>CAWUDS030002219.1:13139999-13190288 GCA_963859935.3 Lathyrus sativus | reverse complement strand
AAAGTTCTTTTAAAAGAAGCAAAAAACACAACAAAAGAGAATTTGCATCCTTTGAACATCATGCATCATTCTAGCATTCCACATCTTCACACAAAAACATACACATATTTTTCGCACTTTAGAGTCAAACTGTCTCATTCATACAACACTCGGGCCAATCATCAGAAGAAAATGGATGATCTAGAAGAAGAAAATAGAGAACTAAGAGAGGAGGTCATTACTCTAAAGGAAACTATGGAAAGACTCAATGTCATGATAGAAATAATGGTAACAACTCAGGATCAACCGTCTCAGAGGAATGTGATCTCATAAATTATCTACTCACTAGTCTTTGAGGTACCCGTCAGTCTTCCTCAGTACACCATCCCTAAAGGTTTTCCCTGGGGAATGCCTTTCGATTTCGTTCCTAAAGGTTATATACCTCCAATCACTAAAGACCCAAGAGCTACACCTGGATTCTCTAAGCCTGAAGGTTATAAACTTTAGGTCAATGAAGATGCAAGAACCACAGTAGAGGTTCCTGTACCTGAAGGTTACAGACTTTATTTCACCGAAGTGCAAAAAACCGCAGTGATAATGATTGTACCAAAACCTGTGCTACATACTACTCTAGAAGAACAGATCTTTCACGCTACTCCAAGCAAGGATATAGGAGTATATGAAAGGATGGATGAATTTCAAGAACAGTTCTTGGAAATGCAGAAAGAACTTCAGGCTATTCACGGATAGGCTTGTTTGGGAAAGATGCCGCCGACCTCATGATTGGTCCTAAATATTAAAATAACACACAAATTCAAGGTGCCTGAATTTGAAAAGTACAAAGGAAACTCTTGTCCTCAAATTCATTTAGTGATTTATGCTCAGAAGATGTCTACCCAGACAAAAAATGAACAGTTACTGATCCACTAATTTCAAGACAGTTTAACTGGTGCCGCACTAAAATGGTACGTGGGATTAAATCGTACAAAGATCGGTACCTTTAGAGACCTTGGAGCAGCTTTTGTTTAACAATGCAAGTACAATTTAGAATATGGCACTTGACAGGGATCAAATTGGGGCTATGTCTCAAAGGGATAAAGAAAGCTTCAAGGAATACACTCAGAGATGGTGTGAAATTGTCGCCCAGACTTACCCTCCTCTCGAGGAGAAAGAAATGACAAAAATCTTCTTAGAAACTGTAAGCTCGTTCTATTATGATCGAATGGTCGCAAGTGCACCTAATGACTTCACCAAGATGGTGAACATGGGAGTATGCCTTGAGGAAGCAATCTGGGAAGGGCGATTGGTCAAGGATACAGAACCATCCAATAGTAGCAAGAGGTATGGAAGAGCCTTTCAAAAGAAGAAAGAGCAAGATATCAACACTATCTCACAGGGTAAACAAATGCGAAGATACCAACCTCGGGCAAGTAGCAATGGTATCTCCTGCTATTAACTTAGTGCCAGTTCCGGCATATCAACTATTAAATTTCTCAAAATCAAATTCAACAACCACAGTATCAGCAAAGACAACAACAGTCTCTTCAACAAGCTCTCCTGCAATACAACAAAAACAATCGTATTTCAAGGTCACCAGGTTTTGATCCTCTACCAATGCCATACGCAGAGTTGTTCCCTGTTTTGCTAAAAAAAAAAGGCACATTCAAACCAGGACTCCTCTTGTCATTCCTGAGAATCCTCCCAATACCTATTGGTTCATGGCTGACCAATTTTGTGTTTATCATCAAGGATCATCGGGGCATAACACCGAGAACTGTTTTCAGTTTCAAATCTGATGTACAAAGACTTATCAAGAATGGAATTATGTATTTCAAAGACACTAATCTGAATGTTCAACAGAATCTGCTACCTCAGCATAAGAAGACTTCTGTAAACTTAATCGACGAAGGTCATAACAACAATTACCAAATTTATGATGTGTGTTTACTAGAAACAAATCTAGTTAAGATGCATTGCAGACAAAGTGGATACGACGACCATGTGCCACATCATAACTATAATCAATGTGACATTTGTTCCAAGAACAACCAAGGTGGATCATTATACAAGCAGCCCTTCAAGAGCAAATAGATATGGGTTGGATCCAGGATCACAAAATTTGTGAAGTAAACATAGTTTATGAATGCCCAGGTGTAGCACCCCAAAATTTGCCTCATCTTTTCTTAACGTTTTGACTTATGCTTCTTTTCATTTGCATCTTCATTTGTGCATATCATTGGTTCTAAGCATGGGATCAGGGTATCTTGGTTGGCTCTCAAGAGGAGGGTATGTTTCTCAGAGGTTCAAGCAGGGGATTATACTCAATCTTATAGCATTCTCAAGCTTCAAAGTCCTTTCATCATCAAGGTATTCTCAATCATTTAGATCATGATTAGAAGCATTGATCATCTCCTCCTATCTTTTGTTCATGAATTAGGGTTTTGATCAAAGGACACATGTGGCTATCTCTTTGAGCAAGGTAGTGTTCTATGGCTTAACACACATCCCAAGGGCTCCCTACATGAGCCTCAGGCAAAGGAGGAAGGATTAGAGATTCATCTGGTCAAGAAAGTCAATTGTGGCTCTAAAAGAGTCAAAACTTTGGATTTTAAAGTAAACCATGAGCATACCATATCATGTTGAATATTGTTTTATGTTTTGGGTCATAATCAATCAAGAAGAATAAAAAATTGGAGGTTACTTTCAAAAAGAGAAACTAGAAGAAAGTTGGATTTTTTCTAAGTTATGGATGATGAGTGATATCATGTCAAATTGCCAAGGTCATAACTCACAATCCACACATCCATTTTTCTTAGTTCAAATACGAATTTGAAGAACTCTTTTCATACTATAACTTTGCTAATGTGGGTGTGTTCTCAAAAAGTGCATGGATTTCAAGTTATGAGAGCTAAAAGTTGGGGAAAACAAGATTTTGACATTTTGTACTTAGAATTTTTCTAAGTATAGAATTTTAACTTGAAGGATGAGTTTTCAAAACTTTCTTTCTCATGGTTCTAAGCTCCAATTCATTTTCCTTCCCACATGAAAGTTGTTGTATGTCATTTAAGCTTTCCATACATACCTAGAACTCTTCCATTGGATCAACACAACTCAAGTTATGATGTCTTGAAGTTAGGGTGATTATGATGTCAAATTTTATGGAGCCAACTTCAAGAACATTTTTCATTAACTTCCAAGCTTCAAATCAACTTTCTTCCCACATGGATTTTGTTCCTCTTGTTCCAAGATTTCCATACATACCTAGAACTCTCTCATTGGGTCAAGCAATCTCAAGTTATGCCTTACAATGATGGTGTCCAAAGTTGCCAAATCCATAACTTAGAAAAAACTTTCTAAGTTATTTATGACATATTGGTGGACATGTTTTTCCACTCCATTTTTCTCATGGATCCAGGCATTATTTCAAGGTAATTTAAACATGAAATTTGTTCTTTAATATCCCTACTTTGCATTGAGCCAAAGATCTCATTAATTGGGGAAATACCCATGGAGTTATGGTGGTTTAAAAGTGGCCATGTGGATATGATTCATGCATGATATTTTACCATTCTTGTGCATATATGAACCAAACTTTTGCAACAATGTTTTGCCATCAATTCACGCACCAAGACCTTATTCCAATCATCACCAAACATTACCATAAGTGACTAAACCAAGCCTTGTACCATGTGTACCTATTTTGAATAAAATTTCCATTGTATCAAGAAGACAAACCTCCCAAAACTTGCTCACCAAGGAGCTCCGTCCACTCTCTTTCTCTGATCATTCTTGCCATACAAATGACAACAAAAACAAACCACACGAGGACATGCAACTCGTACCACTCACGCATGACCTCCATACTTTCATTTATTTCAGAATCACTAACCACACCTTTAACCTCAGTAAACATCCTTTTTAAATATTCAAACCACCATATATAAGACACACAAATCCTAATAGAGGAAGCAACCACTTCATTTGGATCAAATCAAAACCCTAGAACTCTTTCTTTCTCATAATTTCCATTTTCTTTGAACCATATTCTACAAGCATTATCTCTTCCTTCTCTTGCTTCCTTTATTTTAGAGACTTTCTGAAGATAAAAGAAGAAGGTTCAGAGGCTTACAAGGTCATACTGAGCAGCATCGAAGCTTCGCATTCGTAGCTTTCCTTCAATCTATTTCTTTGTATGTGATGATCATTTTGGCATTTGTTTTGCATATTTAGAACCATGAGTTAATGTAGAACATTTCTGAAATGGTGTTTTTCTGGTTTATTGATGTTTTAGTTTGTGCACCATATTTTCACGTTCGTTTTTCATCGCTTTTGAGTGATTATTATTGATTTTTGAGGACGGATTTGTGTTCTCCATGAAAACTCGTGTGTAATGATATGTTTGCTTTTGAGTTTTGAAGATGTTTGCAGCCAACTCCAGTGAGGGTCACCGGAGCTAGGGCTCAAGTGTCTGATGTGTGCATGTTGACCTTTTTTGACCTGACTGAGGTGTTTATTATGTGGTCGTGACGTGGCGCCAACTTGTTTAATGAAATGTTAATCATTTTTTTATTTCTGAAATTTTGATCATTAGGCCTTACACTTTTAATTCTTGCACACCCTTTTCTGCGCCCATCAATGCGTGTAACAAGGATATAGTTCATCCTGAAATTGCTGATGCACCTCCACATCATTTTATTCTTCTTTTGTTTTATTTTCTTGTTATTTTTCCATTTGATTTTTTTAATTGTTAAATGCTTCACAAAAATATTAAAAAATATTTTTCTAGATTATTGATTCCTTGAGTTAATTTTGGTAATTATTATTTTATTTTCCTATTTTAATTAGAATTAATTGGTGTAGTGGTTTCACATGTTTACCCTTGAATTAGGGTTTGTGCTTTTGATGCCTTTTGATCACTTTCTTTATCCGATCTTTTTCACATATCTTGACACTTAATTTATGATTGTTTGGGTGCCACTTTGATGTCTTTATGATAAGTTTGTATTGGTTCTTAAGTAGTTTTAATTAATCCTCGATGCATGCTCGATTAACCTCTGACATGATTTTGTTTGGCTTGATTTGGTGTTTGTAGCACCCCAAAATTTTCCCATCCCTTTTCTTATATCTTGGTTTATGTTTCACATTGTTGCGGTGAGAAGCAGATATCAAGCCATTAACTAACTTGAATCGCAAATCTTTAAATATTCACCACCGAACTTTGATTTATCCAAAGGAAAGGGTAAAGATCAAAGAAAATCCTAAGTGCGCTACATAACAATGAAGCTAAGAGATCGGGGGTTAGGGGTTGGTTATACTAAGGGAAGGTATTAGTACCCTAAGTATCTGTAGTACTCTACAGGAGCCTCTTGTTTGGTAGTTGTGTTATTGTCAATGTCTGTTTACTAATGGTTATGTGCTAACGTAAAGATCTAGGGGTATATATACTAAGTATGCTCGCCAAGACGTCGCATCTCGTGCCTACGTGTCCTAACAAGGATGAAACCAGAGCAACCGTAGTTCTCTTAACTAGGGTGAATAACACTTGACTATGGACAAAGTTCAAGGGGAATAAGCATCCAAAACAATGATACTTATATAGAGTTAAAAAAAACTCTCTAAGTCTAAGTTGAAAGACTAACTGGGGGTTTGACTTTAACAAAAGTCAAGAGGGGAAAAGTGAGTACCCATAACAATGGCACACACATATAGTTATAAAACTCTAGACCTAAGCTCTAAGTTATAGGATTCTTAACAAGGTATGCTAAAGTTCTTGACTTAATAAAGTCAAAAGGGAAGGGTTATAACTTAAGGCTAAGTTGGAAGTCCTAATGACTCTAACAAGGTCAAAGGGAGGTGAGAACAAAATGAGCTATCTATGACATTGAGTCAATAGAGAGACTTTCCTTTGGAATTAGGAATACAAGGAAACTCTTGAGGATGAGAGCTAACAAGCTACATCATTTAGGGAAAATCATCAAAGCTTAAGCACACATATACATTCATTCAAACAAGATGAAGATATAAAATTACGGTAACAACCAAGAAAGTAAGCAAGCATGTGACAACATCAAGCAAAACAAATAACAAGGTTACAACCAAGTATTCATCCACAAAAGTTTTGAATTAAACCAAATGGTTACAACCAAAGGTAAACATAGATGTTACAACATCTAAAAGGTTATGAAATAAGTTTCTTACAAGACCAAACATCATAGATGACAAGTGAATCATGCATAAGTCAATACATTACTTATAACAAAGTTCAAAAGATCAAGATTAACATCCATAAATCATGACAATATTTAAGCATGTATACAAATCAGGTAGGATCATGTTTAAGTCAGAACATTACTTATCATGGATACAAATTAAGTAGAGGTAACAACCAAAATATCTTTAACAAAGGTATGAGATGTGTGATAACGACATGTGAATTTTGGTGAATCATGTTAAACAAGAACGTAACAACCATCATGTAAAAGGAATTCAATCATGGAAGACAAGAAACATCTCAAAGGTGATTCATGCATATTAAACATGTTTCAAAATAAACAACAAGTGTTTAGTAACACTCAAGGCAAGGCATGAAAGACATATATGCATATTCAAATCATTTGATCATAGAAGAGAATAATATGTCAAAGGCAAGGTAACAACCAAGGTTTTATGATATTCAAACATACATTCATATGTGAAAATGAACTTTGAAAAAGTGATAATCATCATGTAACAACAAGGTTATGCACATTCACACATCAAGTGAGGTTCATACAAAGTATATTGGATGCATACAAGCAAAGAGAATCAAAGGAATCAATAAAAAAGATCAAGAGAAAAGCCTAAGAAACTCTAAAAAGTCAAAAAATTTGAACATGCACAAGTACTAAATTAATAATTCTTTTTGGATATTTATTAACATAGATAAAAAATAGACATTCTAATGAGAATTTAGCAAAAATAATGGGATCAAAATGATAAAAACCAAAGAAGTTATAATCAATTCAATTTGTCAAGAAAAACATAAAAACAAGGTATTAAAAATAAGGGGGGGGGGGTGCACTCAATGGGGTTTGAACCCACACACTCAAGGTTATTGGCTCAAAACATTAGTCAACTGAACCACGCGTGCACTTTGAAACAATGAAGAAAGTGAGATAATACATGTAATCAGCTTTAAAAATGGGAAAAATAGCAAAAAATGGTTGATCAGCAAGATCGAACCCAGGTCAGGCAAGGCAATAAGGTACTAAAGCGCGCATGGTAAACCACTGGAGTGGTGATACATCCATTGTATCACCTCCCTCAATTAAAACATAGACCTTCAGATGACCTGAAGCCTTACCCAAGGCACTATGGCCAGACCTTGACTTCAACAAAACCAGTTTGCAAAACCAAACATATCTTCCTCAATATTCCATGAAATTGAATGATTCAAAGGCCAAACTTGCTTGAATTTTCACAAGGATCATAGTGGTACCAATGGTTTTTGCTAACACTATCTCTATTTTAAAACATGATAGTGAAGCCTTAAAATAGAACAAACTTGCAATTTCTATATCACAACCTTATACCATTATGGATAGGATCAAGTAATAGTTCAAACACATTACATATGACATATCAAACAACTCCATGCTCAATGTACATCAAAAGAAATCATGATTTTAAAAGTGTCAAGTTTGAGGAAACTACCTCTTGGAGCAAACTTGAAAATTCCATAATAGTTGGTACATAAATGCTTTGATGCTTTGGACACCTCCAATATACCTCCAAGAAGCTTTTTGAATGCTTGGACTCAAGAGGAAACTATTGGAATAGAAAGTACCTCCTTGCAAAAAAATGAAAAAAATGAGATTTTGAACTTTAACCAAATGGGGTTACAGTCAGGTTTTGATGCTGAGGAAAGTTCAAGACATGTTTGAGGATTGATTTTGAAGGATCAAATGATTTAGAAAAGATCAGAATCAAACTTTGGTATAGAAGATGAAGAAAGTCAACAGTTTTGTGGTTTGGAGGTTAACTTTCTAGTTCCTTGGTCTTTTGATGGATGTGAGTGTTTGAACACCCTTATAATGTGTTTTGTGATGTGTTAGGGAAATTATTTTGGTGGTTTGAGGTATGGAAATGTAGATGGAGTGATTTGTGCAAAGTGGAGCTTTTTGGTTCAAGTGGTATTTGATTTGTAAGATGTTGATCTTTGGAGGTTTAAAGGTGTTTTTCTCTGGTTTTTTCTCCTCTTTTAAAGCATTATGGAATGCTCTATTTGTAGGGAAAGATTGGAGGTTAGTGTCTTGCAGCATAATAGATTGGAAGGTTCACTTAATTTGTCTAGTTTGGTTGGATTCCAACTTGGTGTCTTGGGGTTCTCCATGGTTTCAAGGCAAAGTACAATGAGATCCTAAGTGGTTGAGATATTGCTTCTGACTTTGAAAATGCTTGAGTGCAGAGAGGACAAGTTAGAGGCTCATGAAGCTGGTTTTGTGCATAAAGTTACCTTTATTAAAATTGAAGTTATGCCTTTATTCCAAAAATGGAAAAATCCTTTAAACCAAGCTTCAACCTTTTGGATAATGCACCAAACGCATGTGTACTTATCTGATTTAAGCCATATTAGCAAGTAATAGGGTCTGCCACATGAAATCTTGGAGATTTGAGTTGTTTAGCAAGAGTGAATCCATGAGGTCATGACCTAGAAATAAAGTTTTGGACTCCAACTTCTTCTCTTCGAAACTACTATCTCACATATGATATGAAGAAGTTATTGTACTTTTTGGAAAGCCTTAAACATTCCCTAAAACTTTCATGTTTTTAGAATTTCTTGAATCTCAAGGGATCATGGTAAAAAAATAGCCTTGAAGTTGACTGAAATTTAGAGTAACAAAGCTGTCTTGAAAAATTTCTAGGTGTTTTGAAATTCTTACAAACTTTGAAGCTTCATAACTCAAAATCTAAGCATATTTTGCTCATAGGTCACTAGTACACTTTTTTATAACATGAGGAGATCTACAAAGTGATCATTAGAACTCACAAAATGGATGTGTGGATTGGAAGTTATGGCCTTTCAAAATTTTCTTCTTTTGCAAGAAACCTCTCAAATCTTGATTTCTCATGAGCAAGCTCATTGATTGAACATATTTTGATGAAATTTGTCTTGGATGCTCCAATTTGAACAAAAAAACCTAAAAGTCAAAGAGTTAACTTTGTTAGATGAATTTTGAATCAGATGAATTCCATTGTGTGATCTTCAATGAATTTGCATCTTAAGACTTCTCAAACATCATAGGTAGGCTTAAATGATGTATATGATCATGTTGGATAATGTTCCAAGGCTTGGTATCATGCTTAGACCAAAAGTCAAAGGCACAATTGACTTTTCCTAATAAAACCCTAATTTGGGGCCATATGAAATTGGGCTTCAATTAACTTGTAGTGAGATCAATTAACACTTTATTCTTGTTAAATATATGCTTCTTGAACGTACGGGGAATTGTTTTGAAGATGATCAATCCAAAACCTTGACTAATCAAGCAATAACCCTCTTGATTCCATAAGTACAAAACCTAATTCAAATGAACCTTAACAACAACCAACTTGAACAAGGTTAGGGTTATGAAACAATGTTTTATTCTCCTAGAATGGTAATGGAATCTAGGGGTAAAAATTTGGGGTATGACACATATCATTTTTCATTGGCATTAGTGCATAACATTGGTCTTAGACAGATGATCAAGGTATCTTGCTCAACATTCAAGAGAAGAGTTTCATCTTCAAAGCTCAAGCAAGGGTTCATTCTTAACGTTTTGGTGTCTCAAGTCACAAGGTCCTCCTCATCATCAAGACATTTCCCAGAATCATATGAATCAAGATAACAAGCATTGGGCATGTCCTCATATCTTATGGGCATCTGGATTAATGTTTTGGTTCAAAAGGCATTTGTGGTCAATTCTGTGGGCAAGACATGATTCTAAATCTTAATACATATCTTGAGGGTCCTCTACATGGATTATGTATTATCACAAGCCATCACAAGAGCTTCAATAAGTGGAAATGGTCTTAGGGTTTCATCTGGTCAACAAAAGTCAATTATGGTTCAATGGGGTCAAAATCTTGGATCTCAAGGTCAACCAAGGGTATGTTATGTCTTCTCAAGTGTTATCATGTGTTTGGAGCAAGAAAAGTCAAGAGGAAACATAAAATCAGGAGCATGATTTGATTATGGTTTGATTGAAATATTTTATAAGTGTAGAAAATCCTAATTCTAGCCATTTTGCAACTTCTATAACTTTCTCATCCTTGATCCAATGGAATCAATCTTGTTATCAAATTAAAGGGGACATCATGAACTACAAGTTTGTAGAAGAAAGAAAGTATAAAGGATTCATAGTTTGAGAGATATGATGAGCTAAAGTTGAGAAAATAGAGCTTTTGTCATTTCAACACTTCAAAATTTTTCTAAGTATGGAAATTCAGCTTGAAGTGCATGTTTTCAAGCCTATTTTACATGATGATGCAAGATTCAAATGACTTTTACTTGAACATGAAAGTTTTAAAGAATCCTCCAAGATTTCTTTTTGAGTACTATATCATCTTCATTGGATGTGTATAGCTCAAGTTATGATCTCTCCAAGTTAGAGTTTCAAAGATGTCAAGAGTGGACAAGTTTAGGAAGATTTTTGGGGCTACTTTCCAAGGCACTTTTCACCAAGTTCTTAACCTCAAATCAATTTCCCTTGAACATTAAAGTTTAATATAATTCTTCAAGCTTTTTATCCATTACTATAACATCTCCATTGGATCAAAACTCCACAAGTTGTATGGATTCAAAGATGGGGTTTCAATTATGTCAAAGTTCTTAACTTAGAATTTTTCTAAGTTATCCTAGGAAGATTTTTAAACATGGTTTTAAACCACCTCTTTCATGACTTTCCAAGGCTTATCTCAAGTTACCTACAACATGAAAGTTGTAGATCATTGTCCAAGATTTCCAATCATATAAAGAATTCATTGTTTGAATGCTTAGAGCACAAGTTATGTAACTTCAAAGGAGGTGTTACAAAGTTGCCAAAGTGATCTCATAACTTAGAATTTTCTTCATGATGCTTAGGCAGATTTTGGTGCACATGTTCAAGCCTTTGTTTCACATTATTCTAGACCAAATTTCAACTTGCCATCAACATGAAAGTTGTTAATCTCTCTTCATACTTTCAGTGGAGTTCAATTTCTCATCATTTGGACCCATACCCATCAAGTTAGGATCATTTAAAGTGAGTTGCATGAACATGATCATAATGTGCCACCATGTATTATTCTTGTAAATCAGACGCACCAAGACCTCTCTTAGCTCACCAAACATTACCAAAATTGACTAAACATTCTCGTGTACTCTCATGCACCATTTCAAGCATCATTTAATAAATGAAGAAAAAGGCAAAGTTGAGAAAAAAACTTGTTTAGGAAGGATGTTGCTACTCTTTCATTATGACCCTCCTCCACTCACTAATAACAACCAATAATGCCCCTCACCAAGTGGAAACTCAGGCCACTAATCATCCACTCTCTATTTTCAATTTTTTTGCCAAAACCTTAACCTAGTTGTGATACCCCAATTTTTGACCCCTAGATTCCATTATCATTCTAGGTGCATTAAGCATGTGTTGTCTAACCTTAACCTTTTTCAAGTTAATCTTTATCAAAGATGCGGGTAAATTTGAGTTTCACACTGCCAAAATCAAGAATCTTATGGATTGATCAATCAAGGTTTTGGATTTATATTCTACAAATCAAGTATTCATATCATCAAGAGGCTCATATCTTGCCAAGAACAAGTGATATTTGAGGTTGTTACCAAAAGAATAGGAGCAGTGCAGTGCAAAACCTTGATTAGGGTTTCTAGTGGAAAAATTCAACTAAAGTTTGACTTTTGGTCTAAGTGGGTTTCCAAAGATTGAATCATGGTTCATGGTACTCATATGACTTATTAAAGTCCCCCCTAAGAAGTTGAAAGGCTCAAAGAACCCAGAACACTACGAAA
The DNA here is from genome assembly GCA_963859935.3 of Lathyrus sativus. Classification (NCBI taxonomy): domain Eukaryota; kingdom Viridiplantae; phylum Streptophyta; class Magnoliopsida; order Fabales; family Fabaceae; genus Lathyrus; species Lathyrus sativus. Next base: position 13,178,278 of record CAWUDS030002219.1, on the reverse strand, counting down.
TTGATCCTGGAGGTTTCAACTGTTCGGTTCGTCTGTCTAGAAAGTCAACTCTTTGGCTTTTAGGGTTTTGGTGGAGATTTAATCAAGGATTAATGGATAACTTGAAAATCAAGAAACTAGGGTTCATGAAAAACTCTTATTTTAAGCCAACTTGAAATGATCATAACTTTCTAACCACACATCAAAATAGAGTGGTTCAAAGCTTGTTGGAAAGCTCTTAAGGAGCCCTACAAAAATGTCATATAAGGTTGAGGTCCAAAAATGCATAGATTTGGAGTTATAAGCTCATCAAGTTGTGAAGGATTTCCACACTCATAAAATTTTCATGTTTCTTGACTTGGAATTGATTAATGAGATTACAATGCATTGCCACGAGCAAAAGACCAGATTTGGATTAATGGAATTGTTTATTCATGCAAGTGGATGCAAGTGGCAAGGAGAGAGAAACTTTTTGCAAAATTTGACACAACTCAGCTACTACATCAGCTGCACTCTTTCTTTCACTTCAAGACCACTATTTGTAGGCTATTGATGATGATGAAACACATAGAGAGGAGGCTCATTCCCAGATAAGAGATCTCAAGTTGGATTTGCACATCTTTTCTCTAAAAAGGGAAAACTTGGCAAAATGATCCAATCTGCCCATACCACTTACTCTCTAACCTTGCCTATAAATAGGAAACTCTCCTTACATCTAAACCACACCAGATTAAGCTAGAAACTAGGAAAAACCTCTCTCATTCCTTAGATCACAACCTTCTTGCAAGCATTGAACTTGCTCCCTTGTGCACCAAAAACCTGCCTTTGCATAAACCCCTCCAAAACCTTTTCCATCCATCAAACACTTCTGCCAACACTTCAAACACATCACAAATAAAGTGTTGAAGTTGTTCAAACACTCACATTCACCATAAAACATCTCATTCAAAGAGTCAGCTATCAATCCAAGATAGTTTGACTTTCTGCATCTTTGAAGCCATAACTTTGTCCACTACATTTCTAGCCATTCTAACCATTCAAACACCTTACATATAAGTTGTTTGTGTTATCCAAATCATTACCACACTTGTGTAACACCATTTCAGAAGTTTTCCCTTGGAAGTCTTTGGTCATTTCTAGCAAGAACCACCATTCTGTCAAAGCAGCTACTTGGAGGGAGTTTGGACCACTTGATTAGTGCATTTGAAGCATCTTGAGGGTGTTTGAATCATCACATCTCAACTGGAGTTCTTGCTTTGTGCATTTGCTTAAGGAGGCTACAAGAGGTAAGTAGTCAAACTAGCCACTTTTAGAATCATGCAAGTTTTTTATGGACATTGAGTTTGGACATGTTTAATATCTGTTATAGGTCATGTTTGAACCTTGGTTAGTTTTTGAACTTGTATGGTTGTGACTGTCCACTTGTTATGGCTTGCTAGTGTGCTTTTTCATGTCATTTCCATATTCAACTATGTGTTTCTGTTTGAGCATAGGTGTTAGGTTTTTGTAAACATCATTTACATGTTATACATGTTGTGTTTGATCATTTGGTTGATGTTAAAATGTTGCATTTCTATCTGTCACCATGTTCTTGCTCAAACTTTCCATTTTGACCACTTCATGCGCAATATGTTATTTTAACTCCTCTCTTGATGTGTGATGTTTGTAAACATCATTTATATATTCCATATGGTGTGTTTAATCAATTGCTTGCTGCTTAAACCATGTATATTTGACAGTGCACATGTTCTTGCACATAACTTGCCATTCTTGATGATGTCTTCAAATTTTCTAAATGATGCGTGATCTTTGAAACCTATCACCACCATTGATTTCCTTGTGAAAAAAATACACAATTTTATTTTTTGTTTCACTCAATTTCATTAAGTTTTAAGCTAGTTATGATTGCTTTTGTAAATCTGCCTAGACTAGGTTCAAGTTGCCTAAGTTTTTGCCTTGCCTTGCCTATTTTGACACCCAATTTTCCAAAGTGCATAACTTCTTTGATTTTTATCATTTTGATGCCATTCTTTTTGCAAAATGTTCTTTGATATGTCTAGTTTCAATTTACGAAGAAATAATTCAAGAATTGTTATTTTTGAAACACTTTGGTCCACTTGAAAGACATGACCTTTTTTAGAGTTTTTACTAGTTTTCATGAGTTTCTCTGACTTAGTACTTGATTTTTCTTACATGATTGATCTTGTATGAATCACTTTTGGATGTTTACCATGTTTATGTGTTTGAAAACATTTGGTTCTTTTCTTTACCATGTTTATTCTTGCCTTTGTTAATGTATGAACATGAAAACCATGCCTTAAAACGTTTTGTTGATTTGTGACATGCTTCTTGATGTTGTAATCTCTTGAACATGAGCCTTTAACCTCATCTAAAATTTTTAGGTGTCTTTTTATAACTATAACATGTTTAGGTTTTTATTCTTGCCTTTTTAAATGCATGAATGTGAATGTATGACTTGGAACTTCTCTATGAATCATTGTGTGTTTCTTGATGTTGTAACCTCTTGAACATGATCCATTAACCTCATCTTACTTGCTTATTGTTGCACCCTAAAATTTGACCAACCGGGTCCCGCATCTGGCTCGATGTTTCGATACATGACCGCATTCGCATCTGCATATCGCATACAGTGCATATTTCATTTGTTTTGAGTTTTATCGGGATCACAGCTCTCGTCTCGCGTCTCGGGTGTTTTTTTTATCAGTTTAGATAGGTAGAATCATATTTTTGAGCAGTCGTGCTATTCCCGGTGTTTTCAGGTCGCGCTGTTGTTTTTAGGGATATTTCGGTGTCCGTTTATTTTTACCGGCTATTTTGTTGCGCTCTCGCAGTGTTATTTGTAGTTCGGTGCTATTTTTGTTCCTTCGGGAATTATTGTGTTTTTCTGGATTTTATTGGCCATTATTAGGGTTTTAATAGATTTTAATCATTTTAGGATAATATAGAACATTAATAGTTTGTTTTTTTATGGTTTTAATAGCTTTTTAATCTTTTTTATAATATAGATTTTCTCTTATTAAATAAATAGGTTTCTTTTTAGCATTTAATAGACTTTCTTTTAATAAATAGAATTGTAATAGATTTTTTAATAGATTTCTTTTTCTTTTATAGATTAAATAGATTTTTCTTTAATATAGGATATTAGAATATTAAATAGGATAGAATTTTAATTGATTTTCTTTTTTTTAATAGAATTAATAGTTTCTTTTAGAATTTATAGAATTTATTTTTTGTATAGGATTTAATAGTTTCTAGATTGATTAGGATTAATCATTTTCATTAATTGGTTAATTAATTTTCGTTTCTGTTAAGCCCAATTAATCTCATGTTAACCCATTAGTTTTTAATCATTTTTTATCTCAATTCAGATTTTTTTTGGGGTTTTATTGGGCCCAGGTTGAGTCTGTTTGGAGGCCCAGTTCGCAAGGCCCTCTTTATGGTTTTTTCTGTCCATTTTCCAGAAAGATCCAGAATTATCCAATGCAGTATATATTCAGCAGCCACGTGTTGAGTTCAGGGGCTAGCCACATATCACAACCCTCATCACGCCACCTCACACTCCACTTTCTCTCACACTCTGCCACCCAGTGCCACGCGGCACACATGCGCCCACTCCCTCCACTTCACCGTGACACGCGTCTCCACCATAGCCTTCACCGGTTGCATGGCCGGCGGCCATGCAACCCCCGCCTCCAACCGTCTCCGATGACCACCAACTACCTCCGGCCACCGTCTAGCTCGCCGAAGACACAAAAAACCCAGAAATTCTCCAGTTCTCGTCCAAACCACCATCAATAGCCTTCGATCTTCATCTTCTCCGGTCATAGATTCATCCAACCTCCGATCAACCTTCATCAATTATTTTCCAGAAAAACTCAAAACATCAACAATCAAACTCCATTCATCGCCCTTCAGAAGATTTTCTCAGAAATCCTTGGAAGTTCTTTCAAATCTCCATTGTAATCATCTTATTTCCAGAACGACCACCAGAATTCAGATCTCCTCATCGTTTTACAACCGCAACTTCGAAAGATCTTTGCAAGATCATCTTCATCTGTACAACAATCGTTTCCAGATTCAACAACGCATTCAAGTGTTCATCTTGAGTTTCTCCAGAAATTCATCATCCATCAAGACCTTTAAAGATCATCACCTTCATATGCTTTTCTCCAGAAACCTTCAGACACGTTCAAGATCTCCATCCAGATCCACATGCATCTGTCATCGGAGCATCCTCCAACAACCTTCGTCAAGCAATTTTTTCAGAAACATTCAATAAACCTCAAGAACCACTTCAAAGAGTTGCTTCTTTTTCGTTCATCCTCAGAATCCTCAACGAGCAACTTCATTCAAACCCAGATCAAGAACATGCATTCCAATCTCCATGTTTTTTTGCATTTCCTTCAAGAGTATTACTCCTCCGTGTCAGATTCACGTGCTTCGTCATCAACCTTCGTGTGGTTAAACTCTGATTTTGCCCAGACGCTCTTCAAAGGTGATGAAGGTGTTCGCCTTTGATCTTCGACAATCTCCAATAATCATCGCAATAGGTTCGTTGGTAGGTTATGGTGTTGGCAACATGATGACAGTGAAGGTAAAGTTTGAGATTGAACGGAAGAGAAAGGGTTCAGAGAGTAAGACGGCGCAAAGAATGTGAACAGTGCAAAGGGGAAGATTGGGGAGGAATTAGGGTTTCGGGTGCTGGATTGTGTGGAATTGGGCTCAAGCCCATTGGAACTTTTCTTCGTACACCCTCCGTTTCTTGCTGCTCCCCCCTCCTGCGTGTGTGCAGATGGATTGGGCTAGGCCCAACAAGCTTCTGAATGCACACCCCGGTTCACTAACTTCCCCCCCTGGTTTCAGTTTTTTTTCTGAGCTAATGCTGTGGGCTGGGCCCAGTTCAGAATTATTTTTGCTGCTAGCATACCCCCTGTAATCTGCTGTACCCCCTCCCCTTTTGTTTTCTTTTCTTTGTATTTTATTTGCTTAGTTTTTTTTAGAAGAAAAAAATAATAATAAGAATAAATATTTGAAAAAAATATTGAAAAAGAAAATGAGAAAGAAAAAGTGAAAAGGAGAAAATATTTGAAAAAAAGAAATATAAAAAATAAAAGAATTGTTGAAAAATAAAAGTGAAAAAGAAATAAAGAAAAGTGAAAAAGAAATATTGAAAAAGAATGTGGAAAAATAGTGAGAAAAATAGAGAAAAATAGTGAAAGAAATATATGGAAAATATGGAAAAAAAGAGGAAAAATATTTTGAAAAAAAAGAAAAGGGAAAAGAAATATTGAGAAAAAATATCAAGGTAGATGTAATATTTTTTAGAGTGCATTTTTTTCATAGAATTCTTTTTTCACCTTTTAGAGGTATGTTTAGACGTCCACTTGTTAAGGGACTATTTTTTTCATTTGATTTTTACTATAGATGGATAGGATAGTATTTCCTAGGAGTTTATTTTCAATATTCAACCATTGTAACCATTTTTCAGAATGTTAATAAAACGAGATTTGAGCTGTGGTCCCGAAGTAGCCGAACTACAGCTGCTCTGATTTCTCGTACCAGACGAGAATATGTAGGCATAGGATGCGATATCCTAGCGAGCACACTAACAACTAACCTTTTATTCTCTCGCTGCTATGCAATCGAGACTTTCCCGCTGACGACTAATTGTTGCCCTTTTTTCTCTCTTGCCCGAGTGCATTTGAGACCAAACCGTAGTTTTGCCCATAGGTTCCCGTACCTTTGAAACCAGTTGAATTTCTCACTGCTGTGTGAGAATACCCTGTTTAGCCGTAGTTAGCCTGAACTACGTAAAGCTCTGATCTTCCATGCAGTGTGGAAGTACGTAGGCACAAGACGCGAGGTCTTGGCGAGCCAATTTTCCCTGTAGTCCCGAACTACGTTGACTCTGACTTTCTCTCTTGAGAATACGTAGGCATAGAGTGCGACGCTCTATCGAGTCAATTCCCTTCCGTTTAGATTTAGCAGCCGTAGATAGATTGTTTTTGCATCCTTAGACAAATCAAGCAAGCGTGGATCCCGTCGAGTACGACGGACGTGAGGGGTGCTAATACCTTCCCCTTGCGTAACCGACTCCCGAACCCAGGTTTTGGTTGCGATGACCATACCTTTTCCCCGTTTTTTGCGAGGTTTACTTCGAGCGTTTCCTTTCCCTCCGTTGGGGTAAATAACGCACGGTGGCGACTCTTCTGTCAGCCGACGCCGATTTTCACAGTAGCGACAACTGGCGACTCTGCTGGGGGCAACCATGGTTCCCTATTCGAGTCTGCTGGGGATCCAACGTCCCCTGGCTGCTAAGGACTGCGATAGTCCTTATGCATGTGGGATCCAACGTCCCCTAAGAGAGAGTCAATCCTAGCGCTTGTTTGCTTGTCTATTTGGGGTTTATTTATTGATATTATCTGTTGCTGTTGGGGTGTGACGGGTGTTCTACGATTGAGAGATAAGCCGGACCTGGGCTTGAGTGCACCTAGAATTAGAGTAGAAATTAGTGGGCGCGCACATGCTTTGCATGTCCTAGTGTCCCGCGAAATCTACACTCAGACGAGGTTCTTCTGGTTGGCCTCTTGTCCCACCCTTTGTGTGGCTCGGGTTGCTGGTTAGTTGGATTGTCGACTCTGGGAACCGATCATTTGGAAGTTAGCTAAGTGAGGCCTCTTCAAGACTTGATGATACCACTCCTTCTGGGAATCGTATCGTCAGTTTTGAAAGTCTGTGACGCTGACGACCGCATAGGATGCCGTACCTTGTCAGATATAGGTCCATACCTGTGAGTGGGGGTTTTTTTTGCAGGAAACTTGACTTCCAACCTACCCGTTATATTGGTCTTCTCTTCAGAGCACCGTACTCCGTCAGCAGTGCAGCAGTATTTAGATTGTGTGGGGGCTGTGATCCCGTGTTTGTTGCATTGCATTGCATTTCCATAGGCATCTTCACATCATATTGCATAGCATTTCTCCAGCTAGCCAGAGTTCTGATCCAGCCTTGGTTTCCTGAAGGTGAGTACCCGGAGTTTGGATTGAGCAACTGTTGATTGTCAGAGGACGACCAAGGGGTTGAAGCAGATCTGAGCATAATCAAGCAGTGTAGTCAGTTCAAGGTAATTGATAGCTATGTCTGAAGGCAATTTCCAGTCTCCTAACACCTTGACAGGGTTTACTATGACGTCCCACCCTCAGTATGATTCTATGAAAGACTTCCCGCAAGCGAACAACCTGACTGTATACCAAGTTGTACAGCCCACTGTTGAAAACCGAGATCGACATGAGCAGTTCGTTGCCAGAAATGACCGCTTTCCTCCTGTTAGTAATCAAGGTGTTGTTTTCCCTGAGAGGAATCCACGCCGAGGTATCCCGATAGCCAGGACTGTAAACTCAAGAGCTCTTGAAGGTGATAGAAGGTTCCGAGCATTGGAAGAAAGAGTTAAAGCTTTGGAGGTCAAAGATGCTGTTAACCTGAATGCTGCAGACATGTGTTTGGTCCCTGACTTGGTGTTGCCTTATCAGTTCAAAGTGCCAAAATTCGAAAAGTACACGGGAGATAGTTGTCCGAAGCTGCATTTGATGATGTTCTGTCGAAGAATGACTGCGTTTGTGCCAGATAACAAGCTGATGATCCATTGCTTTCAGTATAGCCTGACTGGGGCATCCTTGAGGTGGTATGTGCAATTAGGGAGTAATCAGATTCGATCATGGGTGGATTTAGCCATAGCTTTCATGAAGTAGTACGATTACAACTTGGATATGGCTCCTAGTCTTGTACATCTGCAAGAATTATCTCAGGCGGAGAATGAATCATTCAGAGGGTATGTGCAAAGATGGAAAGAATTAGCTGCTAGTGTTCAACCACCGCTTCAGGAAAGAGAAATGGTTGACATCTTCTTGGATACTCTGAAAGGCCATTATTATGACAAATTGTTCGGTTGCACAAGCTTTGTAGGCCTGATGAGAATGGGGGAACTTGTTGAGAGAGGACTCAAGAGTGGAAAGCTTCGAGACGCTCCTTATATCCCAGTTGATAAGACTGAATCAGTTGTCAGTTCTCAAGAAGAGTGGGAAGAAGGAAACGACGTCGTCTCAGAATCTCTAGCATCTCAGGATCGGTTTTCAGACACTTCAAGTCAACGATCATCCTATCGTCGATCGCGTCAGCACTCCCAACGAAGACCAAGGAAACCTGAAAGGCAGTTTACTCAGCTACCAGTGTCGTACAGTGAGTTGTTGCCAGATCTGGTCAGAAGTGGATTGATAGTGCCGAAAGAGACTAATCCAGTGATTCCACCGTATCCTCCAGGTTTTGATGCCAGCGCCCGCTGTGAGTACCATGCTGGCGCACAGGGGCATTCAACAAATGATTGTAAGGTGCTTAGAAGTCAGGTTCAGGATCTGTTAGACTCTAACCGAATCTTCATCACGCCCCAGGGTTTTGTTCAGATTAATGATTCTCCGTCATCCAGTTTTGTGGGTTCGTCAGTTAATGTCATGGAAGACTCCACGGGAAGTGTGTATTCTGAAGAATGTCCAACGGAGAGTTCAGTTGAATATGGGAGGAGTTTCTAGAGGTTTCTGTGTCGGGGTCACATTTGTTTTCTATGCCTAACCTGTTTAGCTTTTGTGCACTACTGTTGGCTGACCACCACCAGGATTGTTGGCTGGGGTCATTGTATTCGTACTCATTTATGCTTACGTGCTGCTTTTGTTGGTTATACATGTGTGGGAGATGTTCGTCTGTGTGCTTATAGTTGGAGTTTCTCTTTGTCTTGTCATGAAAATGTGTTTGCTTTCTGTGTTGCATTATCATTTAAACAGGTGCATCAGAACCGTGGGTCTTATTTCCTCATCGTCCAGTTTGTTGTAGGAATTCCTTCAGAGATATGGAACAGAATCAGGTTGAATTGATTGAAGTCCGAAGCCAGCTAGGGCAGATGATGAGAGACATGCAAGAGATGCGTCTGAAGCAGAAGATCCCCAAAGAGGAGAACAGTCAGCTGAAAACCCAAATGAGCTTGATCATGGAAGTAGTCAAGAATGTGCTTAGGAAAGAGGATGATCAGCTATTTGAAGCCGCAGTGAAGAAGCTCGTGCCACCTGTGCCCGTGGAACCTGAGCAAGTACAACCAAAGATGCATCCGGCTCAACGGAAGATTTAGGAGGGAAAGCCAAAGAGGATATTTGAGGCGCCGCCTACAACGTATGTTGAGCTCTTGCAGACTTTATTGAGGTTCAAAAAGGTTGAAAAGAGAACAATGGAACCACCCGCAGGAGCGCTTCCTTATGGGTACGATGCCAGTAAGCAATGTGAGTTTCATTCTGGGGCACTCGGACACGACATCGAGGAGTGTCATGCTTTTAAGCACAATGTTCAAGACCCGATTGACTCGCAAGATATTGAATTCACGCCAAGCGGTGTAGCTGTACGTATTGCTCCTGTCTCAGTCGATGCTAAGATGACGGATGTTTCTAAAGCTGCAGTAGGTCAGAAACGTATCCTGGACTCCATGGTGTCAGAATCTCCATGCCCACAACTGTTGCCTATTCCTGGGGCAGATCTGAGAAAGAAAATGGCTAAGCATAAAGAGTGTCTTGATCAGTACAGTGAAAGTCAAGAAACCGATGTTGCATTTGCTATAAAGGTTGTTCAAGAGTTAACCCGATACCAGCAACAACAACAACGATCTCAACAGTGGAAAAGGCAGCAGCATCCCAATCAGCGAAAAGCTCAAAATCAGAAGCCATTGAGGGTATTTAAGGTGCCTCCGATGCCGTATTCCGAACTTCTTCAGGTGTTGCTACGATTGCAGTTGGTTGAGAAGAGGAAGTTAGCTCCGCTGACAGGTACGCCTCCAGCAGGATATGATATTAAGGAGCGCTGTGATTTCCATTCAGGAGCACAGGGGCACAACATTGAAGATTGTCTGGCTTTTAAGCACAAAGTGCAGGATCTACTTGATAGTGCAACAATCAGCTTCGGGCAGGAAGGTCCCAAAATCATCTGAATGAAGGAGAAGGGGATCTATAATTTGGTTGGGTTGTTGAAAGCAGATCAGGACAACATCGAATTGCCTCTAATAACTGATTGTGAAGATAGTTGGTTCAGCTGCAGGGCAGATGTGAAAGCCCGGTTCTAGGAAGCTGGCATTTGTCTGTGTTTTATCTTGTCATTTCTTTACGTTTGTAGTTTCTTTCCTGTTTAAATTGCAATCTTGTTTGTAAAGCTTGTTGTTTTCATTCAATCGATGATAATGAAATAAATATGCATGTTTTGATTAAATCCATTCGTGTTCACTAATTTTTTTTACAAATGTCCAACGCCTGGTTAGGAGGAATCTGGGGGAGGATGACGAAAATGAACGACATGCAACTTCCGATATTGTATGCTTTTTAAATAAAACCTGCTGATGATGTACAGGCATTGTTTCAAATCCCTAAACACCGGAGATATAAGGAAGATAATCCCTTGTTAACCCTTTTGAGCCTTGTAGTAGGAGTTTCTTTCTGTGAATGAAAAAACCCTCAATCTTAACCTGGGGCAGGGTAGGTGTTAGCGAATTTGACCGAGCGTTCAAGTTGCAAAAGGAGTGTCCGTTCGAGGATCAATCACACCTCTAGAGGTCGTGCCTAAAAAAATCACAATGAGACAGTCACATCATTCCCCAAAGAGTCGGACAACCAGTGTCACACGACTTGTTCGAAAAAAGAAAGCAAAAAGAAATCAAAAGCCCGCTAAGTCAAGAAAAGAAAACAATTGACTTAGGCAAAAATGAGGGCATCCCGCTGGACTTAAAGAATCAAAAGAAACTCAAAAGGAGTCAGTCCAGGCAAAAGTTAGGGATAAGAAAAAAGATGAAAGGATGGCGAAAGAAAAATCCTCAAATGAAGCACGAGTCGTGTGACCCTAAGTGTCAAAGACGAAAAGTGAGTGGCTGTCACTCCAAAAACTCATGGTTTCTCGAACTATCACTCCTATCTTTCAGCCTCTGAGAGGTGAGCGCTAAGGTCGAATTAGCTGAACGTAGGATGGGAGAACATCAAGGAGAATGGGTGGGTTAAAATAAACTTTGAGCCTTTATCCTTTCCTTCAAAACCGTGAACCTGACCACGTTATAACCTTCAAAAGTCCTAATTGAAGCAGGTTGTTTCGAAAGCATACTTCGGTAAAGGTCGCGTCGATTCTGACTCCTAAAAGGGTTCTTCATACCATGTTGGTACTGATATTGATAAATGTTTTGTGCATTATATGCTATAAACTGTTTTTCCCTTTTCCCAGTGAACAGATTGGATGTCAAAGCTGACATATGTGTTGCATTAATACATCTTTTACGCAGAACAACTTGTTTTACTTGCGAGTAAGCGCTTGACAGCAGAAAAGTTTCCTACAGTGGAAAGTATGGTCAGGATAGAATGCAGAATGCCCGAATGTTCCGAGAGCAGGGGCAAGCTGTTACAGTAATCCCCAGTCAGGTCAGCCTTTCGAAGTCAGTTATCCTGGAGGCAATCAGGTTGAGATTCGGTAAATATCTAGTAGTCAGGTGTACTACCTGGAATCAGCTAATCAGGGGCAGGCCATCTTAAGCGCGCAGAGGTTATTCGAGAAGCATTTGATGTAGAGTATCTTTCCGAAGTTCAGAATGCTGGGGCATTTCTTATCAAGATCGTCAGGGAACAGGTTTTTCCTTTCGAGGACTATCCCTACAGAAGTCCCGTAGGCAGGGGCATATCAGAAGCGAAGGGTTTATTCTTCTCCGTATCATCAGGGTTATTCAGAGTTATTCGAGCAGATTCAGCCAATTTTCGAGCGCGAAACGAATGTTGGGAGGTTGTGTTACTATTCCGTGACTCTTCAACCAGAAAATGGTGCATTCAGACAGAGTGTTTTCCAGCGTCAGTTGTACCTGACCCATCACAGATAGCCTAAAAGACCAAATCCATGTTGGCGGTCACTGTCAGACCCATCCGTGTTGGCGCATCAGTTTCCAAGTCCAATCTTCGGCAGTACGCAGGAAGACTCCGTCTATTTTCTCCAGCAAAGTCCAATTTTTCATTGGCACGGGTAAGCTATCCCCAGAGAATTCCAATCATACTTGGCACATCTGCTATTTCACAGCGGAGTTATATTCCCCAGCAGGGTATTACTTCGTCGAGGTGTTCGGTTAAGTTCCCAATATCCCCAGCGGAGTTGGTTTCACTCTTCCAACATTTATTTTGCTGGAATAATTCTGTGATATTCGGGTCATCCCCAGCGGAGTTGGCTTCGTCTTCAGCATTTATTTTGCTGAAGTGGTTTTCTGTACCCGACTTTCTCCAGCAGCTCGAGCCTGCATTAGCATATTGCATGCATCATCATATTTGCATCATACTTGCATTTCATTTTCAAAATGCGTAGCATTTCCATCCTGAATGGAGCATTACGTCATAGAAAGATTCAAACATATGCATATGCATATGAAGCATAAGCCAGGGTTTCTATTAGCCTCATATGGCGCGTGAATTACTCTGTGATCAGTTCAGGGTATTTATTCAGCAGCAGTGTTCAGACGATTTAGCGGTTATTCGCATTTCAGATCATACAACAGTTATGCTTTGATCAATCAGTCATCTGGTATCGACAAACTTTTCTTCCCGTCAATTCATATTGACGATGTGTTTCTCTAATATGTGGTGTTCTTTCCGTCTTTCAGTAGACGATGTGAAGTGTCAGGTGATTTTTCAACGGGTTTTTATCGTCAGATCATATGGATGGCGTGTTTCCCCAGCGAGTCTTCTCCAGCTATCATTAGATGTTGAGGGGTTTCAAAGTGATCTTTCGGATAGTGGTTTTCTTTCTGTTTATCGGATGAGATGACGTGTCAAGAGGGTTTTCCTGATTATCGATTCTTATTGACGACATGGCTCTTTGAAGGTGGTTCTCTTCCCGTCGGTCCATACTGATGATGTGGCCCCTTTAAGGATATTGTTCTTTCCATCAAGTCCCGTAGACGAAAGGATTCCGAAATTTGATGGATGGTATTGAGGTGCGTATGGGTGTCTTCCCGTCTATCTTTAGACGATGTGAGTATTGAATTTTTTTCCTTCGGGATTATGGGTGTCTTCCCGTCTATCCTTAGACGATGTGAGTATGGATTTTGGGTGTCTTCCCGTCTACCCTTAGACGATGTGAGTATTGAATTTTTTCCTTTGGGATTATGGGTGTCTTCCCGTCTACCCTTAGACGATGTGAGTATTGAATTTTTTCCTTCGGGATTATGGGTGTCTTCCCGTCTATCATTAGACGATGTGAGTATTGATTTTTTTCCTTCAGGATTATGGGTGTCTTCCCGTCTATCATTAGACGATGTGAGTATTGATTTTTTTCCTTCGGGATTATGGGTGTCTTCCCGTCTATCATTAGACGATGTGAGTATTGATTTTTTCCTTCGGGACGGTGTTGAATGGAAACAGGGTGTCTTCCCGTCTATCATTAGACGATGTGAGTATTGATTTTTTCCTTCGAGACGGTGTTGAATGAGAACAGGGTGTCTTTCCGTCTATCCTTAGACGATGTGAGTATTTCTCTTCCTGTCTATCAGTAGACGATGTGAGAAGATCAGATGTTTTGTTGCAGCCCTCAGGATTGTTAAATGGGGTATCACGCGAGTAACAGGTGTTAAAATCAGGAGTTCTTTATCAGATGATTGATCAGTTTGTTGCCGTGACGGCTGGGTTCGGTTCTGGATTTTTATCCCTCAAGCAGTTTTGCAGTATATTCCCGCGGTTGGCAAATTTCAGGGTTTCATTGGTATTCAACCGTCATCTACCTTTGAATGTTTAAAGGCTGAGCGCTCTTCAACCATTCAGGCCGAAGCCGCTTGAATAGGGGCAGCTGTTGCACCCTAAAATTTGACCAACCGGGTCCCGCATCTGGCTCGATGTTTCGATACATGACCGCATTCGCATCTACATATCGCATACAGTGCATATTTCATTTGTTTTGAGTTTTATCGGGATCACAGCTCTCGTCTCGCGTCTCAGGTGTTTTTTTTATCAGTTTAGATAGGTAGAATCGTATTTTTGAGCAGTCGTGCTATTCCCGGTGTTTTCAGGTCGCGCTGTTGTTTTTAGGGATATTTCGGTGTCCGTTTATTTTTACCGGCTATTTTGTTGCGCTCTCGCAGTGTTATTTGTAGTTCGGTGCTATTTTTGTTCCTTCGGGAATTATTGTGTTTTTCTGGATTTTATTGGCCATTATTAGGGTTTTAATAGATTTTAATCATTTTAGGATAATATAGAACATTAATAGTTTGTTTTTTTATGGTTTTAATAGCTTTTTAATCTTTTTTATAATATAGATTTTCTCTTATTAAATAAATAGGTTTCTTTTTAGCATTTAATAGACTTTCTTTTAATAAATAGAATTGTAATAGATTTTTTAATAGATTTCTTTTTCTTTTATAGATTAAATAGATTTTTCTTTAATATAGGATATTAGAATATTAAATAGGATAGAATTTTAATTGATTTTCTTTTTTTTAATAGAATTAATAGTTTCTTTTAGAATTTATAGAATTTATTTTTTGTATAGGATTCAATAGTTTCTAGATTGATTAGGATTAATCATTTTCATTAATTGGTTAATTAATTTTCGTTTCTGTTAAGCCCAATTAATCTCATGTTAACCCATTAGTTTTTAATCATTTTTTTATCTCAATTCAGATTTTTTTTGGGGTTTTATTGGGCCCAGGTTGAGTCTGTTTGGAGGCCCAGTTCGCAAGGCCCTCTTTATGGTTTTTTCTGTCCATTTTCCAGAAAGATCCAGAATTATCCAATGCAGTATATATTCAGCAGCCACGTGTTGAGTTCAGGGGCTAGCCACATATCACAACCCTCATCACGCCACCTCACACTCCACTTTCTCTCACACTCTGCCACCCAGTGCCACGCGGCACACATGCGCCCACTCCCTCCACTTCACCGTGACACGCGTCTCCACCATAGCCTTCACCGGTTGCATGGCCGGCGGCCATGCAACCCCCGCCTCCAACCGTCTCCGATGACCACCAACTACCTCCGGCCACCGTCTAGCTCGCCGAAGACACAAAAAACCCAGAAATTCTCCAATTCTCGTCCAAACCACCATCAATAGCCTTCGATCTTCATCTTCTCCGGTCATAGATTCATCCAACCTCCGATCAACCTTCATCAATTATTTTCCAGAAAAACTCAAAACATCAACAATCAAACTCCATTCATCGCCCTTCAGAAGATTTTCTCAGAAATCCTTGGAAGTTCTTTCAAATCTCCATTGTAATCATCTTATTTCCAGAACGACCACCAGAATTCAGATCTCCTCATCGTTTTACAACCGCAACTTTGAAAGATCTTTGCAAGATCATCTTCATCTGTACAACAATCGTTTCCAGATTCAACAACGCATTCAAGTGTTCATCTTGAGTTTCTCCAGAAATTCATCATCCATCAAGACCTTTAAAGATCATCACCTTCATATGCTTTTCTCCAGAAACCTTCAGACACGTTCAAGATCTCCATCCAGATCCACATGCATCTGTCATCGGAGCATCCTCCAACAACCTTCGTCAAGCAATTTTTTCAGAAACATTCAATAAACCTCAAGAACCACTTCAAAGAGTTGCTTCTTTTTCGTTCATCCTCAGAATCCTCAACGAGCAACTTCATTCAAACCCAGATCAAGAACATGCATTCCAATCTCCATGTTTTTTTGCATTTCCTTCAAGAGTATTACTCCTCCGTGTCAGATTCACGCGCTTCATCATCAACCTTCGTGTGGTTAAACGTTGATTTTGCCCAGACGCTCTTCAAAGGTGATGAAGGTGTTCGCCTTTGATCTTCGACAATCTCCAATAATCATCGCAATAGGTTCGTTGGTAGGTTGTGGTGTTGGCAACATGATGACGGTGAAGGTAAAGTTTGAGATTGAACGGAAGAGAAAGGGTTCAGAGAGTAAGACGGCGCAAAGAATGTGAACAGTGCAAAGGGGAAGATTGGGGAGGAATTAGGGTTTCGGGTGCTGGATTGTGTGGAATTGGGCTCAAGCCCATTGGAACTTTTCTTCGTACACCCTCCGTTTCTTGCTGCACCCCCCTCCTGCGTGTGTGCAGATGGATTGGGCTAGGCCCAACAAGCTTCTGAATGCACACCCCGGTTCACTAACTTCCCCCCCTGGTTTCAGTTTTTTTTCTGAGCTAATGCTGTGGGCTGGGCCCAGTTCAGAATTATTTTTGCTGCTAGCATACCCCCTGTAATCTGTTGTACCCCCTCCCCTTTTGTTTTCTTTTCTTTGTATTTTATTTGCTTAGTTTTTTTTAGAAGAAAAAAATAATAATAAGAATAAATATTTGAAAAAAATATTGAAAAAGAAAATGAGAAAGAAAAAGTGAAAAGGAGAAAATATTTGAAAAAAAGAAATATAAAAAATAAAAGAATTGTTGAAAAATAAAAGTGAAAAAGAAATAAAGAAAAGTGAAAAAGAAATATTGAAAAAGAATGTGGAAAAATAGTGAGAAAAATAGAGAAAAATAGTGAAAGAAATATATGGAAAATATGGAAAAAAAGAGGAAAAATATTTTGAAAAAAAAGAAAAGGGAAAAGAAATATTGAGAAAAAATATCAAGGTAGATGTAATATTTTTTAGAGTGCATTTTTTTCATAGAATTCTTTTTTCACCTTTTAGAGGTATGTTTAGACGTCCACTTGTTAGGGGACTATTTTTTTCATTTGATTTTTACTATAGATGGATAGGATAGTATTTCCTAGGAGTTTATTTTCAATATTCAACCATTGTAACCATTTTTCAGAATGTTAATAAAACGAGATTTGAGCTGTGGTCCCGAAGTAGCCGAACTACAGCTGCTCTGATTTCTCGTACCAGACGAGAATATGTAGGCATAGGATGCGATATCCTAGCGAGCACACTAACAACTAACCTTTTGTTCTCTCGCTGCTATGCAATCGAGACTTTCCCGCTGACGACTAATTGTTGCCCTTTTTTCTCTCTTGCCCGAGTGCATTTGAGACCAAACCGTAGTTTTTCCCATAGGTTCCCGTACCTTTGAAACCAGTTGAATTTCTCACTGCTGTGTGAGAATACCCTGTTTAGCCGTAGTTAGCCTGAACTACGTAAAGCTCTGATCTTCCATGCAGTGTGGAAGTACGTAGGCACAAGACGCGAGGTCTTGGCGAGCCAATTTTCCCTGTAGTCCCGAACTACGTTGACTCTGACTTTCTCTCTTGAGAATACGTAGGCATAGAGTGCGACGCTCTATCGAGTCAATTCCCTTCCGTTTAGATTTAGCAGCCGTAGATAGATTGTTTTTGCATCCTTAGACAAATCAAGCAAGCGTGGATCCCGTCGAGTACGACGGACGTGAGGGGTGCTAATACCTTCCCCTTGCGTAACCGACTCCCGAACCCAGGTTTTGGTTGCGATGACCATACCTTTTCCCTGTTTTTTGCGAGGTTTACTTCGAGTGTTTCCTTTCCCTCCGTTGGGATAAATAACGCACGGTGGCGACTCTTCTGTCAGCCGGCGCCGATTTTCGCAGTAGCGACACTTATGTGTCTTGTTAGAACCATAAAATGTTTAGGATTGATCCTTGCTTTGAAAGATACTTTGAATCTTGTTTACCTTCCCTTATGTGAAGTTTGAACCCCTACTTTAATTGTTGTCACTCTTCTTGCTTATCCATGATTGATTGTTATCAATATGCCTTAAAAATGATTGAATGTTGTTAGATTTATCTTTTTTTGATTCATCTACCATTTTTGACTCAATTTGTAACATATATGCATGATTTTTGTTGTTTATCATTGATGAAATTGTTGTTGTTACACATGTTTCATGTTTGCTTTTGTTGGTTGTTACCTTTATGATCTTTGAACTTTGCCATGATAAGTAATGTCTTGACTTATGCATGATGTTTGTGATGTTCGGTCTTGTAAGAAATTTGTCATCATTTTCCCTTATAGATGTTGTAACATTTATGACTACTTTTGGTTGTAACCATTTGGTTTGTTTCTAAACTTCTTGTTAGTGAATACTTGTAACCTTGTTCTTTGCTTGATGTTGTCACATACTTGCATTTATCTTTCTTAGTTGTCACCATGACCTTGTATCTTCATCATGTTTGAATGAATTATTATGTGTGCTTTGACTTTTTAAAGTTCTCCCCAAGTGATGGAACTTGTTAGTTCTCATCCAGTTGCCTTGTTGTTCCCTTATTCCAAAGGAAAGTCTCTCTATTGACTTCACTATCATAGATAGCTTATTACCTCTCCCCTTGACTTGGTTAAGTCATTAGGTCATTTAACATAGTTAAGTTAGAACCTATATCCATTAGAATTTTCCTTAAGTCTAAAGACCTACCCCTTGTTAGGAGTGTCCTTCAATTAGAACTTTAAGATAGAGTTTGTTAACTCTATGTAAGGATCATTGTCATGATTACTTACTCCCCTCTTGGATTTTGTCAAAGTCAATCCCCTTGAGTGTTAAACTTAGATCTAGAGAGTTTTTTCAAACTCTATACAAACATTTTCATGTTTGTTCCCCCTTGGGATCTTGACCATAGTCATGTATTCCTTAACCTTAGTGAGGAGAACTACAGTTGCTCTGGTTCCATCCTAGTAAGGATATGTAGGTATAATATGCGATATCTTTGCGAGCAAGCTTAGAACCTATCCTTATGTCTTTACCTCAACTTTACACTAACCCTGATCCAATGACCCTAGAAAACAACTTAGGTAGCTTAGAATACACACACACACACACACACACAAAAGGTTCTTGTAGAGTACTACAGATGTCTAGGATGTAAAATACCTACCTTAGGCATAAACAACCCCCGATTCTCGAATCTTTAGCGTTGTTATTAAATCGTGCAAAAGGTTTTTTTCATTCTTTAACCTTTCCTTTGGATAAATCAAAGCCCAATAGTGAATTTCAATGAACTAAGATTCAAGTTAATCAATAGCTTGACATCCGATTCTCACCGCAACAGAAGTATCGACTTTGCTGGGGATCTCTAACTGCTTGAGGGTTTAGCCCACTTTGTGTTCTTGTATGCTATATCTTTGTATGTTTGTCTGTACTTGTATATTTGTGAATACATAAATGTATTGTTTTCATTTGGGTGATATCTTGAGTGGTGAGATAATTTCTAACTCGGACCTAAGTGTACATATGATAGGATGTGGTATGATCAATAGTTGACTGTTAGGAGTAGTCCTAACATGTTTGACATATGATGGAACCATGCTCAGTTGAGACCTCCTTGAGATAATTAATGTTGTATGAGTAGTCATGCATTTGATTAGTTATTTCAACCTGAGATTCCGTGAAACTGAGGACCTTTAGTTACCCACTTGGCCTTTTTAGGACGTAGTGCAGAGACTATGAGGGAGTAGTCTCGAAATAGTTGTTATGTGATACTACATTCAGACGAGTCTATCCCGAGAATATTTTTGACCCACGTGAGTAGTCATGTTGGTTGATAATACCCTAGGGATTTATCTATGACTCTGGGAACTCTTGATATAACCCGTTCTACAGGTGCAATGAAAACCTTAGTACATGTCCTTTGGGAGGGTATACCCTGGCTTCATGCTTGTAAACCTGAACTTAGGATCTTTGCTTGTCAGCATTTACATTTGTGCATTATCTGTGAATACTTATGTATATGCTATGTGTGCATCATATTGTCATATCATCATAGCATCTCATTCTGTTGCACTGGTTTTGTAAAACTCAGTCATTTTCTTTTTGCGAAACCCTAGTTATGATGGATTTTGAGAAAAGAAACACTAAGAAATATAACTTCAAGAAATGTGATACAATGGATTTGAGAAAGCTAGGAACAATGGTATCTGAAGACTTTGAGAAGACATATGGGAAGTGTCGCTTCCGCGAAAATAAGGTGCCGGCAAAACAGAAGATTCGCCACCTTTCGTTATTTATCCCTCAGAACGGGAAAGGAAACGATCAGAAAAACCTGACGGCGAGGTCAGATTATGTTTGTTTCCAGCGGCGTTGTTGGATGGTTGTCCGACGGCGATGTCAGACTCTTCAGTTCTCCAGCGGCGATGTTGGGTATTTTGGATTCGACGGCGAGGTCAGATTATGTTTGTTTCCGGCGGCGAGGTTGGATGTTTGTTTGACGGCGATGTCAGATTCTTTAACTCCCCAGCAGAGATTATGTTGAGTACTCGACGGCGGTGTCGGGTGTTTCCCAGATTATGCTAGTTTTCCAGCGGCGATGTTGGATGTTTGTTCGACGGTGATGCCGAATGTCTCTCAGAGTTATGTTTGTTTATGACGGCGATGTCAGATTCTCTATTTCTCCAGCGGCGATGTTGGGTATTTTGATTGTCCGACGGCGATGTCAGATTTAGTGCTCCAGCGGCGATGTTGGGTGTTTTGACAGAGTTTCTTCAGTTTTCCAGCGGCGATGTTGGGTATGGCAAGTTGATCTAGTCTTCCAGCGGCGATGTTAGGTGATTCAGATCCTTCAGTTCTCCAGCGGTGATGTTGGGTGTTTTGTTTCTGACAGCGATGTTAGGTGATTCGGATTTAGTTCTCCAGCGGCGATGTTGGGTATTTTGGTTGATCGACAGCGATGTCAGGTCAGATTTAGTTCTCCAGCGGCGATGTTGGTATGTTTGTTTATGACGGCGATGTCAGATTTAGTTCTTCAGCGGCGATGTTGGGTATTTTAGTTGATCGACGGCGATGTCATATTTAGGTCTCTAGCGGCAATGTTGGGTATGTCGGGTGATCTAGTTCTCCAGCGGCGATGTCAGGTGATCTAGTTTTTCCAGCGGCGATGTTGGGTGTTTCTCAGAATTTTGTTTGCTTCTGACGCTGATGTCAAGTGGTTTAGCCTTCCAGCGGCGATGCTGGGTGTTTTGATGGTCTGATGACAATGTCAGAGGAATTTAATGTGGATAACTGACGACGATGTCAGATCAGTATTTCTCCAGATAGTTGTCGTGCAGCTATTATTCCAGTGTTCGAAGAGTTGAGCAGTTGGCAAATTTTTGGGTTTACCGATATTCGACCGTCTCACACCTTGATTGGTTGAGGGTCGTTCGCTCCTCACCCAATCAGGTTCAAGCCGTTTGAATAGGGGCAGCTGTTGCACCCTAAAATTTGACCAACATTTATTTACCCATCAAGTGTTTGAAGGTTGATACCTTTATCAGAAAGTTCAAGAGATCCTCAGAGGAATTGGTTGAAACAAAGGTTGTGTGTCTCATAACTTGAGAGTTGTGGGTGCTCCTCAGATGATTCTGAGACTTTGAAGAATGAACTTGAAGCTTTGAGAAAGTTTATGAGATGTCTTGAAATCCATCATGAAGCCCAGAGAGGTCATTATGCAAGAATTCAGAAGATTCAACCATGAATGGTAGAATTAGGGTTTGACTGGGTCAACCCTAGGTCAACCGATGGTTTGGAGAAGGTTGAGACCCAATCCAAAAGCCATGTGATCATGGAATTATGTATTGAGATACTATAAGGATGATTCCTAGACCAACTCATCATAATTGAGGAGTTTGAGAAGTTTCAAGCTAGGGTTTCTAAGGATGGACAGTGTAAAATCCCCTAGTTTGATCCCTATCTTCCAGGCAGTTTTAGCTCAAGATGTGATTGTCATATCATCTTCCCCACAACATGAATGTTGTATAGATTGTTCTTAGCTTTTATTTGAGTGGTAGAAGTCCTTGATAGGATTTGCAGAGCTCAAGTTATGGTTTTGACAAATTACAGGTCATCTGAGGTATGTGAATCTGGGTCCTTAAAAGTCACCCAACTTGCAGACAACTTTTTCCCTAGTAGGATGATTCCTATGGTCTCTTGGTCAACATGAATGTTTAAGAGCATCTTCTTAGCTTTCTAGAGAGTACTATAAGTCCTTGATAGGATTTGTAGAACTCAACTTATGGCTTTGACAAGCCAAGGGCATTTTGGTCATTTGGAAGTTATAGGTCATTTCAAGCATATGGCTATATCTCCTACTTCCAAGCTTCAAATGGAAAAATCTTCAACATCAAACTTACTTAGAATGATGTTTTAAGGCTAGTAGGGTGGTCATGATATGTTGAAAAGGCCCATATCAAAAAGTGATGAAAATGGCCTAAAAATGAGGTATAAGTTAATTCATGTGAAATGGAAAATCATAAAATCCAAGCTATAAACCCTAACCATGTCATATGATAGGTCATTTTGACTCCAAAAGACATTTTAAGAACAATGGTTCAGCCACAATTTTGATTTGAGGCTTGAATCTTGGGGTTGCTTTGTAATTTGATTGCTTGCATAATGGGGTACCAAACCAAAACAAAGAAAAGCTTAATAAACAAGGAAGAAATGCATGGTAACTTGTCCAAAATACCACTTGGGGATAAATTCAAGTTAATTACTCAAGTTACAAGGGTTTTGTCATGGTATATCATGTGGTGAGAAGTGAAATGCAAGTTATCATGTCATGAAAGTTCAAGTTCTTACTAGATGATTCTAGGAGGTTCTAGACCTTTCTAAATCAGTCTATATATTGAACACAATCTGCATTGGTGAAGGGTTGGTGATGGTTGGTGATAATTGGTGAGGGTTAGTGCAAAAAAAGAGAGAATTGATCAAATTTCTTCCATTTGCAATTCAAGATCAAACCTCTATTCTTCTTCCTTTCCATTTGTTTCTTCTACACAAATCCACTCCATTCATCATAATGAACAAATGCATACTGGTTTGAGGAGCCATTGATGAAGGTTTGAAGGTGTGGTGGTAAAGTTGCCAAGAAGCAAATCTGAGTCGAATCCAGTGGTACCAGCTTGCTACATCATTTCTTTTGCAAATAGAACTCAAAGAAGCATACAAGGACCATTGCCGGAGGGTTGCAAGAGCTGAAGATGAGAGAAACTACCTCTGCCATAGCCAAGAATCAGGTTTGCAAAACCTTCTCTACACCCTTATTTATGTACAATTAGATAGAATGGTTAGTGTAGAATGGTTAGTGACAATTAGGTTATCAATGCTGGAAAGTTTGAGAGCCATTGGTGAGTTTTGATTATGGCACACGATTTCTTTAAAGATCAAGAACTGGAGTTGTGGTGAGAACAAATTCATGTGCTATATCTTAGGATGACCAGGGCCACATGGTGAATATTCTGATACCAAGAAACCAAAGATTCATGAAAGTTCAAGATTCACCATTATTGAGGTTGCACCATCGGGTTTTCATTTGGAGTGAGTTTTAGTGGAAACTAAGCACGTATCCTTGTTCAGGGGAAGAAATCGATCATTTTTGTTTTTTGAAGTTTTGAATTTAGTGTTGAGATGAGGGAGAACGAGTTGGTGTAAGTTGAGGTAGTGAAGCTTCGTCCATGGCAGGGTTTTACTGCAAACCCTAGAAAGGTTGAAGATAATCTCGTGGGCGTTGGATTCGTATAGACCAGTTGACTAAGCGCGCGATCCAATGGCTCAGATTTAGAATGAAAATGAGAGGGAAGTCTGTAGCTCTGAAACGCCGCGTTTCATTAATGCCCCTTTCTGGGCTTAGTGATCCATTTCCTTTTCACACCCCCTCACCAGGCCCACGTGAACAATTGCTCTATATTGGATTACTTTTCGCACCGTTTTTTTTCCTTTTTCTTTTATTTTCAATTTGTTTTTCTGATTGTGATACTGGGCCCAGACACGTTTCTAACGCCACCCCCCAGTTTGGGCCCAAATGACATATGAACTGAATATTAGTACTATCTGCACCCACCTCATCATTTCCATTTAATTTGTTCTCCAAATTTCTTTAATCTTTAAAAATTCATAATAAAATGAAAAATGAGTATTTTTTAATGAGACTTTTTTTCCCACTTTCCATTTTCTGTCTAGAAAAATATAAAACCATAAAATAGCCATTTTATTTCATTTTTATATTTTTTTGCATATTTTTACTTTTATTTTCTTTTTTTTAATTCTTTTAGTTGATATGTTGATTTGTAGAATTTAATTAGGGTAGTTCTCTTAGGATTTTGAGTTCAATCTTTTTAGGAGGATTAGATGAATGTTTTAGGTTCCCCCTGAATTAATGCCATATTTTTGTGATAATTTTTAGGGTAGTTTTAATTAGGTAATTCTAGATAGGGTAGAATTAGATTAAAACTTTAACATAGGTCAATAACAATTTTAGATTTAGGGTTTGTAGGGAAATTTAGTCTATGGGGAATATATGGGACTTAAGGGTAGTTATGTAGGGTCCCCTAGCATTTATATTAGGATTTAATATGATAATATACTATTTTTAGTTGATTTTTGCATTGAATGATTGTTTGTGTTGCCTTTAGGGCATGTTTGTGTAGTTTGGTTTGCTTTGGAGTTTTCCTTTGGTTTGAGGAGCTTGGTATTGTAACACCCACTTCTATACCCCAAATAAATGCATATAAAACAATTAAGCACATAAAAATTATCAGAGTAAAAAGGTTTTATAATAAGGTATAAAAGAAGAATGCCACAATTTCACCAATAAAACACTTTCACATTTTTCTCCATAAGATATGTAACATTTTCAAAATTAAGCGGAAGATCAAATCATTTAATCGTTTTCAAAATATTAATCCACGTACACACAAGTTAATCCAAATTAATATATCATATCAGTTAGATTACACAATCACATCAACTGATACATCGCAATGTATCACAAAAGAATGACTATACTAGTCTAACTACCCGGTGTTACATATCAAAGCAGCAGACTCAAAAGAATGAAGAATACTTCACAAAAGGGACTCCAGCATCCTAATCTGCAATGCCTCGTAGAGCATTATAAAACAGCAGAAGGGTGAGAAATATTACCATAATAATCAAATCATAAAATCATGTATACATAGGTATCATATAATTAACTCCCTATTTCTCACCACAATTCAACTCATAATCATATATATTTGCCACACATATAATGACAACACGAATATTTGTAAAGCATTTCCACATCATGCATACTCTCACAATTTCACAATCTCATCATTCACACATAAGCATCTCTTCATGCATATGTCATATATTAATGTGACTCAACAACTCAATGCAACTCATGCAATGCGGTACCGACTCTCGTTATCTTTTTTCGGTTTTTACATTAAACCGGGTCCACTCTTCTAGACCGATAACCCGTTATCTTTTTTCGGTTTTTACATTAAACCGGGTCCACTCTTCTAGACCGATAACAAAAAAGGCCCGTCCTCTAAGCCTTCAAACCCACTCTTCTAGGTTTGGGACAAGCCACTAGTTTCCACGAAACTAACAGACATTGCCTCTTGACTAAATGATGCATGTACAATCAGCCACAACAAATGCACTTAAGACCGACATATTAATCTCATGCATTCAAATAATTCATCTCTTCAAGAATTACATTATGATTGCACACACAACATATTCACATAACATTCATCGATGTATTCATAATTCAACACTATCACCATATTATCACTCACAATGCACACATATCCACGATATGTTCTCATGCATTCTTCACAGTTATCAAACAATGCACACATATCCACGATATGTTCTCGTGCATTATTCGCATTTAATCACATACATACAATATGCATTTACAACATCTATCAAGCAATGCACACATATCCATGACATGTTCTCATGCATTCTATTCATACCACCATATACCAACAATATACATTCACAATTCAATATCATCACCGCATTATCAACAATGCACACATATCCACAATATGTTCTCATGCATTCTCAAGTAATTCATCATACAAGAATTACATCATGCTTACACGCATAACACATTTACCACGCAATGTACATATATTCACGATATATTCTCACGCATTTTTCATACATAATCACATCCAATCAATACAAACATCATATTTATCAAACGATGCACGCATATCCATCAATATGCTCTCATGCATTCTTCATGTATCTTAACATACAACCGCATATAAACAATATACATCCACAATACATTTTTGTATTATGTTTATTATTCATCTCATGCCATTTCATACAAGGTATACATGTCACAGTACCAATAATACAATTATAAGCTATGCACACATATATCCACAATGTTCTCGTGCATACTTATTACCTAATTGTACACTACATCAAACCTTCACAAACTCATCAAATAATACGCACATTACCATTATTAAATAATACACACATAATCATTATCATGTTCTCATGTATTTATAATCGATCTGATTAATACTCATACCACAAGTCTAGGATTCACGCCCAAAGGCTACCCACAACACATATCATCACCATGGATCACATACTTATTCATATCATAGAGGTATTAACCTATGTGAATCAATCAAACAATCACCACATGAGCAACACAGCAAAAGAAAAATGCTGTCACATTTGCCTTCATTCGCCTGGCGAACCCTCGCAGCGAACCTTCGCCTGGCCTTCGCCTGGCGAACTCTCTCAGCGAACATTCGCTAGGCTTCGCCTGGCGAGACTTCCCAGCGAGCCCAAGTCAGTAGCTAGTGACTTCATTCGCCACCATTCACCAGCACCTTCGCTGGGCGAACCTTCGCTATCCAACTTCGCCTGGAGAACTCACCAGCGAAGTCCACTGGAACTTAAACTTAATTATTCGCCAGCATTCGCTGGGCTTCGCCTGGCGAAGCTTCGCCTTCGCTCGCCTGGCGAGAGCCAGCGAACCTGCGCAGAACAGAACCACACTCTGTCCCTCCTTCACCATTCCACCATCCACCAACTCTTGAACATCCAAATCAGTACAAATAGCATCAATACATGTTACCCGACTATTCTACGGCGTTATTACTCAGTTCCAACCGATTAAATCATCAATCTACCGATTAATCCAACATTTGCCCTAATTGGAAAGTGATGAAAACTCTACCAAAACCCCAACCCAACATACATAACATCATGCAATGATCAAATAGAAACATTTCTCACCCTTACCTCGATTAATCAGAGCTTTGATGTTGGTTCTTGATGATTTTTCCACTTTCCCTCTTCTTCTCCTCTCTTTCTCTTATTTCTTCTTTCTTTCCTCTTTCTCTCCAAATGTTTTCTCTAATTTCCTTTCTCTTCTTTCTCACTTATATATCCCTTTTATTTTCTTTCCTTCCAATTTCCTTTCAATTCTCTATTGATTCCAATTAATAAAAATTAATTCCAATATTAACATAAAATCCCACTAAATCAATTAATTACTACAATTAATTATTTAATGAAATTTGGGTTGTTACAACCCTCCCCCACTTAGGAATTTTCGTCCTCGAAAATGTTATCTGATCCAAACAACTCTGGATACGACTCTCGCATTCCAATTCTTCCAAATGCAATTCTCCCATAACTACTTCCACCAAAGGAATCTCTATACTTCGAAGTTGTTTCTTATCAACAACTAGAACTAGCCACGCCTCCGAAGTCAAATTCTCTCTCACTTGTACACCATCCACCTGAATCAATTTACCTCTTCAACTTAGACATATGAACACCTCATGCAATCCTCTCAAGCGACAGCGGTAAAACAGTCTAACATGTTATCCGCCTCACGCTTCCGCTGCGCTACTCTGATACAGATCAACAAAACACAGGGTGCTCACGAGACTTCAAGCTCGACCAACACCAATTACTACCATAACTCTCAAAACACGGCCTTACTTGGATTCTTTGATCGTTTCCATCGTCCCTTGCACGGTCTTTGATCCGAGTACAACACTCCCGTTGGACATGCAACAACACAAAGGAGTCATACCCTCTTACCCAACGAACTTCATACGATGTTGTTTCCGATACGAAATGGCAACAGTTATTGTAGGCAACTCCATCAACGACAATTAACTACCCTTAGATCCATCTTGGTCCAACACACAAGCTCTCAACGAGTCCTCTTCATACTGGATAGTTTTCTTCGTTTGTCCATGCCATTCACGGACGCTAGTCAGAGTTCATCTTCAACATGGCACCCAACCGCTTTCGCAATCTTTCCCATAATCTTAACGAAAAACTTGAGTTCCCATCTAACAGAATGATTCATCTTCACTGGTAGGCAACGAGTTACTCTTGTTAATCCATTCTTAACTGTCCAAATCGGATCATACTTCCTCAAATTCATCAGAAAACCCGGCACAAAGCCCATGGGAATACTATCCCATCCCACTCGAAATACTCAACAGTTGTATCAGATCCAACCATCTCTAATGTCCACACTTCAATTCCCACTTCTCCAGACAAGGTTAAGCAACAACATGTATCGACAGTGTTTTCACACACATGTCGCATACAAGGGAACAAATAACATTAGACAACTTGGCCGGACGGACCGACCTGCTCTGATACCACTATTGTAACACCCCCTTCTATACCCCAAATAAATGCATATAAAACAATTAAGCACATACAAATTATCAGAGTAAAAAGGTTTTATAATAAGGTATAAAAGAAGAATGCCACAATTTCACCAATAAAACACTTTCACATTTTTCTCCATAAGATATGTAACATTTTCAAAATTAAGCGGAAGATCAAATCATTTAATCGTTTTCAAAATATTAATCCACGTACACACAAGTTAATCCAAATTAATACATCATATCAGTTAGATTACACAATCACATCAACTGATACATCGCAATGTATCACAAAAGAATGACTATACTAGTCTAACTACCCGGTGTTACATATCAGAGCAGCATACTCAAAAGAATGAAGAATACTTCACAAAAGGGACTCCAGCATCCTAATCTGCAATGCCTCGTAGAGCATTATAAAACAGCAGAAGGGTGAGAAATATTACCATAATAATCAAAGCATAAAATCATGTATACATAGGTATCATATAATTAACTCCCTATTTCTCACCACAATTCAACTCATAGTCATATATATTTGCCACACATATAATGACAACACGAATATTTGTAAAGCATTTCCACATCATGCATACTCTCACAATTTCACAATCTCATCATTCACACATAAGCATCTCTTCATGCATATGTCATATATTAATGTGACTCAACAACTCAATGCAACTCATGCAATGCGGTACCGACTCTCGTTATCTTTTTTCGGTTTTTACATTAAACCGGATCCACTCTTCTAGACCGATAACACGTTATCTTTTTTCGGTTTTTACATTAAACCGGGTCCACTCTTCTAGACCGATAACAACAAAGGTCCGTCCTCTAAGCCTTCAAACCCACTCTTCTAGGTTTGGGACAAGCCACTAGTTTCCACGAAACTAACAGACATTGCCTCTTGACTAAATGATGCATGTACAATCAGCCACAACAAATGCACTTAAGACCGACATCTTAATCTCATGCATTCAAATAATTCATCTCTTCAAGAATTACATTATGATTGCACACACAACATATTCACATAACATTCATCGATGTATTCATAATTCAACACTATCACCATATTATCACTCACAATGCACACATATCCACGATATGTTCTCATGCATTCTTCACAGTTATCAAACAATGCACACATATCCACGATATGTTCTCATGCATTATTCACATTTAATCACATACATACAATATGCATTTACAACATCTATCAAGCAATGCACACATATCCATGACATGTTCTCATGCATTCTATTCATACCACCATATACCAACAATATACATTCACAATTCAATATCATCACCGCATTATCAACAATGCACACATATCCACAATATGTTCTCATGCATTCTCAAGTAATTCATCATACAAGAATTACATCATGCTTACACGCATAACACATTTACCACGCAATGTACATATATTCACGATATATTCTCACGCATTTTTCATACATAATCGCATCCAATCAATACAAACATCATATTTATCAAACGATGCACGCATATCCATCAATATGCTCTCATGCATTCTTCATGTATCTTAACATACAACCGCATATAAACAATATACATCCACAATACATTTTTGTATTATGTTTATTATTCATCTCATGCCATTTCATACAAGGTATACATGTCACAGTACTAATAATACAATTATAAGCTATGCACACATATATCCACAATGTTCTCATGCATACTTATTACCTAATTGTACACTACATCAAACCTTCACAAACTCATCAAATAATACGCACATTACCATTATTAAATAATACACACATAATCATTATCATGTTCTCATGTATTTATAATCGATCTGATTAATACTCATACCACAAGTCTAGGATTCACGCCCAAAGGCTACCCACAACACATATCATCACCATGAATCACATAATTATTCATATCATAGAGGTATTAACCTATGTGAATCAATCAAACAATCACCACATGAGCAACACAGCAAAAGAAAAATGCTGTCACATTCACCTTCATTCTCCTGGCGAACCCTCGCAGCGAACCTTCTCCTGGCCTTCGCCTGGCGAACTCTCTCAGCGAACACTCGCTAGGCTTCGCCTGGCGAGACTTCCCAGTGAGCCCAAGTCAGTAGCTAGTGACTTCATTCGCCACCATTCGCCAGCACCTTCGCTGGGCGAACCTTCGCTATCCAACTTCGCCTGGAGAACTCACCAGCGAAGTCCACTGGAACTTAAACTTAATTATTCGCCAGCATTCGCTGGGCTTCGCCTGGCGAAGCTTCGCCTTCGCTCGCCTGGCGAGAGCCAGCGAACCTGCGCAGAACAGAACCACACTCTGTCCCTCCTTCACCATTCCACCATCCACCAACTCTTGAACATCCAAATCAATACAAATAGCATCAATACATGTTACCCGACTATTCTACGGCGTTATTACTCAGTTCCAACCGATTAAATCATCAATCTACCGATTAATCCAACATTTGCCCTAATTGGAAAGTGATGAAAACTCTACCAAAACCCCAACCCAACATACATAACATCATGCAATGATCAAATAGAAACATTTCTCATCCTTACCTCGATTAATCGGAGCTTTGATGTTGGTTCTTGATGATTTTTCCACTTTCCCTCTTCTTCTCCTCTCTTTCTCTTCTTTCTTCTTTCTTTCCTCTTTCTCTCCAAATATTTTCTCTAATTTCCTTTCTCTTCTTTCTCACTTATATATCCCTTTTATTTTCTTTCCTTCCAATTTCCTTTCAATTCTCTATTAATTCCAATTAATAAAAATTAATTCCAATATTAACATAAAATCCCACTAAATCAATTAATTACTACAATTAATTATTTAATGAAATTTGGGCTGTTACAGGTATCTCTTTGTGGAGCATGGTTGAAGACTTGAAGAGGCTTGGAGGAGCTTGAGGAGCTTGTTCTTCTTTTCTTTTTGTTGTTTTAGGGTTAGGATTAGGAAGAGCTTAGATGTAGATAATTTCTTTCTCAAACATGGATAGTATTCTTCACATCCATTCCTCCCTATGATTCAAAGTCCCTCCAGGGTATACACCTCTCTCCTTTGGAGGGATAAGTGTTATACCTAGGAGGTAGAACTTTTGAGGGAACCCTTCAAATAAGCAGTTCAATATCCCCCAGCTCATCCAGGTAGTGATTTTTCTCTGGTTTGATTATTCTTGAGAGATGTCAGAGCCTGAGCATGAAGATGAAGACTTCATTGAAGGTTATTGAAGAGGATGAATCCTTGAAGACTGCCATTCCAGCTGAAGCTTGAAGAGCATGAAGATCAAGTTGATACTTGAAGATCCCTGAAGATTAGGTGAAGCCTGAAGGTGGAGCTGATCAAGAAGCTGAAGCTTAAGGGAGAAGATGAGTTGAAACTCATGTTGTAGGGTTGAAACCTGGAAGGCAATTGATGTTTGAAGTATGAAGACTGAGTTGCTGCTTGTGGAGCTGAAGCTTTCTTCTGTTTTTCTTTTCTGTATTGTGTGTTTTGCTTGACTTGCCTGTTGCATTAGGATAAGTTCATCTAGAATAGGTAGAATCTAGGAGCATGATTGCATTAGAGGTTGAGTTGCTCCCTCTGCTTGTATTGTTACTGCGTGGCTTTGCTTGCGGGTATTTGGTAGAGCCCAGCTCCCTTGCCCATGTGGTTTGTTTGCCTGATGGCATTTCATTTCATTTTATCTGTATGATTGCAGTTTACTGTTTATTGCTTGATAGCATGTTGTTTATTTTTCAGTATGATTACTGTTATTTCATGACTGGCTTGAGGTTGAGATGAGCTTGTGGAGGCTGAAGCCCCGCACACATTTCCTCCCTCACTTGCATTACATGCATTTTACTGTTAAGCTGATGCTTTGTCTGTTTTGGTGTATCATTGACATGATCCCTTAGGACTCTCATTTCCTTGGATAAGGATTTGATGATAGACTTTTAGGTTGAAACCTATGCATGACAACATCTAGGAGTTCCCTGTTCAAACCTCAACCATAGGATGAATCCATGGCATGATAACAGTAGGACTTGATAGTCTCCCTCCTAGTTGGGCCTGTTCTCTTCTCATCTCAAAACAGTTTAAGATACAGTAATCATGAATGATTTCTTTCGTACGTTACGAGCCTTAAGCTATCTGAGAAAGGATTATGGGAGAGTTTCTTTTCCACAGTCTGGATGTTTAGTATGGTACCCTTTGGGTGACATGCGACGCACTCACTCTCAGGTCATAGTCTCTAGTGCGGTTGAAATCGCAAACACAATAAAAAACACTTCTTTCGTAAAAAACAGGAAATAAACCGTAGTTTCCCGAACTACGTGAGCTCTGACCTCTCATGCCTGTTGAGAGTACGTAGGCACAAGATGGCGAAGTCTTGGCGAGCTACCTTCCCCCATAATCCTTCGTAGGCCGAACTACGTTGACTCTGATTTCTCATTCTCTGATGAGAATACGTAGGCATAAAGTGCGACGCTTTGCCGAGTCATTTTTCTTTTCTTTTTCAGCCAGCCTTGATAGGTAGATAGAATAAAACCAACCCGTCCAAGTAAACAAACAAGCGAGGATCCCGTCGAGTACGACGGACGTGAGGGGTGCTAATACCTTCCCCTTGCGTAACCGACTCCCGAACCCAGACAATGGTTGCGATGACCTTGTCTTACCCTTTTTCGTCAGGTTTTTCCGATCGTTTTCTTTCCCGCTCTGAGGGATAAATAACGAAAGGTGGCGACTCTTCTGTCATGCCGGCACCTTATTTTCGCAGTAGCGACACCAGCGCCTAGAGTTACTGTTGAAGTTATCCTGCAAACCCAACCTACTGTTGTTTAGATACCCGTTCCTCATGCCGAAGATAATCTATTGGATCAGTATGATGATGTTCAAAACTATCACGCTGCTATCCCCTTTGCCAATCCTGTTGCTGCTTAGGATTCAGAAGCCATCAAAATGTGTCGTGATCTAGCTGAAAAACTCTGAGTTATGGAGGGACACAACTCGAATGATCTCAGTGCTTTGGAATTGTGCTTGGTGCCTGATGTTGTCATTCTTCCCAAGTTCAAAGCACCAGAATTCTCAAAGTACAAGGACTTCAGCTTCCCTAACATTCATCTGAAGTTGTACTGTCGTAAGATGGCTGCTTATGCTAGAGACGAAAAGCTAATGATTCATTGCTTCCAGGACAACTTGTCTAGAGCATCCCTCAAATGGTATATGCAGCTAGAACGTGGCAGTGTGCACACTTGGGCTGAGCTAGCTAATGCATTTGTTAAGCAGTACAAATATAACACTGACCTTGCTCCGAATCATACTCAACTTCAGAGTATGGCTCAGAAAGATAACGAATCCTTCAAAGAGTATGCACAACGATGGAGAGAGCTAGCTGCAAGGGTGCATTCACCTCTTGTCGATCGTGAACTGATTGACATATTCATGGGCACCTTGCAAGGCCAATACTACGAGAAGCTGATCGATAGTGTGTTTGCTGAATTTTCTGACTTATTGATTATTGGTGAGAGAATTGAAGAAGTTATGAAGAGCAGAAAGATCCAATGAGGCTCTAGCATCCAGGCTAGTGCCAAGAAGCCTTTCAAGGGATACAAGAAGAAAGAGGGTGAAAAAAAATGCCATCTCTACGCAGAAAGGGCAAGCTCCTCAACAAGCTCCTACTCCTATGCCCTATAAAATCCTTTACTACCAGTACCCGTATGTTGCCGCTGTGCAATACGCTCCAATGCCTTATCAACCAGTTTTTCAAGCTGTTCAAGCTCAGCAACAAGCTCCTCAGGAACAATCCTACAATCAGCAAGGTATTAGTACCCTCGTCAGCATCAACAACTGCATGCTGCTTAACAACATCAAGCTGCTCGACAATAGCGTCAGCCTAATCATTAGAGGGCGTGGAAGCTAGATAGAGTTTTTGATCGTTTGACAATTCCATATGCTCATACATTTGTTCTATTGCTGGAGAAAAATGCCATTTCTTTGAGAGATTTAGCTCCC
Source organism: Lathyrus sativus (assembly GCA_963859935.3). Taxonomy (NCBI): domain Eukaryota; kingdom Viridiplantae; phylum Streptophyta; class Magnoliopsida; order Fabales; family Fabaceae; genus Lathyrus; species Lathyrus sativus. The sequence continues at coordinate 13,143,875 of CAWUDS030002219.1, read as the reverse complement.
CCAACTGTCATTCTTGCAGACTATGATGCAAACGCCCATTGTGAGTTTCATAAGGGCACTCTAGGACATACAATCGAGAACTGTCGAGCTTTCAAGCATAAGGTTCAGGACATGATTGACATGAATGCTATCAACTTCAATGGGAAGACTCCAAACATCATCAACAATCCTATGCCTCTACCAAGCTAGTGTTAGCATCAAATCGAGTCAAGTCAAGCTCATTTCCTCGAAGAATGCAGTCATGCTGCCATTTCATCTTTTGCATTCTTGTATTTTGTCTATTGTTTGTTTAAGTACTGTATGCTTTGAACATTGCCATTTGTATTTGGTTTTCATTAATGTATTGTTTATGCATGTTTCAAATTATTTATGTCGTACTCACTCATTATTTTCACCTACCACGAATCACAAACACATTTGTCCACTTCACTCTTTATCAAACTATTGTTTAGCATGATTTAAGGGAGGATGATGACAATGAAATACCCATAATTGCAAACAGTATGCTTTCAGACAGAATCTCGTCGATGATATACAAGCATTGTTTCCATCCCTAAACACTAGAGATACAAGGAGTTAATCCGTAGTTAGCCACTTCGAGCCTAGAAGTAGCAGTTTCCTTCGGGTCTACAAACCCTTACACTCAACCTGGGGCGGGGTAGTGTTTAGTTAATCCACTTCCACACTCAAATTATAAAGCAAGATCAAAAGAAATGACGGTTGTTCATCAATGACCCATGACATGGCAGTCACAATCTTCCAACGAAATCAAATAAAAAAATCAAAAGCCTGCTAAGTCGAACACCTCAAAGGAGACTTAGGCAAAAATCAAGGCAATCTCGATGGATCTGACAAGCGAAATCAGTCCATGCAAAAGTTAGGGACCAAAAAACAAAATCAAAAGAGGCCCTCAAAATCCTCAACAAAAATAAGATCCAGGGGCCACCATTATCAAAATCAAAAGGGCCACTGACATCCGTCAAAATCAAAATAAGGTGACTGTCATTTCAAGCATACTTTGAATCATCAAGCTTACACCGTCAAAATAAATATGTGCAAAATTAACTAAACGTAGGACTAGAGATCATCATGAAGTAGGGGTGGGTATAAATCATGCTTTGAGCCTAATACCCTTTGTTTCATAAACCGTGAACCAGACCACGTTACAAACCTCAAGATACCTAATTGAGGCAAGGTTTATTCTAAAAGCATACTATTGCAAGGTTGCATAAACTGACTCCTCATATATTTGCTAATCATCAGCAGTGGTGTCATTATCCTTGCTATATCTTTCACACACTAAGAAAATTTAGCACAACGTCTAGACTAAAGGTCCATTCGTCTTACACTATCACGACACTTCAATAAACGACTCTTTTTCAAAACTGGCATAAACTTTGTATTAAGATTATCATTTGTGAATGTACAATTTTAACTGCAAATTAGTGGTAGACATCCAAGACACTCCAACAAGGGGAAATCAAGAAGGAACTTGACTTTTAGTGGATGACACGAAGCAAGGATACTTCAAAACCCACAGGTTGGGGCAAGGTCCACTCAAAAGCTTAATCAGGGGCAAGCCATCTCAAAGCATCAAAGTTCAGCTTCAACTTTAGAACTGGTTAATCGGGGGCAGACCGTTACCGTGTTTAGGCTGGGGTAGACCAGGTCATCCTGACCATCAAGCAGATTGTGATCCTCTCTTAAGTGAGTTCACCACAAATCAACAAGTGACCAGACTTGGGGCATCAAGATCATCTTTTTTTTGCTTCAATCATGGCGTCTTCTACAAACTGCATGTCGAGGAAGTCAATCCCTCCCACCACTCAAAGTTCAATCCGCATTGGAAACTACCAAAAGTCCACCACACTGGTACCTTCACCTTCATATCCAATCACCCGTCTGAAATCATATGCATCATATGCATCGCATTTGATATCATAAGCATCATTTGCATCATACGCATACAAAACCTATCATACTTCCCAGCACTTGCATCTCCACATGTTAGCATTAGCATTTGCATCTCTACTCGATATGGAACTTCATTTAACAACTAAAATTCATATATGCAAGTCAAGGTCCAAGATCAATCTCGAGATTTCCAAGACAATCGTCAGCCCAGTCAAGGGTAGTTTATTCAAGATTGTGGGTGTTTCCCACGAAGTTGTTTCAACCTTGTGGTTGATGAGAATTTCAAAAGCAAGATTCAGCCCAGCCAGGGACATGTTCTTCAAGACCGTGGGCATTTCCCATGAACTTATTTCAACCTTGTGGTTGATTAGTTTTCCAAGACGATCTTCATCCCTGTCAGGGGTATTTTATTCAAGACTGTGGGCCTTCCCCAAGAAGTTTTATCAACCTTTTGTTGATCAAGACGTGCTTCCAAGTTAACATTCGACCCAACCAGGGTCATCTCCTTCAAACCCGTGGGTGTTCCTCAAGAAGTTGTATCAACCTTCAGTTGATCAAGACAAGACATCAAAGAAAATCTCAGCCCAATCAGAGGCATCTTCTGCAAACTCATGGGCATTCTTCATGAAATTATTTCAAACTTTTATGGCCAAGGTTGTGATCTTCAAGCAGGTCAGTGGGTGTTCCTTATTGAATTGTATTCTCAACTTTTTGTTGTTGAAGTTGGCGTCCCCAGCTCAGTGGCATCACTCCGAGTCGGTGGGTTTTCCCTGTTGATTTATTTCAATTCAACATTCCTCTTGGGCGTTCCCTAGTAGGTTGTCTCCTTTCAACCTTTTGTTGACAAGGATGGTGTTTATTGCACACCAAATTTTGACCCCTTAGATTCTCATTATCATTTTAGGAGCATACTCATGAATTTTCTAACCTTAACCCAGTGCAAGTCTGTCTTTGTCAAATTGCAGATGAATCAGGGTTTCGTGCAGTCAAAATCAAAATTTCAGGGTTTGTGATTAGTCAATGTTTTGGGCTCGTCCAAATAGGAAACAAGGTCAAGGATATTATATAATGTCAATCAAGAAGCCAATGTGAGGTTGTTACCCCAGAGTTCAGAGCATTACGTTTCAGAGCACCCGATTAGGGTTTTGGACCAGTAAAAGTCAACCGTAGTTTGACTTTGATGCTGGAAGGTGTTTAAATGGTGGGATTGTGATTCATAAAGTTCATATAGCCTAATAAAGTTCATCCAAGAAGTTTCAAGGTCTCAGGAGGCCCAGAATGTCAACAAGCGACTCGGTAATCACCGATCGGTCGTACGGTTGACCGAAAAGTTAACTCTCCAAATTTTATGAATTGGACTTCAAGTTGTGAAACAAAGTTGTTCCTTATGTCATATGGGACTTTCATATCAATTTTCATGACCATTGGATCAAGGATGAAGGAGTAATCAAAAAATCGGGAAATTAGGGTTTTGAAAAGGGCTAAACCATAACTCCTTAACCACGCATCCAATTGAGTTGGTTCAAAGCTCATTTGGAAGCTCTTGGCAAGTCCTAAAAAGTCCCTAAGTGGTACATGATCAGAAAACGCATAGGTTTTGAGTTATGATCAAATTCATTTCAAGAGGGGAAAAAGACTTAGGAAAATTTCATTTTTAAGCTCATTTTTTAGCAACTTTGGAGGACTTTTTGGCCAAGTTCCTTTAGGAAATTGAAACTCATGAAAACATTAATGTTGTAGAGCTATGTGAGGGATTTCTAAAAAGTACTAGCACATCCCAAAATGATTTGTGAGCTGAAAGTTATGGTCATGGCAAGTTGGTGGTTTTTCACTTTAGTCCCACATTGGCCAAGTTTCAAAATGCATTCTTTCATCAAAGTTGGCCAATCTCAGCTTATGAAAATTGTTGTATCTGATATTTAGAATGTTTTTAGCATGAAAAACCAAGGATTTATGCAGAAA
>CAWUDS030002219.1:13097145-13139499 GCA_963859935.3 Lathyrus sativus | reverse complement strand
ATGTATATTCGGACTTCGGTTCAGGACCTTGATTTCTTTGGCTTCAATCTCATTGTGCGGATGTGAGGTATTTTGATGTGCTCCGATTCTCGAGTAAAATCGATCCTATTTATGGGGATCTATGGAGGGTTGATGGCCCAGTGTCCATTGAGCTTTGATGATTGGTACCACATGCATTGAGTCGTGTTGCATTTGCATTTATGAGATGATCTTGAGTAAATTATGATGTTGTGGCCTTTGATGTTCCTTGATGAATATGATGATGTTGAATATGAAAATGACGCCATTTTATATGTTGATTTCCTAAATTGATTATTATTAATTGTTTTACTCACCTTGCCTGTTCGAATGTTGCCTCCACGTGGGTAACGTGCAGATGACCAGGTTTAGCCGTGGACGCCGTCGAGGATATTTTCGGAGTTTTGAGTTGTTGGCCTTTTGGTTAACATAGAGGGTCTTGCTCTGACAGTGTAACATCGGGTTGGGGTCTTTGAGTTAAACCATGATTTATTTGATTTGGTTATTTTGATTATGTTCCTGTTTAAGGAAAACTTTGGATTATGCCTTTTGAGTTCTGCTGCGATTTTTTTGATATCTTTTGGGAAAACCCGTTGTTTACGGAGTTTTGACTTATATTTGATTTATTGGGAAATGTACGCCATTCGAGGTGATTTTATTGAGTTTAATATTTTAATCTAATATATGTGAATATTTTTCCATTTAATTATGGGGTAGAAAAGGGTGTTACAGTTTACATGAGCTACTACCCCCTCCAACTGATTAACAAAAATCTCCTAGAGTACATATGCTAAATTCAAGATTTTCAATAAAGCGTTGCGGCATGCCTCTGAACACAACAGTAATGACATAATGGAAATCTTCAAAGGAGTCTGATTTAAGTGATCCACAATCTTGTAGTCCCTTTTTCGAATGAGTCTCATAAATTCCTCCGCATCTTTCGAAAAATCATCATTACCAACCTGTTGTTGGATGTTCTCCTCAATCACTGCCTTACCCTTCCCTTTGTCGTTCCTATCAGTATTAACCTTCGGTGGAGAAAAGATCAAGCCACTTCTAGTGAAAACGTCGGCACCAACTATATTCTCAACCGAAGAACCCCCACATGAAGACCCTATCTATTCCTGCTTCTGCCCATTACAGAACACCTCTGCCCCATAGTTCCATGGGATGGCTTTAGTGCTCTCGTACGACACAGGTCCAGGAACAGTAATGATAACAGGCACTGACCTAGCAGGCGCTGAAATATTGATATTCCGGTATGGAATAGAGATTGTAGCAACTTCGCTTCCATCACTACTCACCTTATCCTCAACGTCTTCTCTTTCAACCTTGTCAAATTGTAAACAACCCTCATCATTCATTCTCTGAATACCCTTCTTCAAAAGATCACAGCCCTCAGGTTGCGCTTCATATTTTGAGCAGTCAATAGAATACCCCAGAGCACTCCCTTCTTCAACAAATTAGCCTTCACGAAACTCAACAGAGTCTTCAAATTAGCCTTCCTCATAACATCATTAGCTCTGGCCACCCTATGACTTGGCATCGGGTTTTGATTCACATTATCCCCCTCGTTGGTGAATTTGATAGCCTTTAAGTCAAGCAAGTCCTGGACTTTGTGCTTGAAGGCTTTGTAGTTGTCAATATGATGGCCCGAGGCGCCTGAATGAAAATTGCATCTGGCATTTGCATCATAACCAGGAGGCAGTGTACCAGTGAGAGGTGTCAAAGTCCTCTTCTGAACCAGTTGCAACTGCAACAGATGTTGTAACAACTGAGAATACGACATCAAAGGAGTCTCAAACTGCCTGCCAGCTATTCTTGGTCTAGCAGCATAAGGTCACAGAGCGTTAACTCGTTGCTGAGGTGCGGCTGGAATAGCCACAATAGCAACTTGTTGATGATAACGAGACTATGCTATACCTTTACCTTTGTGAGAAATAGCATTGGCATCCTCTTCCCTCCTTTTAGAGTTTGCTGAATATGGTTTCTTCGTTCCTCCCTGTCGCTACCGCGAAAATAAGGTGCCGACAAAACAGAAGAGTCGCCACCTTTCGTTATTTATCCCTCAAAACAGGAAAGGAAACGATCGGAAAAACCTGACGAAAAGGTATAAGACAAGGTCATCGCAACCATTGTCTGGGTTCGGGAGTCGGTTATGCAAGGGGAAGGTATTAGCACCCCTCACGTCCATCGTACTCGATGGGATCCACGCTTGGTGTGTTTATCTGACGGTTTGGTTTTATCTATCTACCTAGCAAGGCTGGCTTAAAAAAGAAAAAGAAAAATGACTCGGCAAAGCGTCGCACTTTATGCCTACGTATTCTCATCAGAGAATGAGAAATCAGAGTCAACGTAGTTCGCCTAACTATGGGTTACGGGGAAGGTGGCTCGCCAATACGTCAGTATTGTGCCTACGTACTCTCAACAGGTATGAGAGATCAGAGCTTACGTAGTTCGGGATAACACGGCTTACGATGATTCAGATTCATCTGTTTTCTCGAGTAGGGTTAACAAACAGTTCCAGCAGTTTGGCGTACGCAGCTCGACCCTTGGAGACTTATGCGTTACCGTTTGCGGTAGAACTGAGAGTTAACGACACTCTTTTCTTCAGAAAAGCTTCCTTTGAATTATGGGCCCACGGGGCAAAAAGGTTTGAAGTTTGTTTTCTGTCTTTTACGGAAGAACTATTTTTTATGGTTGTTTGCAACCAATACCGCACTAGAGACTATGACCTGAGAGTGAATGCGTCACATGTCACCCAAAGGGTACCATACTAAACATCCAGACTGTTCAAAAGAAACTCTCCAACAATCCTTTCTCAGATAGCTTAAGGCTCGTAACGTACGACGTCAGTTAACCTTTATTACTGTATTTTAATTTTTTTTGAGATGAGAAGAGAGAACAGGCTCAACTAAGGGGAGACTATCAAGTCCTACTGTTGTCATGCCAAGGATTCATCCTATGGTTGAGGTTTGAAACAGGGAACTCCTAGAAGTTATCATGCATAGGTTTCAACCTAAAGTTCTAATCATCACTTCCTTATCAAAGAAAGTGAGATTCCTAGGGGATCATGTCAATGATAAACAGAAACAGATAAAGCATCAGCTTAAACAGTAAATAGTAAACAACTGTAAAATGCATGCAATGCAAGTGAGGGAGGAAATGTGTGTGGGGCATCAGCCTCCACAAGCTCATCTCAACCTCAAGCCAGATATGAATAACTGCAATCATACAGAAGAAATAAAATGCTATCAAGCAAGATATAATAACTACAATCATACAAAAGAAATAAAATGCCATCAAGTAAGATATAATAACTGCAATCATACAGAAGAAATAAAATGCCATCAATCAAACACAAACCACATAGGCAAGGGAGCTGGGCTCTACCAAATACCAGCAAGCAAAGCCATACAGTAACAATACAAGCAGAGGGAGCAACTCAACCTCTAGTGCAGTCATGCTCCTATCTTAAATCAATCTAAATATGAACTTATTCTAATGCATCAAGCAAATCAAACAAGTCACATCAATACATTTGCATAGAAAGAAAACAGACAGACAAGCAGATCAACAACCTCCTCCAGCAAAGCTCTCCTCTGACATCAGTCCAGTCATCAGTCCTCAACCACCCTTCAAGGCTATCATCTCCAATAGAAAGTATCAACTTGCTTCCTCAAGCTTTCAATACATCCAACATAAGTATCAACTTACTCTCTCTTCCTCAAGCCTCAGCTCTTCAGTCAACTCCACCTTCAGGTTTCACTCCTAATATCAAGTATCAACTTGGCTCCTGTAGGCTCTTAATGTATCAACATAAGTATCAACTTATTCTTTCTTCTTAAAGCCTCAACTCTTCACTCAATCTCAATTGGATCTTCTTCACAAGTGTCAACTTGTTCTTCAAGCTTCAGCTCTCTCCTCTTTACCAGTATCAACTTGTTCTTCTTTATCTACAAGCTTCAGCTTCTAAGGGCAATCTTCAAACACAAGGAAGTATCAACCCTAGCATCTTCAATCTTCAAGCAAGGAACTCCATCCTCTAGCAAGGGAGAAAGATTCATCTATCAAGAGCAAAGTTTGGATGATTGGTAGCAGAGTGAAGACCAAAGGTCACCACTAAGCATCCTATCATCAGAGAAAGGGACCCTCAAAGGTTGTACCAACTTGTAAAGAGCCACACATCCTACCAAGGGAGGGATGAGGCCTTTACAAGGGGACCTTACATCATAGGGAAGATGGAAGTGATCAACATCTTCCATGTTTATGAAGGAAGAGAATCTGTCTAGAAGCTCTGCATACAAAACCCTAATCTTACCACCTAATCAATACTACACCAAAAGAAGGGAAGATCTTCACATCCAAGCTTCTTCAAGAAATCCATGGTAGCCCAAGCTTATCTTCATCATCATCCAAGAGCAAGAGAGACAAAACCCTAATCTAAGGGAACTAAAGAAGTCATTCTAGTTGAATTAGTGCATTAGAATCATCTAAAGTTAGCATCTAAACAAAAATCTAACAAAAATAGAAAACTATATTGTAAATCCTATAAAAATTCCTAAGGGATCCTAATTCAATCATGAATCTTCCCTACAAAAATCAGAGGTTGAATCATCCACTAAGTTCTAAAAATTAAATCTAAATCATAAGGTATCAACCAAAAACCCTAAAAATGGAGCTCTTAAAGGTTTCAACCTAAAACTACCACTTACATTCATCACAAAAATGTGAGAAAAATCTAGGGGGAACATGCATATCTATGCTAGCTACTCACAAAAAATCAAGGCCAAAAGAATGGGATTAATTGCATCATTTTTCCATTTTTTATGAATTAATCAATAACCATGAATAAAATGAAAAATAAAATGGAAATCAAAATAAAATGACATGCTAGTGGTGCAGGTAGCAAAGCCATTCAGTTCATTTTAGGATTGGGCCCAAAAAGGGGGTGCAAGTATCAACTATTGCCTAAGCCCACCCATATTGCATTAATGAAACGCTGCGTTTCATCTCAACTCAGAAATCCTTCACAACATTTCCTTCACGCGTGGCCCTTGGATCTTCATCTGGTCAAAGGTCCTACCTTAATCCAAGGGCTCTGGGATCATCTTCAACCTTTTGAACCTCTGAGTTCAGTTCACCTGCGCGCCAAAGTCACCGCCGATGACGTTCTCCGATCACCATTCCACAACCCTAACTCTCTATAGAATCCACCATTGGCCACGATTCCTTGATGAATATTGTCCCAAATTTCCTCACGAATCCATTCATGCCCTTAATTCATTCTAAAACCTCAAGATTTGCAAGAACACCATCTCAACCGAAAATTGGAACAATCCTAATTGGTCACTAATTTTCAAATTTATGATCCAGAAACCTTCATGCACCATTCTACGATGCATCTAACCAAACCTTCCTTCACTAGCCTCTAACCAAACTTCTTATGCAATGAAAAGAATTGAAATGCTCTGGATTCTTGAAACAGATTCTGAGTTGCAGATGAAAAACTTCAATGGCTCTCACACGATTCTTCACCAATCTTGCTCAATTCTCCATCTGGAATCATCCACCAATGCTAGAGCAAGCTTCTGAGATCAAAATCTTGGATTGAAATAGCTTCAAACCTTGTAACCGATTTTGATTTGCAATGGGAAATTTCAAATTGCAATCTCACTTTCCTCTCTCAATTATCACCAACCTTCACTCTGAACCCCTTCTAAATCATATATAGAACATGTATGGATGATCTAGAAAGTTCTAGATCCCTCTAATGAGAAATTCAATATCTCATGTCATGGAAAGTTCAATCTCATGGTGTGTTCATAACAGCTCATGTTGGCAGCTTGTATTCACCCTCATTCTCTTCCAATTTCTCTCCTAATGGTATTTTGTATGTGTTTGGATTGAAAGGAACCTTGGTTATGCCTTGCATATTGGTTTGGCAAATGTTACTTATGATGTAAGTAACTACTTTGCAAAGCAAGTCCTCAAATTAAACCTCAATTCAAAATTGTGGCAATACCAATGTTCTTAAAATGTGTTTTACAATCAAAATGACATATTACATGCCTTGGTTTGGACATGTAGATCAAAAATCCCAATTTCCATCTTTGGTTCATTTGAAAATCATCCTTATTTTAAGCCATTTTTGTGACTTTGAGCTACAAGAAATTCCAACCTCTCATGACCTCTTGGTTAGCCTTAAAACATCATTTTGAACAAGTTTTATGTTGAACATTTTCCCATTTGAAGCTTGCAAATAGGAGTTATGGCCTTATGATTGAAATGACCTATAATCTCCAAATGACCAAAATGCCCTTGACTTGTCAAAGCCATAACTTGAGTTCTACAAATCCTGTCAAGGACTTATAGTACTCTCTATAAATCTAAGAGGGTAAGGAACAACATTCATGTTGACCAAAATTTCATAGGAATCATCCTTCTAGGGCAAAAGTTTCATGCAAGTTGGACAACTTTCAAGCTTCAAATTCATATGCCTCAGATGACCTGTAACTTGTCAAAGTCATAGCTTGAGTTCTAAAAATCCTATCAAGGACTTCTAGCACTCAAATTAAAGCTAAGATCATGCTCTACAACATTCATGTTGGGGGAAAGATGAGATGACAATCACATCTTGAGCTAAATTGCCTTGAAGATAGGGGTCAAACTAGGGGATTTTACACTGTCAAGCCTTAGAAACCCTAGCTTGAAACTTCTCAAACTCTTCAATAATGATGAGTTAACCTTGGAATCATACTTATAACATATCAATGTATCAATCCATGATCACATGGCTCTTGGATTAGGTCTCAACCTTCTTCAAATCATCAGTTGACTTAGGGTTGACCCAGTCAAACCCTAGCTGCACCATTAATGGATGAGGCTCCTTAATCTTGCACAATGACCTATCTAGGCCTCAAAGTGATCTTCAACACTTCTCATGAGATCTCTCAAGACCTCAAGTCTGGTTTCAGAATCATCTGATGACTTCCCCCAACTCTCAAGTTAGGAGACTTACACTCTTGGGTTCAACCACTCTCTCTGAGGATCTTTTAACTTCTCTGACAAGGATATCAACCCTTGAACACTTTAATAACCTTCTTAGCTAGCTTCAAACTCTTGTGTAGCCCTTGATTGGTAATCATACCTCTTGATCTCCTGCATACATGTCAATGAAATGCAAATGATAATGCTAATGTGAATGAAATGAAACACAAGTTAGGTAAAGAACGGTTGGGCAAATTTTGGGGTGCAACACTCCCGAAGAGGATCCACCCCCATTTGGAATCTTCCCATACTTAATCCCACTTTCGACTCTTTCACCAGCCATTATCAGATTGGAGAATCCCGCAAACATAAAACCTATCAAATTCTCAAAATACATACCAGGTAGTGAAGCTATGGACATATCGATCAATTTTCTTTCCACCATAGGAGGATGCACCCTTGCTGCTAAATCCCGCCATCTTTGGGAGTACTCCTTGAAGCTCTCAGTATTCTTCTACGACAAACTTTGCAATTGTACTCTATTCGGTGCCATATCACTATTATACTGATAGTGACGAACAAAGGCCTCGACCAATTCTCTCCAGCTGCAGATATGAGTTCTCTCAAGCCCCATATACCATTCTAAAGACGCTCCTGCCAGACTGTCTTAGAAAAAATGCATTAACAACTTTTCATCATCGGAGTATGCAGACATTTTTCTGAAATTCGCTCGGATGTGCACCCTAGGACAGGTTATCCCTTTGTACTTGTGAAAATCTGGTACCTTAAACTTGGAGGGAATCCTGACCCCAGGAACTAAACCAAGACCTGACATATTGAGACCTAGAGAGTTATGATTCTCATAAGACTTCATCTTCTCCTCGATCAGTTTAAGCCTTCTGTTAGCTTCAGTTGGCAAACCACCCTTCATATCTTTCATAGAAAAGACGCCATCCTGGTGATCTTCCCAAAGAGGACCAACAACCTCGTGCACAACGCACACACTCCCACTAGCAACATTACCATTTTAATTCACAGCACCTCCGCCCAGAGGTATGACAATAGTAGGAATACCCTGTGGAACAGACCCACCAACCGGTGGAGGAATAACACCAGATCCTCCATGTAAAACGCCTTTTTCGTCAACCCGTGCTATCAACGGCTGAACCATAGTTCTCAATTGTTCCTGCCCAATGGCCAAATTCTGCATTTGCTCTATAGACTGGGACATGCGAGCTCTGACTTCTTGCAATTCAGCTTGAACCTGATCTATAACTTTTTGCTGATTCCCTCGAGTTGGATATCTGTAGAAACTGAACTTCTCAATCATGTTACTGAAGAAAACCAAGCAGAGATAAGAACAAAAGGCCATTGAGAACACCTGAGATACAAATGAAATGCAAGATGGAAAATGCAAACATGTCTATGTATTTCAGGGAGATCTCCCCCTTGATTCCAGTTTCAAATACAACAATAGCAGAGATGGATAATAATACCACAATAATGTTCTCATATCAAGCAAAGCTGAGACAATTCATAAAAACAAATGAGAAAGATCCAAATACAAAAAGGTATTGATCTCATCCAACAGATCTAGTGATGATCAATATACAAAAGAAAGGAAACTATTGTGACATATCAGAAGATAATCCTCCCCAGCAATCATGCTCATTACTCCAGTGTTACGGTGAGAATTGTGATACCAAGCTATTGATTAACTTGAATCTTAATTCTTAAATTCACAACCGGACTTTGATTTATCCAAAGGAAAGGTTAAATAAAGAAATACCTTTTACGCGATGTAAAAACAACGCTAAAGATTTGGGGATCGGGGGTTGGTTATGCCTAGGGTAGGTATTTCACATCCTAAACATCTGTAGTACTCTACAGGAACCTTTTGTTTGTTTGCATGCTAATACTTGTTAAATGTTTGCTATGGTTAGGGATTGGATAAGAAGAGTGTTAAGTTGTAGGTAAAGACCTAAAGATAGTTTCTAAATTTGCTTGCAAAGATATCACATCCTCTGGCTACGTATCCTAACTAGGATAGAATCAAAGCAATCGTAGTTCACCTCACTAGGGATAGGTGAACGTTTGAATATGATCAAAGTTCAAAGGGGAGCAAACATAACAATGCTTGTGTAGAGTTTAACCAAACTCTCTAATCTAAGTTAAACACTCAAGAAAAAGAAGTAAGTAATCATCACTATGATTTTTACATAGAGTTAACAAACTCTATCTTAAAGTTCTAGTTGAAGACACTTCTAACAAGGGGTAGGTCTTTTAGACTTTAAGTAAAGTCTAGTGGCTAGGTTCTATCTTAACTAACAGAGAGATGACTTAATGATCCGCGGTCGCTCGCGGATAAAAAACGAGTAATTTTAGGAAAATGCAGTACAACGACAGTGACTCGGAATATCGTCTCACAAGGATTCTTGTAGGAATAATCAAATACAGTAACAAAATATGGGGGGTTTTGATTAAGATAAAATAAACGAAAAATAAGTGATTAGAAAAAGTGATTGTAGTAATGAGTTGAAACGGCTGATCTACTGTTTTCGTTTCCCAACTTATCATCGATCCTAATAATTCCCAATTCCTAAGCGGATTCTATCCCCTTTCCGATTATAATAACAATCAACAAGCGCAATTGATATTATACGATACACGTTCCTAATTTCTGAATTAAGCAAACAGATAAAATAGTAACCGTGAATTAAGCAAACACGAGAAACATACGCGGATTAAGCAACCGCGATTAAAGTATAAGAACATGCAATCATCGAAATAAATCAATCATCCCTAAGATAAATCGAATTAAGCAAACAAAATATCATAGAGAAGAATTAAAAGGAAATAGATTTTATTGGAAATTAAAAGAACCTCAAAGTGTTGGCGGGAACCGATTACAGCAGATTAATCCGAAGGAATTAGTTCTCCATAATTCATACCAAGCTCCAACAAATATTTTCGTGAATAGTGAATAGGATTTTTGACTGTAAATGAGGTTTCTCCTCAAAATAAAACAATGGATTCAGTTCATAACCCAACTGGGTCAAAAACATAACCCAGGCCCAAAACAAGATCAAAACTAAAACAAAATTCTAATGTTGTAACTTGTAATGAAATTCTGGAATTTTGAGCTCCGAATCTGACTTCGACTCCAACACGAAAGTCGTAGCTCTCTCTCTTAACTTTCCGGCGATTTTTGGAACTCTTCAAACGGATTCCCGGAACTCCAGTTATGATTGTTTCCGTGCAGACTGCTAAAGCTGAAAAATAAGTGCGAAAATTAAATTAAACCAAAAATAAAATAAAATATGAAAACATAATAAAATATAATAATAAGCAAAATAAAGTAAAGAAATGCCTAAGTAAAAATATAGGAGAATGTGCATAAATATGCACTGATCAAATTTCCCCGGACTTGAACTTTTGCACTCCGAGCAAAATTAAAATAAAACAAAACAAAGAAAGCACAAACACATCAACAGTTACTCATTCCAGGCTACAAGTCTTCTTCGCTTAAGTTTGCATCGATAGGTACTAATCTTACACACTAAGGATATCGTAGGAACACTAATCCACAATTGTGCGGTCATAAGGCTCCCTCCTATACAAACCAATCTAAATCATGTCGTTATGCCTAAGTCTAACTTACTCATCCTCTCTTTTGCTCTCTTTCATTCTAGTGCAATCACATTAAGCCCTTTATCTATTCACAAACATGGTAACTGAGCTTGTTAGTGACTATGATCTTTTTTTTTTCTCAACAATTTGGAATTAAACATTTTTTTGTCTTTTCTTTTTTTCTTTTTCACTTTTTGTCTTTCTCTTCTTATTAAGCACATGATCATTCACTTATTTGTATCAGCTCAACTACTTAGTATGTGATTTCTAGATGGTGCTGACTGCTAGATAAACTACTTAAAAGCTATTAGAGGACGAGAACTCAAGACTATGCCATAACAACTATCTAACTCGACTTCCATATTTGGGAGACTCAAGGTATTAAAACGATATTGATCTTATGAACTGTTCCCAAGTCTCTGCAAACTAATCCCAAATTAGACTATAGCCCAGAACTTTCAAAAAGGTGCACATTTTTTTTTATATTTTTATTATAATAACTGAAAAAAACAAACAAAATAAAATGTAAAGCAAAGGTTTCCCTCCCCCAGACTTAAAACAAGCATTGTCCTCAATGAAAGGACATAAATATAAAATAAGAGTGAGGGAAAGGAAAGAACACACCCGACGAGTCAAGGTGGATAAGTGATCACATATGCATTCTTTCCCAAAAAGAGATTTCCTGCAGTCTCCTCTTCCAAAGTGGGGAGTAACTTTGGATAGCATCCATTGCCCTTGAAATTCGTATTAGTGCCTTCACCTTTTATTCCAGGATCAAATAAGAATCTTCGATAAATAAAAGTGTCGAATGGGCACGTGAATTTGATATCTTTTTCCACAACATCAGAGATCAATGGGTTAATAGGTTGCTTCACTACTTTTCTTCCCACTTCCATCGAGGTCCATCCAATTCCCTTCTTATGTTTCTTCAAAACCTGTAAAGGTTTATTATCTTCATCAAAATCAAGGTTAGAAGAAATTATAACTGGAAGCTTTTTATCCATATCTGAATAAGCATAATTCAGATTGGTATGAATTGGTTTAAGCTCCAAGGGGGGAGGTTGTTCAATGGATGGTGAGGTTGGGGCAGCCGTGATGTTAAGAGTTTTAGCTACATAAATAACTTCATCTGCATGAAAAACATCACCCTGTACGGCAGCATTAATCTCAGCACAAACAGAGCAAATGTTAGTGTCGGTACATGAATCACAAGAGTAAGTATCATCAAAATCTGCTAATGATGGAAAATCAAAATACAATTCACAATAAGTATCATAAACTAAATTAGAAGGAAACTCTTTTGGATTCACTACTGTTTGGGCAGATGGTTGGTTTGAATCTTGAGCTTGCTGCATGGCATTCACTATAGTGGCAAGCTGTTCAATCTGTGTCTGCAAAGCTTGAAGACTTGAATCTGTTTGTTGCTGAAACTGAAGATCATTTATAGCCATTTGCTTGACAAGGTCCTCTAGTGAAGGTTCAGAAGGTGTAGAGCACACAATTTGGAATTCATTCATATGCTTATTCGGATCCTCACCTGCAAGTCCATTAAACCTTGACAACAAGTGTATTAAACCAGATTCCGATTCGAAAGGCACATCAACATCATCATATTCAATACACAAGTTATTATAATTTACATCAGGGGCAACTAATTGTCTTAAGATTCTATTATCAGCCATTTCAAAATCAAGTTCAGTATCCGAAGCAAACAAGTTATGCAGATAGTCATACTCAGACTCAGACTCAAACACAATGATGGAAAACAATTAATTAAATTTCAAAAAAATAAAATAATGCCAGAATTAAACTAATTAAGAAAAATAACAATTATGAGAATTTTTTTGATTTTTTTCGACTCTATGAAAATAGTAAAAAATTCATTAAAAATAGAAAAAAGGATTTTTTTTTTCTGCTTCTCGTAGGCAAAACAGTTTTACGATCGGGACACAATTTTTCCAAAAACAGATTTTTTTACGATTTGGACTGTAAAACGCGAATTGGAGGAAACCACGAGGAAACTAAGGTCTAGACT
Source organism: Lathyrus sativus (assembly GCA_963859935.3). Taxonomy (NCBI): domain Eukaryota; kingdom Viridiplantae; phylum Streptophyta; class Magnoliopsida; order Fabales; family Fabaceae; genus Lathyrus; species Lathyrus sativus. The sequence goes on along the minus strand of CAWUDS030002219.1, from coordinate 13,126,826 downwards.
CGAGGATACTAACTAATCCTATGACTCTAAAATTGATTAATAACGACAAGAATCCCCGGCAACGGCGCCAATTTGATCTGCGGTCGCTCGCGGATAAAAAACGAGTAATTTTAGGAAAATGCAGTACAGTGACAGTGACTCGGAATATCGTCTCACAAGGATTCTTGTAGGAATAATCAAATACAGTAACGAAATATGGGGGGTTTTGATTAAGATAAAATAAACAAAAAATAAGTGATTAGAAAAAGTGATTGTAGTAATGAGTTGAAACGGCTAATCTACTGTTTTCGTTTCCCAACTTATCATCGATCCTAATAATTCCCAATTCCTAAACGGATTCTATCCCCTTTCCGATTATAATAACAATCAACAAGCGCAATTGATATTATACGATACACGTTCCTAATTTCTGAATTAAGCAAACAGATAAAATAGTAACCGTGAATTAAGCAAACACGAGAAACATACGCGGATTAAGCAACCGCGATTAAAGTATAAGAACATGCAATCATCGAAATAAATCAATCATCCCTAAGATAAATCGAATTAAGCAAACAAAATATCATAGAGAAGAATTAAAATGAAATAGATTTTATTGGAAATTAAAAGAACCTCAAAGTGTTGGCGGGAACCGATTACAGCAGATTAATCCGAAGGAATTAGTTCTCCATAATTCATACCAAGCTCCAACAAATATTTTCGTGAATAGTGAATAGGATTTTTGACTGTAAACGAGGTTTCCCCTCAAAATAAAACAATGGATTCAGTTCATAACCCATCTGGGTCAAAAACATAACCCAGGCCCAAAACAAGATCAAAACTAAAACAGAATTCTAATGCTGTAACTTGTAATGAAATTCTGGAATTTTGAGCTCCGAATCTGACTTGGACTCCAACACGAAAGTCGTAGCTCTCTCTCTTAACTTTCCGGCGATTTTTAGAACGCCTCAAACGGATTCCCGGAACTCCAGTTATGATTGTTTCCGTGCAGACTGCTAAAGCTGAAAAATAAGTGCGAAAATTAAATTAAACCAAAAATAAAATAAAATATGAAAACATAATAAAATATAATAATAAGCAAAATAAAGTAAAGAAATGCCTAAGTAAAAATATAGGAGAATGTGCATAAATACGCACTGATCACTTAACAAAGTCAAGAGAAGTGTTATGAGCCATCCATGACCTCGAGGGTCAACAAAGAGGCTTTCCTTTGGAAGGAAAAAGATTAGGCAACTTGGATGAGAACAGAAGAGTTCCATCACTTGGGGAAATAACATAAGAAAGCAATAATCATTCAAACATGATGAAGATAAGAGGCATGGTTATAACCAAGAATAAGCAAGCATATTACAATATTAAGCAATGATTCCAATCAAGATAATATGGTTACAACCAAAGCAAACATCAAGATATTATAATATCATGAAGGGGGAAGTGCTTACAAGACTTAAAATGATGAAAAGGTAAAAAAACCAATGGCACATCTTAACAAAGTCGGGGATATTTCTTAACAAAGATGGAAGGAGATCTTAACAAATATAAAGATGTATCTTGACAAAGATGTGGTCTTTTAAAGTTACAAAATGTCATATGTATTCACAATCATCAAGTATAATTAGATAATGTCACAACAAATGTAAGGGAAAAGTTCAAAACTTAATGGGGAAAACATTCAAGTTCTAAGAAAAAATCAAACACAAATGCTTACAAGCAAAAGTATAAGTCAAACTCAAGTACACAAGGATGCTAACAAGCCAAGTTTCAAATTAAAACTCAAAGAGAATAAAATCCAAGGTGGAAATGAAAGAGGATAGATAGGAGGGTGAAAACCCTAAAACGAATCGCAATTTTCCATCACCCTTTTTTTAGCAAAAAGAATCATTAAAAAATGGTTAAAATGAAAGAGTTATGGAATTTTGAAATTAATGACAATTAAAATCCAATTAAACAAAATTAATTGCTAAAAAGAATGGAAATGCCTCCCCCAAGGCTTGAACCCAAGACCTTGGGGTCATAGGCTCAAAACATGACCATCCCAACCACTCTCATACGCGTGAGAATAAATGGAAATGGAAAAAGAAAAGGTTAAAACCATAAATATCAAAGAAATAAGAAAAAATGCCCTCGCTGAGGGTCGAACACAGGTTCAATGGCATGACAAAGTTCTTAAAGGCAAGGTTACAACCACTGGGGTGGCGATACATCCAATGTATCAAGCCACCCCAGTTGCAAATATACCTAAACAAGGCGCAGTCCGGGCAACTTTTCAAGGCAAGAATCAAGTGAAACATCAAAAACGATTTGGTTCCAAAATCTTCAAATCTTAACCAAATTTAACAAAATTAAAGTCAATACCACTTGATTTTTTATGAGGATCATGATGGTGCCAATCAATTTTTCAAAAGATGCACACACAATAAAATTCGAATGAGAATGTAATTGAAAGCTTTGGGATGCATTTTGAGACTTATGGACCAAACCAAATGCCAACACTCTAAGTTTTAAACCTGCATAAGCCTCAAGTATGCACCAGATCAAGTTCCAACAAAAGTTTAAACCAGAAGACAAAATGATAAGGATTTGGCATATGAGTTGCATCCAAGAATATGAATTGGACCTAACCAAAACTGAATGATAAAAAAAGGTGAATTCAAGACCAACATAGGTTTGTTCATGTTTGAAATATGCTGCTCATGGATTGAATCCAAAGAAACATCTCAAATTAACGAATCAAAAAGTGGTTGTCAAGTTATCCATAGGTGGAATGGCTTGCACCAGGCTTTGTGTTCCAGCAAGCAGTTTGTCAATCCAATACCATGAGTCAAGACCCTCTTGTAGTCTCTCCTTACTATGCTAGCTGCCAAGAAAACCAGAGATCCTTCCCTTTTGAGCACACTTATGAGGGTTACTTCCTCTTGAAAAAATAAGCAACCTTAATGGACAGTTAGAGCAAATGAGATTTCAGCTGTTGTTTGAGACTACGAACAGCTAATACATCATAAATATGAAGTATTCCAAGGGTTGTGATGGTAGGAAATGGTTTGTGTAATGATCTAGTGTGAAAAATGCATAAAAGTCAAAGTGAGGTGTATGAAAAGTTGACTTTGTGTTCTAAGTGTTTTTTTGAAGAAACCAATGGTAGGAACAGCTTCAAATTATCATTTTTAGGGTGTGTATATGGTCTTGTGTTGGGAACAAGAATTGGTGTGAAAAATGCAAAATGGTTAAATTGGTGGTTATGTGAGATTTCTTCACTTACAAGCAAAGGGAGAAAGAAGGAGAGCTATGTGTTTGTGATGTTTTGATAGATCTGGTATGAAGAATGGAATGTGATGAAGCCTCTATTTATAGGCTAAGAGAAGAGTTTGGGGCAGATTTGCATTTTGGCCTTTGGAGGGAAATTTTGGAAGAAAATCTATCCAAGATCATGTGGCAGATGTGCATATCAGTTCCTTGGCTCAATGCAAGGTAAAACTCAAGTGGAATGAAGGACATGGAGGTGGCTAAAGTGAGGCTAGAGTGTAGGGGACTCCAGCTGCAAGTTTCTCTTCAAAAAAGTTTCTCTTTCCTCTTGGATTTCTTTGAATATAATAATGGCAACTTGTCTTGCCAACTTGAAAAACCTTCAAACTCTCACTCTTTCTGCATTTTCTACCCATCAACCTCTCTAAATATCATATCAAGACATGATCTAATGGTTGAGAATGATTCAAGTGGTTGAGAAGTAAATTTGTGGAAAAGTTGAAATGGTGCATTCAAGTGTTGAAACCCCAACTTGATGGATTCATAAATCTCAACTCACAAGGGATATGGAGGAGTTCTAGTACTTTTTGGAAAGCCCTCATGGAGCTCTAAAACTTTCATGTTTTCATGATCTTCAGATTCCAAGTGGAACTAGGTCAAAAAACTCCACAAAGTTGACTGAAAACATGATTTGAAAGGCCAGAAACTTAGAAATTTTCTAAGTGTTTTCTCCCTCTTGTGATGATTTTGGCTATAACTCCAAATCTATGCATTTTTTTGCCCATGGGTCAGTTTTACACTTTTTTAGGGCTTTCCAAGACCTTTCCAACAAGCTTTGAACCAACTCATTTGGATGTGTGGTTAGGAAGTTATGGTCTTTCCCCTTTCAAAACCCTAATTCTCGACTTTTTCGGTTACTCCCCAATCCTTGATCCAATGGTCATGAAACTTCATGGATTGGTGTAATATGTTATTAGGAACATTTTTGCATCACACTTTCAGCTCAAATTCCTTATGGTTGAAGAGTTGACTTTTCGGACAACGAAACGATCGATCGATGACTACCGAGTCGACTGTTGATATTCTGGATTTTCTAAGGCCTTGAAACTTCTTAAGTGGACTTCACTAAGCCATATGAACTTTATAGACCATAATTCCTTCATTGTAACACCTTTTAAATCAAAATTCAAACAACGGTTGACTTTTCCTGATCGGAAACCCTAATCGGGGATCCTAAACTGCACTGTCTTTAATCTTTGGGTAACAACCACAAATTGGATTCATACTTGACCCAATGGAGTATCTATGATGATGTGGAAACTTGTTTCATGGAGAATCAATCCAATACATTGACTGATTAAACCATTGAAACCTCGATTCTTAGCTGTACGAAACCCTAAATCACCTGTATCTTAGCAAAGACAAACTTGAAATAGGTTATGGTTAGATAAACAAATGAAAATGATCATATGATGATGATGAAGATCTAAGAGGTCAAAATTTGGGGTGCAACATCCAGGTCTGAGCCTCCTTAAGCATCATCTTCGTATCTGGATTGTCTGGTCTGAGAACCAATTCTCTGATGAAGATGTCCCTTCGGTGTATCACATCCCGGAGACAATAGCAATAATCTTCCCAAGGATCTTCGCCAAAGGCATCTTCCAACCTGGGTTTCTTCACATCTGCTCAGATTTTGAGCTCGTTAATCACTGGCAGATTCTCATGGAATTTCTCCTTAATCGTGTACCTACGGTATGATTCTACCATTACTTTTTTCTCCTTGACCCTCAGTAGCGCCTTCAGCTTATCAATCTAAGTATGAAGTTGGTCTTCCCTGCTCTTGTTGGCAGTTAATGTAGCATTTCATTGCTCTTTGAATTTGGATATCTCCATATACGCTCTGTCTAAATCTTCCTTCTTATGTTTCAAAATGCTGCAGGTACTTTTCAGATCCTGACCGATCCGCTCTCGTACCCTGATCTGCTCATATAACTCTTTCTCCAACTTGGTCAACGATTCTAACTTCGTCTTGGCCAAATAAACAACTTCACCTTTATCACGCTTCAGCTGACTGATCTCCTGTTTTAACTCTTCATTCTCTTTGTGTAACTCTTCTTTCTCTGCCCAAAGCTTGTTATATCTCAGGATGTCGATTATTGTAGGTTGTTCAACCATCAAGGGATATAATGGTTCTTCAACAAGAAATGACAATAGTACCCTTTTAACTCTCTTCTGAACCCACTCCAAGTAAGGGTCATAAGCTCTACAATCACCTTTTCCCAAAGAAAGCTTTCCCCTCTTGTGGATTTTACCTCACACATCGAAAAATCTGGCTAGAATACAAGGATCAGCTACACCGGTGAAGTACAAAGATTCATGCAATTCTTCTTCCTTCAGAGTTCCCCTCAAAGCATAACCAAACTGTCTGACAGCTAGAGAAGGATTGTAGTTGATACCACCTTTCCTTCCCATCAGAGGCACATTAGGGAAACTACCACAGCTAAAGATGAGGTCACGACCAAGCAGATTTCATTTGAACCAGGCGATATCCTTGGCGGTTAAACCCATGAGTCTTTTTGACCCCTCGGCTGAATCTCTTGAATCCACAAAAGCTCCAGAGCGAGGAACGTGATCGATAAACCACTTGTGAAAAAGCGGTGTACAACAAGAAAAGGTCTTCCCTCTTCTCCTCTTGTTTTTTTAATGTACTGGATGATACAAATCTCCTACAAGAGTAGGTACAGGATTCCTAGAAGCGAAGATACGAAAGGCATCAAAATCAACAAAGTCTGGCATGTTAGGAAACATCACGATGTCGTAGATGCACAAAGCCAATATGGCCCTAAAGAACACCCAACAACCCTCTTCAGCATATTTCCGGGCTTTATCCACCAAGAAAGATAAAGTAAAGCCGGAAACCCGATTCTTGCTGACAACATGATCAACCAACTTAGATGTGCTTAAATAAAGAGCAGCGACTAACTTCTCGAAATTGGGTTCTTCTTCTAAAAAACAGAATGGTCCCTCATCTCGGATCGGAACACCTAAGATGAAAGCGAACTCCTCCAAAGTCGGAACCAACACATAATCCAGGAAGGTGAAACATCGCAGTGGTGGATCATAAAACTACAATAGAGTGAGAATAGCTCCCTGCTCGTAGCTCGTGACCTTCTGGACAAGGCTCAAGATCCTCTTATAATCATGTCTGAATACCTCAAGAACTCCAGGATCAGCCATAGAAATTAGACCAAATAAAGGTCCTAACTTAGGCGTCAGAAATTTGTACAAAGTCGTCTTCTTTTTCTCAGCTTCCATCTCTAAAGAAAACCAGGACCAAAATCAAGGGAAATACGAGAACTTGTAAAACAACAAACATGAAATGTTAAATGCAAGATGATTATGGAGATGCAAACATGGGATCAAGGTATCTGATGCTCAAGAATTGTTGTTGTACTGTTAACTAGATCAGAACTCTGCTCTGATAAGAAATCCTAGAAAACCAGAACACTGAGATGATAGAAAACTGAAGTACTCAAGATCAAAAGTCCGCTCTGACAAGAAAACCAGAAAATCGGGTTGGTCAAAGGTCAAAGTTTTCCTACAAATCCCCCTCTCACATGCGAGTTCTAGCCTTGAAATGGTACGACATCCTATGCAGGTCATCAGTATCACGGACTCTCAGGTCGAGAAATAATGATACGTTCACCATTTTTGGTTCGGCATCATGGTCAATCGAGGAGGTCTCAACTAACTTCTCAATGAACGGTCTCCAGAGTCGTTAGTTTTCTAATTCAACACCCCCTCAACTACCCTAAATGCGCAGGATAAGATGTCTCCAAAGAAAACCTCGTTTGGACGTGAATTTCGTACGGACTATTGTGTGAATCATGCCACACAAGTCTCCACTACTCTCCATACTAATCCTGTGTGTATAGTCAAGCCTGGGTGTTGGGCTTATCTCTCATGGAACCACCCACCCAACAGCAGCATAATATAACAATAAAATGCAAATGCAATAATATACAACAGGATAATCTACATATAAGCAAATAACTTCACAAAAGTAAACATCGAAACATACAAAACAGACAAGCGCTAGGATTGACTCGCATAGGGAACCAGAGGCTAGTCCCCAGTTGTCGCAACTGCGAAAAACCCTCGGCGGAAAAAACAGAAGAGTTGCCACCGAATGTTATTTATCCCAAAGAGAGGGAAATGAAATGATCGAAGAAAACTTGAAGAACGGGATAAGACAAGGTCGTCGCGACCAAATCTTGGATTCGAGAGTCGGTTACAAAAGAGGAAGGTATTAACACCCCTTACGTCCGTTGTACTCAACGGGATCCATGCTTGTTGTCTAATCAAATAGTGTGTTTATCTACAAGCTACTGCTAAACAGAAACGAGAACAAAAGAAAAAGAAAGAGACTCTATAGGACATCATCGCCCTATGACTATGCATTCTCTCGTACATTGGGAAAGTCAGAGTCAACGTAGTTCAGAAAACTATGGATGATGGGGGAAGGTTGCTTGCCAAGACATCATCGTCTTGTGCTTACATATCCTCATATGGTATGAAAAATCAGAGCAAAAGTGGTTCAGGTAACTAGACCACTGGTTGGTTAAGTGTTTTTTATGAGTAGCTTTAAGTTCTCATTCCAGCAGTTAGGGTCGATGCATGTTTGCGGTAGAACGTAAAAGTAACGTACTCTTTTCTTAAAATGAGTTTGAAATTCAAATCCCGAAGTTTAAACGGTTTGACTTTTGTTTGTGAGTTTTAGTGAAGTGAATTAGTTCGCTTTGTGATTCACATTTCACTAAAGACTATGACCTAGGAGCGAATGCGTCGCATATTGCCCAAAGGGCATACGCTAAAAACTCTAGACAAGTGAGGAAAAACCCCCCACTTATCATTTCCCATGTGCTTAAGGCTCGTAGCGTACAACTTTCATCGTCTTTATTATATGAGTTAGAATTTTTTTGAGATGAGAAGAGAGATGCACAGAAGGTCTAAGGGAAACTCGGCCCTAACGTTGTCATGCAAGGTGGTTCTAAAGTTGAGATGCAAAAGGAGATTTTATCCTAATGTTAGCATGCAAAATATGGACCTAGGGTTGAGGTTAAAAGGGACTAGTCTAATTGTTATCATACTTGGATTGCAATCCTAATGTCTATCTTACTCCAAATTTAATCGGAAATTAAATTGGAATAAAAACCCTAAGGGAACATGCAAAGGCAAGGCAAGAAGCAGGAAAGCAAGGTAAAAGCAGTAGCTACAACAACGCCTCTTGCATAAAACAGTGATACAATCCAGCACACAAGCAATACAACCTATAATAGCACATGTTTCAGCACAAAAGTAGGTGTAAAAAGGCAGGCAGCAAGCAAACAAGCAAAGACAGCATGCATAATTCAAAACAACCACAATTGTGGAAAGTTGGGCAGCAAGTGAGCATGAATGCAATTAATCAAGAACAAACATTAATCATGGATAGATATCATGCAAGTATGAACATGTTTCAACAATTAAACATAATTGATCAACAACATTGTATCAACAAGAATCAATAAGATTATCATGCTTTTCTATTCAAATTGAATGATCGAACAATCAAACAAGCGCGCAACAAAGCGGAATCAAAAATAAATGCAGACGTGCATCAAACATCCAGAAAATCACACATTCATGATAACCAATTAACATGATATAAGCAAGTAAAGCATGTGATCATTCATCAATCAAGCAACATTAACATGTTATGCACTCAAACGGAAACCGGACCCTACGTGTCAAAGAATCGAGATCAAACATTCAAGAACAATGAAATATGTCAAAAACAATCCACATAAACGCATCATATCAAATCATTAAGTTTATACGTGAAAAGGATCCCAAACAAGCAAGAAAAATGCAAAAACAAGGCATTATGTTCAGTGGTAATCGGTTACTGTAATCAGGTAACCAGTTACCTATTGTAAAAAAAAGCCCAGAAATGTGAAATTTATGAAGGATAATCGGTTACCCATATGTGGTAATCGGTTACCACTGAACCAAAAGCAGAAGAAAAAAACCCTTTTAAAAACAGTTTTCAGCACCAAACAACTTATCCAATCAATCACGTGAACATGCTATCAATTAAGCATGAATTTATCATCAAGAATCAGTGATCAAGCATCATATAAACACAATCAAACATTGAAATCACAAATTACAAAGATCCAAATCATCAAAGTGGATCAAAAAGCATCAAAAGCCATGGATCTACATTGTGATTATGCGAATAAGTTCAAAACTAAATTAGATCTAGAATTACCAACCTTCAAAGCTGAGATTTGCTTTGGTGAGTGTTGATTCAATTGAAATTAACAGATCCAAGCTAAAAACCCAGAGAATATTCAAGATCCAAGAGCTTCCTTATGGTAGAAATGAAGAACAAGCAAGATCAAGAAAAATTGACTCAAAAAAGCACTTCCAATCTAGCTTCCAAACTCATATCTCAATTCAAACGAAAATTGAATGATGAATTGAAGATAATGGAGATGAATGGTAGAGGTTTAGCTCTAGAATTCAAGGATTCCAATGAAGAGTCAATGAACTCAAGTGGAAAGAGCTTTAATGGAGGTTTTGGGAGTGAAAAAGTTGAGTGAAAATTCTGAGATTGAGATGAACAATGAAAGTGAATTGGTGTGAATGAAGGTAATTGTGTGAGGTTTGGAGCAAATTCACTTAATAAACTCTAGGTTTGGAATCAAAGTATGGTTTGGAATGTGGATTAGTGTTTGGAATGAAAATTAGTAGTGGAGTTAGGCATGGAGTGTTTCAAATTTGAAGGGAAACGGTGAAAATTGAAACAATTCTAGATCCTTCCAATGATGATCATGTGAAATCAATGGTTGAAAATGATTGGAAAATTTGCAATGCTAAAAATTCAAATTTCTTGGCAAATTTCGCCCAGGGTAACTGATTACCCATATGTGGTAACCGGTTACCACATTCAAAATTTCCAAAAATGGCGCCAAATGGAGGGAATTATGTATAATCACTAGTTGCCATTCATTCTAAGCTCGGTTAAGCCTCTGAAACTTGCCCTTTGATATTATAACTGTAAGAATGCCTGAGATAGCCTATACACCATCTCCTAAGCTCAAAGTAACCTGCTGAATAGAATAAAATCGATAGCTCGATTGCTGGGCAAAATATATGCTAGAGCCTCTGATGCTCGTTGTTTAACCTCTTGCGATTAAAGGGAACCTGAGCCACAGAAACACCTTGATCCTATGTCTCGAGAACCAATGCTATGATATGAAGAAATGAAAAAATGCAGAGAAACAAAAGCCAGTAACGAAGAAAAGTGTAAAATTTGTGAAGTTGAAATAATTTCTAAGTGTCAAAGCACACGATCATACGGTCAACTTTCCAAGGATATTGTGAGTGATTCAAGAATTCAATATTGGCAAACAAGGGATAAATTTGAATCTTGCATTTAATACTACATGATGATGGAAGATTTGAGCTCAAAAGCAATTTCTAAGTGGAAGAAGTTTGGAGCTAAAGTGGAGGTTTCAACTTGAGAAATATGGCAAAGCACTTAGAATTTTTTCTAAGTTTCAAACAGTTATGATGCCATGACTTTGCCCCATTTTATCTTAGCCTATAGGCATCTTCTCAAGATGGCTCCAACATAAAATTTGTTCATTTCCACGAGACCTTTCTGTTGGTACTAAGTTTGTGGCATATGACTTTTTGCACATCAAGATAAACAATCCCAAAGTGACCATCAGGGGCCTGTAAATTTCCATTTGGTACAAGATCAAACCATACCAAACCAGTCTAATTTTACGCACACCTCATGATCATTGTATGACCTCATTTCCCTTTGGTCCCCACCTGATTATTCCACTCAAACTTTGCCAAAATCAACCAAACTCGTTGATGGCACATGCTAAACTTTTTCTCAAGTCGTTGCCAAAAATGGAAATTGCAAAATGAACATTATGTAAATCAAAACATGATCAGTAGGTTGTACCACCTTTTTCAGCTTGTTCTCACCCATTTGCCTAACCTGAAACCAAGCCAAAACTTCTCATCCATGCCTTGCCCGAGCCTCCCATGTGCAAGATAGAATTTCAATCGAGCAAACTCCAAACCAAGTTGCAACCAACTCTGAGCCTTGAATTGTGTCCAAACCATTTCATCTAACCCTAGAGACATACTTCTATATAAAGGACTCACTCCTAAGCCTGCAGACACAGAAATTGAGAGCAGCAAATCACCAAAAATACCTCAAATCTCAAAAAATAAAATCTTCATTTTCTTTGGTTTTCATTGAGATTTTTCATCAATCCTCCTTAACTACATCATTTCCAAGTTTTTGAATGCATTTGATTGCATCTGGAGTTTATTAACTGCTCATTCCAACTTCATCATCTTCATCATGCAAGTTGATTTGGGTGGAGAGTTTCAGAGGGATTCAAGGAAAAATAAAGACATATTCTTCTTTCTAGAGCATCATTGAAGCTTTTCTCATAATTATATGATCTTATTTCTTGCTAAGAAGAGGCATCGGACCTAATCTGATAGGTACAATTTTGAGCCTACCGTTCTCCCTTATTTAAGCATCATTTTCATTCAAACTTATTACCCAACTGTTGCTAGTGATCACATGTGCTCAAGCCCTAAGAAATTAGGCATTGATTATTGATGATTGGAATTTAATTTCATTTTGAAGTTTCTAGGGTTCATGTTATTTTTCCATATTGTTTGAGTTTGCGTGTGTTTTTATGAATTCTACTTGCATATTTGAAATCAGCATGGAATTTTGAGTAGGAATAATGTAGAGTTTTTTATTTCTGGTGGAATACCACTATGGCCATCCGACACGGAGGTGATGGCCACCGGAGAAGAAGATGATGACGTGGCCTTGGCGCCACTAGTTTGAATTTGAATTGATTGAGGTGTTAGTGCATGTGTGGTCCATTTAATTTGTTTTTGTTAACTGGATAATTCACTTTTATTTTATTATTTTGTTTATTGCTGAAAAATAAGAATGAGGTATGTTGATTTATGTTTGGCTTGTTTGACACAATTACTCTTAACACACCCCATAAGCCCACACTGGACATTTTTAAATGAACTGTTGATTGTTTTTTTTTTGTAGTTTATGGACTGGGCTTTCAAAAATATTCACACACCTATTCTACTGTCTGCACCTCCTTACTTATTTTCTAATTTTATTTTCTTTTATTTGTTTTTTATTTATTTTATTATTTTTATTTTATGATTTTTAAATATTGGAAAATTATTTAAAAAATATTGAAATGCATGCTATATTTTTAGGGTTTTATGTTCATTTTTTCTTTAAGAATGCTTTATTCATTTTATCATTTTTTTATTGAACTTTAATTGATATAGATGACCACATTTTCTTTTGATGCCTTGTATGATGCTTTCTTTTGATGATGACCACATTTTATCATTTTCTTTTGATGCCTTGTATGATGCTTTCTTTTGATGATGACCATATTTTATCATTTTCTTTTGATGCCTTGTATGATGCTTTCTTTTGATAGATTGTGAGGTTGTTTTTGTTGCATGAATAAAGTTTTTCAAGTTTGATATGCTTGTATGTTTTATTTGATTCACATGTTAATACTTTATTATCCCTTTGCCATGTCTTGGGAATGGATTGTCCTGATGATTCATGTTAATGTCTTGATGCTTTGGTTATTTGATTGTTTCTTGCTTCTAAGTGATATTTATGCTTTGAACTTAATGCTTAGGCCTAATGTTTGATGATGACATGTTCACATGCTTATTTGATTACTTGATGCTTGCACTTTTAATCTTGATTTCTCTTCTTAAGTCATGATGTGAAATGTGATGCCTCTGTTTGCCTTGGTTTATTACTTGGTGTATCCTTCTATAGATACTTGACATGTTCACATGCTCACTTGATTCTTGATGCTTTATTTGATTGAGCTTGATGACTTTTCTTGATGAATCTTTTTGGTGATGATACTTATTCTTGATGGTTGATTGGTTCATTCCTTGATGATATTTTGACATGCTTTAAACTAGGTATTTGTGCTTAATTCTTGTCTTGATGATTGACCTTGCTTGATGATTGAGATGCTTAGTGCTTGTTTGTTGATTGCTTGTGTGTTTCACATGTTCCCATAGGGCTTCCTAGTTCAACTTAATTTTTTATTAGGTTTGAAGTAGGATAGATAATAGGTGTTAATCTAAGCATGACAACATTAGGGTAGATTTTCCCTTCATTTTCAACCATAGGACCATTTTGCATGATAACACTTAGGATCAAGTCTCCCTTAGATTTTCTTTCCTTTTGCATTGCATTCTTTTCTTTTAAGGCCAAATCTTTTTCTTAATCAAAATCCAAAAATACTTAATAAATGTCATACGTATAATATGTTACAAGCCTTATGTACATGGGAAAAGATGAGTGGGAGTTTTCCTTACCTCTTCTTAGAGTATTTTGTACGTGAGACATTTGGATCATTTGTGCAAAATATTCGCTCCTATTGTCGTAGACTTTAGTACAATACGCGTCTCAAACCCTTTTCAAAACCTTAACAAAAACACTTCAATGAATTCAAATAATTTTTTCCTTCGGGATTTTCTCTTCAAAACTTCTTTTTTTTCTTCAAGAAAGGGCATGTTATTTCTGTTCTATCGCAATACAGCCTAAAGCGCAAGTCTCCTCACGTGCGAGCGGCAAAACCTAACTGCTAGAATGCGAATGTTAGCATCGTCCATAAAAAACACCCAATAACTCGTAGTCCCACGAACTACGCACGCTCTAATTTCTCATTCCTGTTCAAAATACGTAGGCACAAGGGCCCCAATCCTTGGCAAGCAACCTTTTTTTATCGTAGTCCTCCAAACTACGATTGCTCTAACTTTCCCATTGCACGGGGGAATACATAGGCACATTATTGTGAGATCCTGATGAGCCCCCTTTTGTTTTCCCTTTTCATTCATGCATTTCCTTTGCAAGTAAGTTTTATATATACACACCATTTGATTAGAACAACAAGAGTGGATTCTATTGAGTACAACGGTCGCGAGGGGTGCTAATATCTTCCTCTTGCATAATCGACTCCCAAACCACGAATTTGGTTGTGAGACCATGTTCTCTCCCTTCTAAGGTTATCTGGATGTTTTCCTTTCCCTGTTGGGATAAATAACATTCGATGGCGACTCTGTGCCTTTGCTAGTTGTTTTTTCGCGTAGCAACACACATGGTATCCTCATGGCTCGTGTTACAGAAACCACCAAAACTTATCATACTCTCGAAGAGCAACTTAAGGCTATAAAGGGTTCTAAGACCTCGGGATTCAGTGATGCTGCTATATGCCTAGTGGCAGGGATTGTCATTCCCCCAAAGTTCAAAGTCCCAAACTTCGACAAATACAAAGGCATTACCTGGCCAGAGACCCATCTCTATTGATACTGCCATAAAATTGCTATGCATGCTGACAACGAGCCTCTACTCATGCACTTCTTCCAGGACAGCCTCACTGGGGCACCTTTGGAATGGTACATGCAGTTAGAGAGAACACATGTTAGCACTTGGGGTGAACTGACCGATGCTTTTCTGAAGCATTGCCACTACAACACTAGCATGGCTCCTTGCCATGCTCAGCTGCAAAATATGGCTCAAAAGGCTGAAAAATCCTTTAAGGAATACGCCCAGAGGTGGTGCGAACTGGAGGCAAGGGTCTGACCTCCTCTTTTGGATCACGAATTAATGGATATGTTTATGGGTACTCTACAAGGCCCATAACTTTAGCATGTTCTTTGTAGCACTTCCACTTCTTTCTCTGACATGGTGATTATTGGGGAGCGTGTCGAAACATGCATAAAAACTGGAAAAACCCAAGGTACCCCTAGAACTACCAACAACATGGGTATCAATGAGAAACTTTACTCTAGCTTTGTAAAAAAGAAGGAGGATGAGACTAACAACAATACTATTGACAAAGGGAAGGCCCCTGCTTATCCTCAAGTTCAACTTCCATACTACCCAATGCCCATTGCTATTCTAAATCAATATGCTCCTCGGGCATATGCTATTGCGATAACTCCAGAACCATGGACTATTCAGCAGTCGTTCGCACCTCAACAATAGTATGTTCAACCACAACAGTATGCGCCTCCTCCCTAGAACTACAAAAAGCAAAATTAGCAAGCCCAAGGCCGAGAACACTGGAATCAACTTTGACCTTAGAATAATATAAAACGAATGAATGCTCTTCTAGACCCAATTTCGGTGACATACAATTAACGGCTACCATATCTGATTTAGAACTCGCTGGTGGTTCCCAAAGCTTTGAAGACCCCACAACAACCATTCCCACTAGAGTATGATCCCAATGTGCAATGTGGATATCATGTTGGGTCGATTGGGCATTCAACCAAGGACTGCAATGCCTTCAAAGTTAAAGCTTAAAAGTTGGTTGACTAGAAGCACTAGATTCTTCAAGGCGGTAACTTGTCGGTGAATGGAAACCCCTTGTCCGAGCAAGTGCCAAAACAAAGGATGCATGCCTTGGAACAGTTAGTCAAGCCCGATAACGCTTTCTCAACACTGTCAATCATTATGGAATCTTCATATCATTTTTCATTTGTACTCCTACTTTTTTGTAAAGCATTATTCACTTATAAATCTCGTTGTTTTCAAATGATACTAATAATGAAATGAATATGCATGTTTTGAATAAATCCATTTGTGTTCAGTCATACTTTTTCATCGATATCAAACACTTGTTAATGAAAAAATCAAAGAAGGATGATGAAATCGAAATATGCAAAACAAACGACATTGTTTCAAATCCCTAAACATAGGAGATATAAGGAAGATAATCCCTCTTCAACCCCGTTGAGCCTAGAAGATGAGCTTCTTTCTAAAACGAAAAACCCTCAATCTTAACTTAGGGCAGAACAGTCTTCAGTTAATTTGACCATGCGTTCAAATTTCAAAAGAAAAAGGGAGTGTCCCATCTGAGGATCAACCATGTCTTATCCCTCAGAAGAGGTCGTACCTCATAAACCACAATGGGTGTCCCTCACAAACAAAAGGAGTGAGGCAGTTATAACCCCTTCAACAAGCCAAAAAAACAAACAAATGTCGCACAATTTGTTCCAAAAAGCGAGAAATCAAAAAATTAATGAAAAATAAAAAAGCCAGCTAAGTCAAAAGCTCGAAAGCGAGCGACTTAGGCAAAAATTAGGGCATCCCGCTAGACTACAAAATCAAAAGAAAAACAGTCCAGACAAAAATTAGGGAAAATAAATAGAAAAAGAATAATAAAAAAGAAAGTATCCTCAGCAAGAACAAAGTTGCGTGGCTACAAATAAAAACAAAAGGTGGGTGACTGTCACTCCAAAAACCTCATTGGTTCCTTCACCTTCAATTCTACCATTCAAAATCCTTTGAAAGATGAACACTTATGTCAAATGAGCTTAATGTAGGACTGGAGACCATCAAGGAGAATGAGTGGGTTATAATAGACTTTGAGCCTTAAATCCTTTTTTGTTAAACTGCGAACAAGGCCACGTTATAACCCTAAAAAAAAACCTATTGAAGCAGGGTTATTTCAAAAGCATGCTTTAGTAAAATTGCGTCAAAACTGACTCCTAAAGATTTTCTTGTCATTGGTGTTGGTATCGATATAACATCCTAACTAGTGATTCATTCACTATATATCATCATTTCAGTGAACATGCTTGGATTTCAAAACTGACATAAGCATAACATTATAATTATCATCCTGAAAACGAACATTTTAATTGTGAGTAAGCATTTGACATCAAGAGAGTTTCCACAATGGAAGGATTGATCAAGCTAAGATGTAAAGTGCTTGAGGACTCTGTTGAGCAGAGGAGAGTCACTTTAAATGATCACACCCAGGGGAAAAACGCCTGAAGACTTCGTTAAGCAGAATGGGAAGGCCACCTCAAGATTCTATCAATCTAGGGCAATCACGTAGAGATATGAAGAATCTCTCCAATATCAGTTAGTTAGGGGAATTGCCACAAAGGTCAGCCAGCCAGAGGCAAAGTCACTTCAAGGATCGTACTGGGGAAGGCCACCCTAAGAGCACAAGAAGTCACTCTTTTCAAGAGACGGCTAATAAAAAAACACCTCCCCTAAGGTTCAGAATCTTGGGGCAGACCATCTCAAGCCATTATCGTACAAATGTCCCCAAATTTCCCTTAAGGGAAACTCCTTCAAAAATCCCACAGATTGGGGCAAGAATGGCTGTAGAGGGGCCCCTCTTCTCCATAATCTTCAAGGCTACATCAAGCAGGGTTTGTCAGGTATCAACAACCGCAAAAGTTCAAGACGGATGTAGGGAAAGTTAGACTAAGTCCACTTCTCCCAGAAAAACTACGACTCGATCTTCAGTGGCATATCTAAAGACCCCGCTTCGTCAACAATTCATAAATTCATTGATCATTGATGCTACAAGCTTTCAAACACCAATCCATATTGTATCCCAAGATAACAAGCAAAGGGAACCCCCAATGAGCCTGTTTCCTTCTCCCCCGCCAGAGCTTAGTCTTGGCTTTCTACATATAGTAATCCTCATTACGTTGCACCCTCAAATATGTAGCATATCCATTTGAATGAATCATTATGCCATATAAAATTCAAACATGCATACAAAGCATAAGCCAGATTTGGGTACCCTTACATGAAGAATTCAACAATAATGCACCTCCAAAAAGAACATTACCCACATAAATTCCTAGCTGATATTCCCCAACTAATTCCAAAAAGTCCAACTTCAGTTGAAACGTTTTCAAAACCCAGTCTTCGTCTGGTAGCCAGTTCCTGTTTGACTAATCTTTAAAACCAAGTACCCGCTTGGTAGTCAGTTCCCATCTGGAAAACCTTTTCAAAACCCAATTCCCATCTGGTAGTCAGTTTCTGTTTGACAAATCTTTAAAACCCAGTTCCCGTCTTGTAGCCAGTCCCCGTCTGACCAATCCTCAAAACCTAGTTTCCTGTCTGGTATTTAGTTTCCGTCTGCCGATCTTTGAAATACAGTTCTTATCTTGTAGCAAGTTCCCGTCTGGCTTGGTTTGTTCAAAGCCTAGTTCCCTTCTGACTAAACATCTCTAAATCCAATTCTCGTCTAGTAGTGAGTTCTCGTATGGCTTATCCATTACAAAATCCAGTTCTCGTCTGGGTAGTCAGTTCTTGTATGGACAATTCTTTTCAAAATACAGTTCTCGTCTATTCAAACACTACAAAGTCCAGTCCCCTTCTGGAAAACCCTTTCAAAGTCCAGTCCCCCGTCTGGAAAATCCTTTCAAAATCCAGTTCTCGTTTGATAGTCAGTTCTTCCTCACAGTTAATTCAAAGTCCAGTTCCTGTCTGGATAACTATTTCGAAGTCCAATTCCTGTCTAAATAACTCATTTAAAGTCTAGTTCTCGTCTAGCAAAGCACTTCACAACCCTAGTTCATTCAGAATATCTTCATCATCTTATGAATGATTCATTCCCCAGCTGATATTTTGATCAATCCCCAGCAGATGAACCTATGAAAAGGCTTACCATCTCACATCCTAGTAGATCCCACATGATATGTCACCCATTGTCATTGATCTTACCTTTTGTCAATTATTTTGGATCGTAAATCATACGTCGATCTTACCCCCTGTCTACCTTTCCTCTCAACCTCATAGTTGATGTCAACATTTTTTTCCTTGATGTCTATCTTTTTACCCAACCTCAGAGTTGATAGCCTGTTTTTCCTCAACCATAGAGTTGATGTTTATCCAAAATTTTCTCAACCCTAGAGTTGATGTCTATCTTTTTTCCCTCAACCTCAAGGTTGATGTTTATCCCTATCTTTCTTTACTTCAGAGTTTATGTATATCTCCCTTTTACCTCAACCTCAGAGTTGATTTCAACATTTTTCCTCAACCCCAGAGTTGACGTTTAACCAAAATTTTCTTAACCCTAGAGTTGGTGTCTACCTCTTTTTTCCTCAAACTCGGAGTTGACGTCGTATTGTTATTTCCATACACCCAGTTAATCAAGATGGCATTTCGGTCACCATCCTGATACAAAGAAAAGTCAAAATTACCCTCAGTTATCAATTCTTTTAGGTCGTAAATTTTTCAATCTTACCCTATCTTTACCTTTTTCCCCAGGGTCTTGAATCGTGTGTCGATCTTACCCTTGGTTTACCTTTTTCCCCAGGGTCATAGATCATAAGTTGATCTTACCCTGTGTTTACCTTTGTTTCCCCAGTGGAATCACCTTCTCATTACCTTTCCTTGGATCGTAGATCTATTGATCTTACCATATCTTTACCTTCCTTTAGTCGTAGGTTCGTTGAGCTTACCCTTTCTTTACCTTTTCTTGACTCGTAGATTATACATTGGTCAATCTTACCCTTTCTTTATCCTTAGTTTACCTTTCTTTTGTATCGTAGATCATACGTCAATCTTACCATTTCTCTATCATACCTTTCATTTATCTTACCTACCCATTGCCACAATGTTATCGACCATATTCTCATTTGTAATATCCATAACAACCATATCCACTGAGACCCTCATATTGGCACTGTTACACCATTATAAACTATCATTGTTCGACTGCACCCGCTCATCGCCAACCTTTTCACCAGAAAACAAAAAAGAAAAAAAGCATACCCAGGATATATCGCCAATGCTAACACCTTCTCTTCAAGAAAATTCCAGGTCTTGATATATAATATTCTTCTACCTCAAATGTCTGAAAGGCTAGCGCCAATTGCACCTTCAATTTTAAGACGATTAAATATGGGAAGCTGTCATACCCAAAATTTGTCTTACCTTTTCATTCAAATCTTATGGCTTATGCTTTTCATTTTACTCATATGCATACCCTCCATTAGGGCATTTAAATACATCATACATTCATCTACATAGGCTTGTTACTTGGATAAGTGGTTTTGGAGAATCAGGATTTACATGGGACTAGGGTTTTCTTGTTATGGGCACTTGAAGAGCAAGCTTTTTTATTATTACTTGGAAAAGCAGATGTTATGGCATGGGTGACCTTTGATCTAATTCTTGGAAGTCTCTCCATGTTCATATTCAATGTCAAAACCACATTAACAATTTTTATCCAAATTCCATATTCATATGAATCCATTTTTCTTAATCCATATCCATTTATTTAAATCCATTACACAAATTCATGTTCATATCTAAAATCCCTATTAAACCATTTTCATCCAAATTCCATATTCCATATCTAAATAAATCCATTTATCCATGCCCTATATCCATTTTTCAAACCAAACCAATATCCACTTTCAATTCAATTCCAAACAAATCCAAATTCAAATCCATTACAAAAAAACGATATCCAAGTCACATATCTAATTCCAAATCCAAAAATCCAATAAAATCCAAATCAAACCACATATCCAAAATCAAGGTTATTATACAAGTGTTTAACATAAAATATTTGGTTAACTCCAAGTAACAACTCCTTTATTGCAGGTAACAGGCCCTAAGCATATAAAACAAACAAAATATTGTCATCAAAATAATCACTACTCACTTGCATGACAAATGATGGGTATTTGATCTTTGTATCCCCATACGAATAATCATTACTCATACCATCATGACTTTCTAACTCTTCAGTTACATAACCAGAACCTGACAACCCAATACATACCTTTTTACCCTTTATTTTTTGCCATAATCCCAAAATCGAGGAATTCTTCCTCACTTGGTATTTCATCACCTACAACAATAGAACTTCCTTCATCCATTCCTCTTTTTTTGGGTCTTCCCTTGTGTTTTTTGGAACTATCTCATGCTTTCTTTGTATTTGTCTCCCCACCATTAGGGGTGTTCGCGGTCCGGTTTGGATCAGTTTTAAAGTAAAATATCATTTAATCCAAAGATAAATTTATTCGCGGTTTGATTCAGTTTTGGATAATAGGTTAAAAAAAATCCGATCTGATCCGATCCAATTCCATGCGGTTGAATTTGGGATCGGTTTTTTGGATATCCAAATTACAAATTATATTTTTTATTTATATTATAAAAGTATTAATAAATAATAAATCAAATAGAATATATTACATATACTAAATTAAAAGTTAATATTATAAAATGATAATGATTGTTTATAGTTGAAACAAATAAAATAATAAAAATAAATAGATTAAATAAAACTAAAAAAAATAGTATTTACAAAAATAAGAATTATCTAATAATAAATTAACACAACATATCATACTAATAAAAAATATATAAGTATAAATATATATATGTAAGTTCTGTAGTTTTTTGTATGACATCAATTTTGTTAAAACAAGTTCACAACAAGATGTTGACACAGATGTCTTGACAGGTCAGTCAGACATCATGGTCCAGCGTGATGTTGGAACATGTGGTCAAGACATCTTATACCAGAAGTTTAGGGCTATGATGATTTGGTATTTAAAGTGTGATATTTGATAGAATTTTAATTCACACAGTGTCACAATCCAAGGAGGGGGATATTTTGGAGTTTCTGTCCATGTCAGATGTGCATGTTTTTCATAAAAAGGATCTTGGAGCCTTTTTGGGAAACTTTCTATTTAGTTCTTATTTTTGTGCAGAAGATTATGCAGAATATTTGCAGCTGCTATTTTGGATCTATTGTGATTTTTAAGCTCAAGCCCCATGCTGATCTGAAGGCTATTTAAAGAGGAGTTATAAACCTAATGAAGTCATGTAATGAAAGAAATAGTATTTAGGATTTAGAGAGTTTTGTTCTTTGTGTTATTTGTTATTTGTGATCCTCTATTATGTCTTTTGATATCTGAGTTCGACTGTGTTATTTGTGCATTTGTGAGTCATTCATGTACTCCTTAGGCACTTAAATTGGACTGAGTTTTGAGTTGTAATCACTCTAAGCTTTTAAACAAAGAGTGGATTTTTGTGTCTTTGGAAGTGTGACTTCCAGTATTCTTTATTGTTGAGTTGTCATTGTTGTGTGACTGGTGGGAAGTGAGAGGGGTCTCATATCTAGGAGCTCCTAGGTAGAATTTAGCACAAGTAGTGATTAGGTGAGAAGCTTGTAAACATGTGGGTGTTTTCTATGGCTTTGAACTAATACTATTATAGTGGATTTCCTTCCCGGATTGGATGCCCCCCAGATGTAGGTGATGTTGCACCAAATTGGGTTAACAATTGATTGTGTTATTATTTACATTCAAGCTCTTAATTATAAGTGTTGTTTGTTGTCTTAATCCAAGTATCCTAGCATTTGTCTTGACATTTGGTATCTGTGTGCCAGAATTTCAATTGGCATCAGAGCAAGTCATCCTGTTTTGTTTGGGTGAGCTCTAGAAAGGTATCCTTTCTGGCATAATGGACAAGAGAGTAGGAAGGAATGTGAAGAGACCTCCCATCTGGGATGGAACCAACTATGACTATTGGAAGGCACGCATGGTGCCCTTCTTAAAATAGCAAAGCTTGGAAAGCTATCATCAAGGGTTGGGAACATCTTGTGATTGATGATGAAGATGGGAAGGACACTCTGAAGCTTGAAGAGGATTGGACCAAGGAAGAAGATGAGACTGCTCTTGGAAACTCCAAAGCCTTGAATGCCCTATTCAATGGAGTTGACAAAGACATGTTTAGGTTAATAAACACATGCACTGTAGCCAAGGATGATGGGAAATTTTGAAGACAACTCATGAAGGTACATCTAAGGTGAAGATGTTTAGGATTCAGTTGCTCACTACCCAAATTTGAAAGTCTAAAAATGATGGAGGATGAGAGTATCCATTCCTTTCACATGAATATTCTTGAAATAGCTAATGCCTTTAGTGCCATATGAGAGAAAATATCAGAAGAAAAGCTGGTTAGAAAGATTCTCAAGTCTCTTCCCAAGAGGTTTGATATGAAGGTAACAGCCATAGAAGAAGCCTAAAACATCAGTAGCACGAGAGTTAATGAACTTGTGGGGTCACTTCAAACTCTTGAATTGACCATTAATGACAAAACTAAAAAGAAGAATAAAAGCACAACTTTTGTCTCCAACACTAAAGATGGAGTGGGAGAATGTGATTCAGACACTGATGAAGGTATGTCAAATGCCATTGTTCTACTCGGAAGACAATTCAACCAAGTGCTAATGAGAATGGAAGGGAAGTTAAGACCCAATGTCCAGAACATCAGTCCTGACACTTGTAGAAACACTATGGCTCTCAAATAAAACAAGAACAAAAGAAAAGTCCAATCAAAACAGAGGGGGTTCAATGTCATGAGTGTGATGGATTTAGAAACATTAGAGAAGAATGCCCTATCTATCTAAAGAAGCAACATAAAGGGCTGACTATTTCTTTGTCTGATGATGAAAGTGAAACTGAGGATGAATCCGCCAAACATTTTACTTCTCTTAACTGGAAGATGGGTATCTTATGTAGATTCCTGTGATGAAGAAAACTCATATATTAAACTGGCTATGTCTTATAAATATTTGTGTATCAGAAGTGACAAGCAACAGGAAATTATCTCAAAGCTTCAGAGTGAGAAGGAAGAATATTTGTCCAACATCCATAGTCTGCAGGATGAGGTAACCATGTTGAGCTCCAAACATGAAAATATGAACAAGTCTGTGAGAATGTTGAATAATGGTTCTAACATGTTAGAAGAAATTCTTCAAGTTGGAAAAAGAACTAGGGACTTAAAAGGCATAGGGTTTGATAATCAGACTCTAAAAGGAGATCATAAGGTTACAAACTTTATTCCAACTAGAAAGAAGTAAGAGCCAAAGATGTCAAGACAAATGTTTGAACTTTGTACCATACATCAAAAAGTCTCAAGAAGAAAGCAAGGCCTTGCATTGGAGATGTCTTTACTGCGGTAGATTTGGGCATATCAAACGCTTATGTTTTAGACTGTATGGATATCCAAGGTCTTCTATACAACCCAAAGTTAATCATGAATCGATTAAGATTACAAATATATGTATTCCCAAGAAGTTATCACTTCACTTATTACTCATACTTCTCTTAGAGCTTCAGCTAGAGAAGACTGGTATTTTGATAGCGGGTGTTCTAGAAACATGACTGGTATAGAGGACTTCCTAGTTAACATTAGATCACACTCTACTAGCTATGTACCTTTGGGGATGGTTCCAAGGGAGAGATTCAAGGGGGTTGGAAGACCATCCTGTTCAGGATTTCCTAGTCTTGAGAATGTACTACTTGTTAAAGGATTGACTGCCAACTTGATAAGCATATGTCAGTTATGTGATCAAGGGTTGGAAGTCAATTTCCCTAAGTTTGAATGTGTGGTTACTAATGAGAAGGATGAAGTTTTGATGAGGGGAGTCAGATTTAAGGATAATTGTTACTTATGTACACCTCAATCAACAAAATGCTCTCCTACGTGTTTGATATCTAAAGAAGATGAAGTTCAGCTATGGCACCAAAAGCTTGGCCATTTACATCTGAAAGGTATGAAGAAGATTGTGTCGATAGAAGCTATCAGAGGAATTCCCAAGCTCATTATAGGAGAAGGAAGAACATGTGGTGAGTGTCAAATTGGAAAGCAAACCATGATGTCTCATCCAAAGGGCCAACATCTGACTACTTCAAAAGTGTTGGAACTCTTCACATGGATTTGATGGGTCCTATGCAAGTTGAAAGCCATGGGGGTAAAAGGTATGCCTATGTAGTAGTTGATGATTTCTCAAGATTCACCTGGGTGCACTTTATCAAAGAAAAGTCATATGTGTTTGATGTTTTTGAGGAATTATGTCAAAGACTTCAAAGAGAAAAGGAAAGCAAAATTGTAAGGATTATGATGATCATGGAAAATAGTTTGAGAATAACATGTTTGTTGATTTCTATTCCTCAGAAGGGATTAGCCATAAATTTTCTTCTCCCATCACTCTTCAGCAAAATGAGTGGTTGAACGATAAAATAGAACTCTTCAAGAGTCTGCTAGAGTCATGCTTCATGCTAAACATTTGCCTTATCATTTTTGGGTTGAAGCAATGAATTATGTGTGCTATATTCATAATAGGTTTACCTTAAGAACTGGTACCTCAACTACTCTTTATGAATTGTGAGAGGGAAGAAAGCATATTGTCAAGTACTTCTATGTTTTGGAGAGCAAGTGTTATATTTTGGCTTATCGTGAACAAAGGAGGAGAGATGGATCCTAAAAGTGATGAAAGGATATTCTTAGACTACTCCACACACAGCAGAGCCTATAGAGTGTTCAACACTAGAACCAAGGGAATGATAGAGTTTATCAGTGTTGTGATAGATGACTCAACTATAGAGAAGCAGACAGATGTCAAAGATGATGTTGAAACATCACCATATGTGACTGTCCATGTAGATAATGATGTTGATAATAATAACAACAATGAACCTACTACTGTGAAGGATGGTGAAATCAAGCAAATAAAGGGCCCTCTATTAGAATTCAGAAGGATCCTCCAAGGAACTCATAATAGAAATCCTAATGAAGGGATTGTTACTAGATCAAACGAGATAGTGTCCAATGCCTATTTTGTCTCTAAGATTGAACCAAAAAAAATGTGAAAGAAGCTCTGGTTGATGAATTTTGGATTAATTCCATGTAAGAAGAATTGGAGCAGTTCAAGAGGAATGAAGTTTTGGATTCGGTTCCTAGACTTGAGGGAACAAATATCATTGGCACAAAGTGGGTTTATAAGAAAAAATCTGATGATAATGGAGTGGTTGCCAGAAACAAGCCATAGTTGTGGCTCAAGGGTACACTCAAATTGAAGGTATTGATTTTTGTGAGACCTTTGCTCCAAGTTGCTCGTCTTTAATCCATAATACTATTACTAGGAGTGGCATGTTTGTTGAGATTCAAGTTGTTTCAGATGGATGTGAAAAGTGCCTTCTTGAATGGGTTCTTACAAGAAGAGGTGTATGTTGAATAGCAAAAATGGTTTCTTTATCCCACTTTTCCAAATCATACGCACAAATTAAAAAAGCCTCATTATGGTCTAAAGTAAGGCTCTAGGGCTTGGTATGAAAGGCTGATTGAATTCTTGGTCAATAATGGCTATAGAAAATGAGGAATAGCAAGACCTTGTTTGTGAAAGAAATGGATGGCAAACTCATGTTTGCTCATATATATGTGGATGATATTGTCTTTGGCGGGATGTCAGACCATATGGTCCAACATTTTGTTAAACAGATGCAATCTGAATTTGAGATGAGTCTTGTGGGTGAATTAAACCTACTTTCTTGGGTTACAAGTCAAACAGATGGAAGACTCTAAATTCATATTTCAAAGTAAGTATGCAAAGAATATAGTGAAGAAGTTTGGGATGGAGAATGCCAGTCACAAGAGAACACCTGCTCCTACTCACTTGAAGCTATCTAAAGATGAAAAAGGTGTTAATATGGATTAAAGTCTCTGCAAAAGCATGGATAGGCAGCTTGTTATGTTTTATAGCCAGCAGACCTGACATTACATTTGCAGTAGGTGTTTGTGAAAGATATCAATCTGAACCTAAGATGAGTCACATCAATCAATTGAAGAGAATATTGAAGTATGTAAATGGCACATGTGACTATGGCATGTTATACTCTCATGGATCTGATTCCATGCTTGTGGGATATTGTGATGCAAATTAGGCAAGTAGTGTTGATGATAGGAAGAGCACATCAAAAGGTTGCTTCTTCTAGGGAAACAACCTTATTTCTTGGTTCAGTAAGAAGCATAATTGTGTGTCCCTATCCACTGCTGAGGTTGAGCATATTGCAGTAGGAAGCAGTTATTCTCAGCTACTTTGGATGGAACAGATCCTGAAGTAGTACAAAGTCAAGCAGGGTGTCATGACATTATACTGTGACAACTTGAGTAATATCAACATCTCCAAGAATCCTGTTCAACATAGCAAGATAAAACATATTGGCATTCGTCATTATTTTATAAGGAGCATGTTAAAGACAAAGTAGTCATTCTGGAACATGTAGCCACTGAGGAGCAATTGGTTGATATCTTTACTAAGGCTTTGGATGCAAATCAGTTTGAGAAGCTAAGGGGTGAACTGAGAATTTAACTTTTTTAAGAGTTATAGCAATTAGTCTTTATTATGGAGGATACTAGGAATAGGAGAAAGTTGGTGTCATATTTATGCCTAAAAAGAGGAGTAGTGGTGATGGTAGTGTGGAGCATGGGAATAATGATGATCCCTACTTTTATATGTTTTCTTTTTTGTTACTGGGAGGTCTTTGCTTGTGGTTATGGGATGTTATTATATATGTTTTGACATCATTTCATCATGTGTCGGGAGTTGTGTGGTTCTATTATTAAGGGGGAACTTTGTGACATGAGGAGTTCTACTAATTTTGTGATGTTAGACAAGATGTCTCGACATTGTATTTAGTTTTGTTTGTTGAATTGATGGCTATGAAATTCAGGGGGAGTTCTTGTTTGTTTATGACGAAGTTGCTTTTTTAAGTTCTTGGTTCTTGTTGTGTGAGAGTTTATTTATCTTTGTGAGGTTCTTTTTATCTCTGCTGCGTGTGCCTCTGATTTATTCTAGTGTGCTTTTGGTTATTTTGTGTTTTTTTGGTTCTTCATGCAAAGGTTGTTTTAGCCAAAATTTTCCAAAGGGGATGCAATTTTGTTAAAATAAGTTCAAAGCAAGATGTTGAGATAGATGTCTTGGCAGGTCAGTCTGACATCATGACCAACTTGATGTTGGGACATGTGGTCAGGACATCTTATACCAGAAGTTTAGGACTGGATGATTTGGTATTTAAAATGTGATATTTTATAGTATTTTAATTCACAAAGTGTCGCAATCCAATGATGGATATTTTGGAATTTATGTCCTTGCCAGATGTGCATGTTTTTCATAAAAAGGATCTTGGAGCCTTTTTAGGAAACTTTCTATTTAGTTTCTATTTTTGTGCAGAAGATTATGCAAAATATTTGCAGCTGCTATTTTGGATCTATAGCAATTTTTAGCCCAAGCCCATGCTGATCTGAAGGCTATTTAAAGAGGAGTTATAAACTAATGAAGTCGTGTAATGAAAGAAAAATTATTTAGGATTTAGAGAGTTTTATTCTTTGTGTTATTTGTTATTTGTGATCCTCTCTTATGCCTTTTGACACCTGAGTTGGACTGTGTTGCTTGTGCATTTGTGAGTCATTCATGTACTTCTTAGGTACTTGAATTGGACTGAGTTTTGAGTTGTAATCACTCCTAAGCTTTTAAGTAAAGAGTGGATTCTTGTGTCTTTTGAAGTGTGACTTCCAATATTCTTTATTGTTAAGTTTGTTCACTATTGTGAGATTTCTAGTATTCATTCATGTTTGTTGTGGCTTTGAACTAATACTTTTATAGTGGATTTCCTTCCTGGATTGGATGCCCCCAAATGTAGGTGATGTTGCACCGAACTATGTTAATAATTGATTGTGTTATTGTTTACATTCAAGCTCTTAATTTTTCTGCATAAGTGTTGTTTGTTGTCTTGGTCTTAGTGTCCTGACATATGTCCTGACATCTGGTATCTTTCTTCCAAAATTTCAACAGTGATGTGAATTTAATTTATAAACTATAGCAAACTCAAGATAGAAGGTTCGTTACGATAGCAAGGGGCAAGGAGTTATAATAGAAGAAAAACTCATAACATAGGGAATAAGAAAAACTGATAACAGAGTTGAGGGTGACAGTTAAAGAATTCATAACAGATTTTCCTCTATAAAAACTTTTCAGCACGTATTCTTAGCTCTCTTCCATCCTTTTCTTCAATTTTCAATCTCTTCAACCCTCAATTCTTCACTCTCCATTCTCTCTCGAATCTTTCTTCACTCTCTTATTCTACAACATTCTTCACTCCTCCACGTTCTTCTTCTTCCCTTCAAGCACCAAAGGAATCTTCAACCTTCATTGAATTAAGAACCTGCTTCATCAAATCAAGAGCATGATTCATCAATCCAGCAACCCTACAATCAAATGCAACAACCAGAAATCAATTAATAAAACTTTAACAAGAGTTTCACAAATTGACAACACCACTACATAGAGCGCAAGAGAGATTTGTAGATAAACATCAATTCAACAACGAGAGTTTCGCAAGTACACAATAAAAACCCAAGACACAAGAAGAAGAAGAAAAAGAAGAAGAGGAATACGCAGATTCAAGAGCACTCAAACACAATAATGCGTAACCAATTTGAAGAAGGAGAAGAACAAAGTAAATTTTCATACCTAAGGTGTTGCATCATCACTATTGTTTTCGTCGCGCAAGTATATGAACTTTTCTCTAAATCTGGCTTTCAATATGTAATTGTTGTAGCATTGGAGCCAAACCTACGTGTTTGGGATCCAATTTGTTGATTTTGGGATTTAATTGGAGCGTAAAGAGTAGTTTAGGTCATCTAATCTCTAATG
>CAWUDS030002219.1:13069444-13096645 GCA_963859935.3 Lathyrus sativus | reverse complement strand
ATATCATCACCATATTTTAAGCAATGTACATATATTCACAATATGTTTTCATGCATTCTTCACAACATTGCATACAATCAATATGCATTCATAATTCAATATCATCACCACATTTCAAGCAATGCACACATATTCAGAATATGTTCTCATGCATTCTTCACAATATTTCATACAATAAATATGCATACAACATCGTGCCAACGACAACGAACACAATCACGACCATCATGCACTTTTAATCAAGTTAAACAATGCATTATATTTGTCAAGAGACCATAATTTATAATCTAGGATTCACCCCATACGGCTACCCACAACATAACATATAACAGCACACAAGCTACACATTATATATCGAAAGCATACAGTACACACATCAAACACACCCGTTCACGACGGTAAAAGTTGACAAAATGACACGTTTCAAATATTCTGCTATAATTGGATCATACACTGACATCAAAACCATTTTTCCTAGAAAGAACACCTTTTTAGTTTTCCAACGCTTCGAACGGGGACTAAAATTGACTTACGGATCAAAAGATATGAATTTTCGAAGTTTTCCTGACAAACCAGAATTTTGCCTAAAAACGGCTACGGGATTTTGTATTTTTGCCCGAAAATCCGACCGATTCAATTCTTTTCTTCGAAACAAACACATACGCATACTCACCTAACATATAGCAGTGAATTAGAACCATTAAACACGATTTCTACGACGTCCGATTTCCACTCAAATCTCAAACCCTCAATTATCCAAAAATGTCAAAACTGACAAACTCAACCAAATTCGATCAAACGAAGTCTAATAATCACGTCTAAGCATTACCCGACTAAACTACGAAATTTATTTCAATTCTAACCGTTCAAGACTCGATTCTACCGATTAAACCCATTTATGCCCTAGAATGGAAAATGGTAGAAACTCTCCAACAATCTCAATCAAACCAACAAACACATACACAATCATAAACATTGATAGAATAACAATATTTCACACTCTTACCTTGATTAAATCGGAGCTAGAAGTTGTTCTTGAGCTTTTCCAAGTTTTTCCTTCTTCTCCTTCACTTTTATCCTCTTTCTCCTTCTTTATTCTTTCTCTTATGTTTCTATCTCTTTTCTTTTCTCCCCAATTTCCCTTATATATCCTTCTCTTCTATTTTCTTTCCATCATAATTCTTCTCTCAAAAATATCTATCAATTCATTTAATTAATCATCCAACAATTCCAATAATTAAAATAATCCAAATAAATCAATTAATTAATATGAATAATTAATTATTAAAAATTAGGCTGTTACAACCCTCCCCCACTTTAGGGATTTTCGTCCCCGAAAATGTTATCTGATTCAAACAACTCTGAATACGACTCTCGTATCCCAATTTCCCAAATCCAACTTCCTCTAGTTGGTCCTCCCAACTACCTCCATCAAAGGAATCCCCTTACCTTGAAGTTGCTTCTCGTTCATCAATCTGAACTAGCAATGCCTCAACAGACAAATCCTCTCTCACTGGATAGTCCTCTTTGTCTGCCCATCCGTCCACGGATGCTAGACAGAGTTCAACATCAACATGGCACCCAAAGCGTCTGCAACTCCCCCAAAATCTCAATGAAAACTCATATTCCCCTCTGACACAATATTCGACGACATCCCATACATATTCATCACTTCACCGATATACATCTCAGCTAGCTTCAATATAGAATGATTAATCTTCCTTGTCAGAAAAAGAGTCAATCTAGTCATTCTATCCAAAATCACCAAGTAAAATCATATCCCTCAAATTCTCCAGAAAACCCAACACAAAATCCATGGGAATACTATCTGATTTCCACTCTGGAATATTCAACGGTTGCATCGGACCCAACGGTCTCTGACATTCAAACTTCGACTTTTAACAAGTCTAATCAGCATATACATCCTCAACCACTTCTCTCTCCATCTATGGTCACCAAAACAATTTCTCAAATTCGTTCACATCCTCACAGTAGCTGGATGGATACTCAATCTATCTCAATGTCCTTCTTCCAGGTACTCTTATCCAACTCACACGATTTGGAACACACCCACCATCACGACATCTCATAGTACCATTCTCATCATCCAAAAATCAGCTCTTCGACTGTAATTCACCAAATTCAAACCATTCTGTTGCACCCCAAAATTTGCTCAACCTTTTCTTACCTGATTTATGTTTCATTGCATTAACATTTGCATAGTTATATCATTTTCATATCATGATATCATTCATATAGCATGGGATCAAGTGTTATTCTTGTCAAGAGAAGCCTAGCAAGAGGTCTCATTCAAGATTGAGGAGTGGTCAAAGTCATCAGAAGGTGGTTTGGTTGCCTAACGGTTTAGATGTTTGAGTGTGAATCCTCTCCTAACTTGAGGATCAAATGAGGACCATCAGAGGGTTGTGAAGTGTTGAATGTGAGAAGAGGATGGGTATGGAGCTCATAGAATTCCTAGAGGGCCATGGGAGAGTTTGGTCAAGTCATTATGTCAAATGCAAGAGCCACAGTTGAGGTGCGAGCAATTAGGGTTTCATTTGGGTTAATCCTAAATCAATTGAGCAATTGAAGAGTATCAAAGCCTACTTTTAGGTCATGGAGTTCATGAAATGATGTAATAAGACATTTGTGGTGTTGTGCCAAGATCAAATCAAGAAGAATCAAGAGTGTGGGAAGTGGCTAAGTTAGGGTTTCAGTGCAAAATTCCCTGTTTAGTGTCTAACTTTAAGACCACATAAGTCAAAATACAAGTTTCAAATGGATCTTTGGCCAACATGAAAACTTGTAGAGCATCTCAATACCTTTAATTTGAGTACTAGAAGTCCTCCATTGTATTTATAGAACTCAAGTTATGGCCCAGACAAGTTACAAGTTCTCAGATGTCACTGAAATTTGTCTGTGAAAATCATCTGACTTCAAGGCTATTTTTGACCTAGAAGGAGGTTTCACCTGAACTTTTGGACAACATGAACATTGTTCCTCATGATCTTAGCTTTCTAAATTGTACTAGAAGTATTCCATATGATTTGTAGAACTCAAGTTATGAGGTTTACAAGTTAGGGGTATTTTGGGAAAGTGAGATTATAGGTCATTTTCAATCATTGGTCAAAATCTCCAACTTGCACTTGTCAAATGGATTTTTGTTCAACATGAAAGTTTCTCAAAACATGATTTTAAGTGCAACCAAGTGATCATTTGGGATTGGTTTGGCTTTTATCAAAAAGTCACTTAAAATGGCCTAAATTTTTCAAATGGATTAAGGAGGGAAAATTGACTTTTTGAGTTAGAGGACAAAAATAGGTCATGTGAGTACATTTTTTGAATGTAAATCACATTCTAAGAACATTGGTTGGCAGAATTTTGAGCATAGGCCAAGTTTTGGGAGTTTTCATTTAGATTACTTCACCATGAAGTTACATAATCAAAAATAGCCATTGGATCAAATACAAGGAGCAAATCCCAGCAATTCACACTCCACATGCTGTTATTAGTTGAATTGAATCATATTGGAGCCAAAACATTGCCATTTTCTTGTACCTTCAAGAGCAAAAAGTGGTGAAATTTTGAAAATTCATTTTGGGCCTAGAGGCAAGGATTGGGCTTTCTCTTGATCAGTATCCATTGTATATAACATTTATAACCTTCACAAATCATTAGTTTTGGAAATTGGAGCAGAATTGATCAAGAACAAGCTTGAAAAAGTGAAGAACACTCAAAAAGTGAATTTCAAGATCTATATCGTTTCAAGCCAAATTGTGAATTGAGAAAGCTTTATTGAAGATCATTGGACGATTCTGGAGAGTTTTGCGAAGCTTCATCAAGGATTAAAGGCTCAGTGAAAGTTCTCCACTAGGTACTTGAATTTCACCATATCACTCTTAATACTTGATGATTCTTTGCCATTTTCGTTTCTTTGCACTCCTTGAAGCATGTAGATCATTTCTGGATTATAATTGTTGTTGTTTATGACATTTGAAATTTGGAGCTCCAAACTTGTAAGATTTTGTATGGACTGTTTTGGCATGATTTTGCTTAGTTTTTGCTTGATCTATAACCTCCATGACATAAGGATGAGTTTAGAATTAATTTGGAGAAGTTTTGATGAACTTGAGGTTTTGGTGTCAAACTTTGTTTGATTCTTTTCTCTTTGATCTTGCATTATTAATGATTTTTGATGAGATATTTGGAATCCTCGCGAGAAGTAGATGAATTTTGATATAAAAAACTCTAAAAACGGTTGAGTTTTGCATTTTTTATGTGTTGTTGAACACTTTGTGGTGGCCGGAGTTTGTGAGGATGATGACCGGAGCTGTTCCGGTGGTGGTGGTGAAATGGTTCAGCAGCCGTTGGATGAGAAGGGGAGGGAGACAAAGTCTCCCGATCGGAGGAACGAGAAGGCGCCACGTGACCTAACGCCAAAACGGCGTCGTTTTGGACGCAAGGGGGAGCCACGCGCGCGCGGGTTCGATCCCGCTGTGGTACGTTTTGTGTTTTTTTCTTTTCATTTTCGTTTGCTGTATTTCATTTGTTTCATGGGCCTAGCTCCCTGCTTCCTGCACCTCCATATTTGGCCCAATCTGTTTTGCACTGCATTTATTTGCTGTTTACACCATTTATTTTCTGTTTTAATTTTAATTGGTTTTATTTTCTGTTTTGTTGCTGTTCAATTTAAATCATTTAAAATAGTTCCAATAGTCATAAAAATACACAAAAATAATTTTCAGAAACCTTAAGATGTCTAGTTTTTTATGGATATTTTATTTTATTTTTTTCGTTCCATTTTCTATTTTAAAAATAATTAAATGTCAGAGCTGTTTTATTTGATTTAAATTGCAGTTCTGTTCTTTCTTAATTTTATTTTCATGTTTAAACTTCTTATTTTGCATGAGTTTTTTTAGCATTGTATTAACATGTTAATTGATCTTTGAATACTTTTTTCATAATTTTTAAGTGATGTTTTCTTGTGATTTGAATTGCCTTTTGTTCCCTCTCCATTGCTGCCTTTGTTTGGGACACTCTTGGTGTTTGCCCTCTGTTGGGGCACTTCCCTTTTGATTCTTAATCTCCCCTTTTGACCCCTAGTCCCTGATACCTTAGGGGTACTTTGAGATTTTATTTGGTATTTTTATATGCATTTTCATATTTTTCATGTATTTTGCAAGTTGCTTGTGTTTGTGTTGTTCTCTCTTGAGTGCCTTTGATTGTTTGGCTTGGTTGGTGACTTTGGAGCTGGTTTTGCTTGGATTCCTTTTTGGGAGGTCTTTTGGACTTGATATAGATGCTATGGCTTGAAGATTGGGGCTTGGAGTTGAAGTTTCCTTTTCCTTTAGGGGTTGTTTTAGGAGCTTAGGAAATTAGGGTTTTAGGAAGGGCTATTAGAGCTAGTTTTGATTTCTTCATCAAACATAGAATGCATTGTGTGCTTCTATTCCATCCAATGACATGAAGTCCTCCTAGGGAAACTCCATCTATCCTTTGGAGGGATGTGTGGTATGCCCATAATTGAGTAGAACTTTGAGGATACCTTTCTCCTTTGGAGGGATGTGTGGTATGCCATAGTTGAGTAGAACTTTGAGGATACCTTTCCATTTCAATGTTGGTACTTGATGATTTCCTTTGGTTTTCATTAAGCTTTCAACATTTCAACCTTGATCTTGGTGATTGTTCCTCTGCTTGGAGTGTGCTTGCTAGAGCTTGAAGATGAAGTTGAAGAAGCTTGAGATAGAAGCTAGCTGAAGATGAAGTCGTGCTGTCAACTTTGCTATCTTTTCAATTGTGCTGTTTAGAGATTGTTGTTGTTGTCTGCTGTAGGAGTTTGTTGCTGCTGCTTGGGTTGCCTCCTTTGTATCTTTTGTTTTTCTCTGTATTATCTTTTTGCTTGTGTTGATTACCTCTAGGCTTGAGGTGGAGCTTGTCTCCTCTTGCCTGTTGTTTTCTCCCTTGCCTCGCTTATACTGTTGCATAGCATGCATTTTACTGTTTACTATTTACTGCTTGCTTTCTTTTGCTGTTTCCCCTAGGATCTCTGATTTCCTCTGTGCAAGAGGGAATTATGACAGACATTAGGTTTTGACCCATGCATGATAACTGTAGGTAGATTCCCCTTTCAACCATAGTTTTAGGGTGTCTCTCTTTTCTCATCTCAAAACAATTCAAAAACACAGTAATAAGGTTAATTGAAGTCGTGCGTTACGAGCCTTAAACTATCTGGGAAAAGGTTTGTGGAGGGTCTCTCTCCAGTAATCTGGATGTTAGTGTGGTACCCTTTGGGTGACATACGAAGCGTTCACTCCTGGGTCATAGTCTTTAGTGCGACTGAGATTGCAAACATCCTAAAAAACAGTTCTTTTGTAAAAAAACTCAAACAAACATTCAAACTCTGTTTTTTTCCTCTTGGACCTTTAATCAAGAAACCCTTTTCAGAAGGAGATAAAAAACTGTCAGACAAACTTGTGTCTTCCGTACCCCGAACTACGTTTGCTCTAATCTTTCATGCCGTATGAAAGTACGTAGGCATGAGATGCGACATCTCGGTGAGCAACCTCCCCCCTTAACCCGTAGTTAGGTGAACTACGTTGACTCTGATTTCTCGTTCCAAACGGGAATACGTAGGCATAAAGTGCGATACTTTGCCGAGTCATTTTCTTTTCTTTTTAACCCAGACCGTTAGAGTAGATAGATAAACATACCCTTAGATAGAAAACAAGCGTGGATCCCGTCGAGTAAGACGGACGTGAGGGGTGCTAATACCTTCCCCTTGCGTAACCGACTCCCGAATCCAGGATTTGGTTGCGATGACCATTCCTTTCCCTCTTTGCGTTAGGTTTACTCTGAGCGTTTCCTTTCCCTCTTGTGGGATAAATAACGCACGGTGGCGACTCTTCTGTCATAGCCGGCGCCGATTTTCGCAGTAGCGACAGCTGACGACTCTGCTGAGGACACTGGTTCCCTATGCGAGTCAATCCTAGCGCTTGTTTTCCCGTCTGGGGTTTTGTATTTATTTTTCTGTCTTTACTTTCAGTACTGTATATATTTGTTGTTGTGCTATGGGTAGAGGGTTAGTTTGAGAGATAAGTCAGACTTGGGCTTGAGTGCACATAGACTTAGAACTAGAGAGTAGTGGTTAGCCTGCTTGCTTTGCTTGCACCAGCTAGCTACGAAATTTACGCTCAGACGAGATTCTCTTTGATGGCATCTTGCCTGGCCCTTTGGGCTAGACAGGTTGTTGGATCTGAGGGTTGTCAACTCTGGGAACCTATCATTTGGGATTCGGCTAAGTGAGGCCTCTTTAAGGGATGATGATGCCACACCTTCTGGGTATCGTATCATCGCTCTTGAAAGTTTGTGACGCTGATGACCGCATAGGATGTCGTACCTCGTCTGCGAGTTAAGTACATACCTGTGAGAGGGTAGGTGGGTCTTTTTGCAGGAAAACTCTGGCCTCAAAACACCTAGTTTGTCTCTGTTAGTGAGAATTGGTTATGAGGGTTCTTTTGTGGTTGGTTTGGTTTGAGGAGAAGATCTGATGGTTCTCAAGTGGCAGTACAGCACAGCACAGTTCTTCATCATTGCACTTGATCCCCTGTTTGCATATGCATCTGCATTTTCATGTTTGCATTTCATTAACGTGTATTTGTGTTGCAGGTGTGTTTTTCCCCTCAGATTCTAGTGTTCTTCTTGCCAGACATGGAGTCCATGAAGAGAACAGTTGCTTACAGGTTTCTGTCTCCAAATATCAGTTCCTTATTGCAGTTGGTTGCTCTAGCAGATCAGAGAGTGAGGGCTGAGTTTATAGAGTCTTACGGGAAACTGCTCAGTTTGTTGTGTAGTCCTTCTGTGTTTGAGATGACTAGATTGTATACCTTGATGCAGTTTTATGAGCCTCAGTTGAGATGTTTCTTGTTCCCTGACTTTATTCTGGCTCCTACTTTGGAGAAGTATTCTGATATGCTAGGAGTTCCTGTGTTAGATCAGATGCCTTTTGTTCATGAGGATACTGAGCCTGAGTTGGCTAAGCTTGCTGAGATCGTCAGTTTAGATGCTTCTGAGTTCCCCGGAGGTTTGGTCAAGCTGAATGGAGCTTACGGTTTTCATCTTTCTTGCTTGATTGAGAAGGCTACGAAGTGTGCGAAGGATGGATGTTGGATTGCCTTCAGTGCTATTCTGGCTGTTTGCATTTATGGGATTGTATTGTTCCCTAACTTGCCTGCTTTTGTTGACTCAGACGCCTTCTTTATTCTTGCCTCGAAGAATCTGTTGCCTACTCTCTTGGGTGACATTTATCATTCTATTCACTATAAGAATGAGAAGCGTTAGGGAAAGAATGTTTCTCGCTGTGTACCTCTTCTATCTAGGTGGTTTCAGGGACATCTTCCTAAGAAGGGACCTTTTGTTGATACTGTTGGTACGTTGGATTGGTCTTCCAGATTGATGGGTTTGTGCACTGAGAACATTGTTTGGTTTGATCGGAACCTGCTCGGAGTGGATATTATATATAGTTGCAGTGGCTTTCCGAACGTTCCTTTGATTGGACGGAAAGGTTGTATTAACTATAACCCTTCTCTGCTTGTGAGACAATTTGGCTATGCTTTGAGGGACTCTCCGGTTGAAGACGAGATACAGGAATCTCTGTATCTCACAGGTTTATTAGATGGAGATGTTTTGGTCAGATTGAGGCGTGCTTGGGGTAATATTCACAGAAGTGGGGTAATATTCACGGAAGCTGGTGGGCATGTAACACCTGAGGTGAAAGAGGACGATGGTTACATGTAACACCCGTGGGCGAGGGAGTGGTTGTCGGTGTCATGAGGCATGACAATGAGACACTCCTAGCAGCTTCTAGGGGAAAACCGAATTCACATCCGAATGAGAGGGATCCTGAGGCTATGCAGGTATGGGACTGCATGGTTGAATGAAGGCTTATAAGGATTAATTGGTACTACCTATACCAACAAGATGCATCTTCTTTTCCGTAGCCCGTTCATAAGAACTCCACAGTTAAGCATGCTTGACTTGGAGCAATTCTGGGATGGGTGACCTTCTGGGAAGTTTCCTGGAAAGCGTATGATTGAGGACAAAGCATGCTGAAAAGACCCGTGTTGGTTTGTGGGGTCAGTCGGTAATCCTAAAAGCAATTTGGCGTTACATAAACCATGACTTATCAATGTTTTACTAAGCAAATAACACCATTTAGAGCAATTTTGATGTTGGAAAAATCTCCATTTGAAGTGTGCAAGTTGGTGAAATGGACCTATAATTTTATGACCTATAATCTTACTTTCCCAAAATATCCCTAACTTGTAAACCTCATAACTTGAATTCTACAAATCATATGAAACACTTCTAGTACATTTTGGAAAACTAAGACCAAGACCTACAACTTTCATGTTGGCCAAAAGTTGAGGAGAAACATCCTTCTAGGTCAAAAATGGCTTGGAAGTTGGTTGACTTTTGTTGACCAAAATCACATCCCTCTGATGACCTGTAACTTGTCTGGATCATAACTTGAGTTCTATAAATCCAATCAAGGACTTCTAGTACTCAAATTAAAGCTAAGAACATACTCTACAAGTTCCATGTTGATCAAAAGTTGAGATGAAACTTGTATCTCGAGATAGGTGGTCTTGAAGTCAGGCACTAAATAGGGGATTTTACCCTGAGAACCCTAATTTAGTAACTTCTCACACACTTGATCTTTGATGAATTGAACTTGAAATGATATCCCATATATCCTAACACAACATCCCATGACCATAGAGACCTTGAATTAAGTTTTAATCTCCTTCAATTGCACAATTGACTTAGGGTTGGCCAGATGAAAACCCTAATTGCAACACCTTCAACTGTAGCCTTTCATACTTAGCACAAACACATGGATGAGCTCCACCATGACCCTTAAGGCACTCAATGAGCTCTCTCAACATCTATATCCATAATCATGAATTCACAAACCTCTGATGATCTTGAACTAGCCTCCAAGTTAGGAGCTGACCCACATCCATCCATCCTTTCTTTCACAAGACCAATGTCCACTTCGTGATGACTTGATGACCATCCAAACTTGAGCAACACCCCTTTGCTTAGGCTCAACACCCTGAGTAGACTCCTCTTAATATGCACAATCTCTTGATCCCCTGTTCAATGCTAAATGCTATGCAATGCAAGTGCTAGAAAGAAATGGAATGAAACATAAACCAAGTTAAGAAAAGGTTGGGAAAATTTTGGGGTGCAACAGCTGCCCCTATTCAAATGACTTGGACCTGAAGGAGTGGAAAGCGAACGGCTTTCATGAAATCAAGGTAGAAGACGGTTGAATATCAAAGAACCCGAAAATTTACCAACCGCAGAAAATAAATCTGCAAACCCTCCTAGGGTAACCGCTCTGATTACAAACACATTCCGCTGGGGAAAAGAGAAACTTAACCAAGTAACTCTGCTTGGGGAAAACCATGAAATAAGGAAATACTTCAAATTGCCGGACTCTGGATATTCGATGAACAAAATGAATCAACGAGATTTGCCGAAGCCCGAACGCTTAACATAACAGCCAGAGTCTGGACACTCAACGTAAGATTGACTGGAGCCTGAACGATCAACGAACAAAAGGATGTATCAATTGTCAATTCACGGGAGCCTGGATACTCAACGGAGAAGCCGGAGCTTGGATGCTCAACGCCAAAATTGACCGGAGCATGGGTACTCAACAGACTAAAAAGTTCACCATAAACTGGAATCTTATCGGAGCCTGGATACTCGACGAAATTGGAGTCACAAAACAAATGCTGAAGTCTGGATACTCGACGCTCAAGAGAAGTTACCACATATTGGAAATTGGCCGGAGTTTGGATACTCAATGTAATGCATCGGAACCTGCATGTTCAACGAACATAAACCGGTGCCTGGATGCTCGACGAAATAAACCAGAGCCTGAACGCTCA
The DNA here is from genome assembly GCA_963859935.3 of Lathyrus sativus. NCBI lineage: Eukaryota > Viridiplantae > Streptophyta > Magnoliopsida > Fabales > Fabaceae > Lathyrus > Lathyrus sativus. The sequence goes on along the minus strand of CAWUDS030002219.1, from coordinate 13,085,687 downwards.
ACGAGAGTGACCAGAGCCTGGATACTCAACAGACAAAACCAAATACCACAAACCAAAGATTCACCAGAACCTGGATATTCAACGGAGAATGAGTACTATCACAAAACTTATCGAAGTCTGACTTTACCGGAGTCTAGATACTCAGCGAGGAAAGCCATGCTTCACAAACTGAAACATTCACCGGAGTCTGGATACTTAACGGAGAAACCGGAGCCTGGATGCTGAACGAAAGATTGACCGGAGCCTGGATACTCAACAGACGCTGGGGAAATATCACAAATACATTCATCAAAAACCGAACACCACACTGTTCTCACCGGAGTCTGAACACTCGACGGAAAACATAACAATACTAATCACCATGGTCTGGATACCACAACCATCTTTACCGGAGTCTGGATACTCGACGGAAAAAGAAAACCTATTAACTGGGCATGGACCGGAGTCTGGATACTCAACGGAACACAAATACTTATCCTACTCCTCTGAGATCCGAGGGTACTGCTGGGTAACAAACTGAGCCGGGGTCTAGACACCACGCGGGCTAGGAGATCCCATGGTCTTGATACCAAGGAAAAGATAAAAACCTCCGAAGATACACCTGAAACAGAGAGATGACAACCTGGCTTATGTTTCATATTCATATGTCTGAAAGTGGCGTAATGCTCCATATGAAATGGAAATGCTACGCATTGGGTAGATGCTATGCACGCATGTAGATGCAATGGAACGAAATTAGCAAAATAAATGCTAGAGATATAGAAACCATCCTGCTAGAATAACAGAAATAACCCTGTTGAGGGGAACAACAATTCTACTGGGGAATAGAGCACATACTTGCTCATGCCAATAACCATTGGACTTATGCCGAGAAACGGGCTCTTGCTGGCTTCTGACGAGAATATCGACGTGACAACATTCTTCTATCCTGCTGAGGAAGAGAGAACAACACTGTTGGGGAAACGATCTTTTTCAACTCGTTGGGGATTGCTCTGTCAAGGAACAAACCTAACCAGGCTGCAAACTACTCTGTGGAGAGGAAAAAAATCCAATCACAACTCTCTGGGGAGTGCCTACAAGCATGCACCTTGCGGGGATTAAATGCAACGACTCTACTGGGGATAGAGGTGCGAACTTCATTGACCGGGGAAGCAAAAACTCTGGCTGGGGATAGGACAAACTTCATTTGCACTCTTTTCCCCAAGGGTAACGACCCTGCAAAACTGAACAAACCGACAAGATATCCTACGCAACGGAATCATCTTAGTTATCATTCATGATGTTGTTCAATTAATTCAAAGATTTAACAATTATTGGCCAAGGCCTGCAAGTTTATGTTAGCACAAGTTCATCAACACATTGGGCGTTTTCACAAACAAAACAGTAAAAGTTAAAACAAAGTACACATATCAAGTACTGAATAGTATATGTTTATTGATGAATGGCCTGTAAATAGGCAAAGTTTTACAACAGATGCAACTCCTGAAAAGAGGAAGCTGCACAAAACAAATACAGATATATACAGAGATATACAAGAATGTACAAAAATGTCGGCAACGTGGCACAGACAAACACCATGAGTTGATCCCTCTATGACTCGCCTGACTCTTACACTTTCCCGATGCTTCGTCTTTGGAAGAGATTGATTCGGATGAAAACAGCCCTCAGGTTCTCCCAATCCACTAAGCAATGAAGTTCACACGCAGACCGCAGTCATTTTCTTTTCAATCCCTAACTTTTTCCTGAACCGCCCTTTTCGGGTTTTCGATTCACCGGGATACCCATTTTTGCCAAAGTCGCCTTTCCAGGTTTTCGACTCTGCGGGCTTACATCTTTTCATTTTTATCCCTAATTTTTGCCCGAACCTATTTTCCTATCTGCAAATGATGTCCTTCTTCTGAATCTTGCTACCACTTGTTTGGTCACATTAGTGTACGAAGCTACCTCCACCCATTTGTTGAAGTAGTCGATGGCTACCAAGATGAAACGGTGACCGTTGGATGCAGTGGGCTCGATCTTGCCAATCATATCAATGCCACACATGGAGAAAGGCCACGGGGACGCCATAACATTCAATGGGCACGGTGGCACATGTATCTTATCAGCATAAATCTGACATTTATGGCATTTCTTCGCAAATTTGAAACAATCTGACTCCATTGTTAGCCAAAAATAACCAGCTCATAAGAGTTTCCGAGACATGGCATGTCCGCCGGAATGCGTACCGAAAGTACCCTCGTGGACTTCTTCCATAAGAAACGATGTTTCCTTCTCATCCACACATCTCAACAGCACTAAATCATGGTTCCTTCTGTATAGTACACCATCTGGGTTTAGGTAAAAGTTGCCAGACAACCTCCTCAGCGTCTTCTTATCCTGGGTTGAAGCCCCTGGTGGATACTCTTGCCTCTTGAGGAAGTTCTGTATATCGTAAAACCAGGGCTTGCCATCAGCAGCCTCTTCAATGGCAAATATGAAAGCGGGTCTGTCCAAGCGAGAAATGACAATTCTGGGAGCCTCATTCTAGAAGTTCACTTTGTACATAGAAGATAGCGTTGCCAAAGCATCGGCCATCTGATTCTCCGCTCTTGGCACATGGTGGAAGTCTATACGATCGAAAAATGGTAACAACCTCCTTGCATAATCTCTGTAAGGAATCAGATTCGGTTGATGAGTTTCCCATTCTCCTTCGATCTGATTAATAACCAGCGTTGAATCACCATATACATCGAGATTCTTGATCCTCAGATCAATAGCTTCTTCCAGACCCATGATACATGCTTCGTACTCAGCTTTATTGTTGGTGACTGGGAATGTCAATCTGGCAGTGAACGGGATGTGAGTACCATGAAAAGTTGTAATAATTGCCCCAATTCTGCTACCATAAGAGTTGACAGCACCATCGAATATCATTTGCCATTGAGAATCCTTCTCTGGGCCTTCACCATGCAGTGGTTCTTCACAATCTTTTTCTTTGAGAAACATGATATCCTTCTCAGGAAATTCAAACTTCATCGGTTGGTAATCTTCGATTGGCTGCTTAGCAAGGTATTCTGACAGAACACTTCCTTTGATGGCTTTCTGAGAAACATACTGTATATCGTACTCTGTCAGTACCATCTGCCATCTAGCAATTCTTCCTGAAAGCGCTTGCTTCTCGAAGACATACTTAATCGGATCCATCTTCGAGATCAGCATGGTTGTGTGATTGAGCATATACTGTCTCAAACATTTGGCAGCCCAAGCAAGTGCACAACACGTCTTTTCGAGCATTGAGTACCGGGACTCACAATCTGTGAACTTTTTACTCAAATAATAAATCGCATGCTCCTTTCTTCCAGTCTCGTCATGTTGACCGAGAACACAACCCATGGAATTCTCAAGAACCGTCAAGTACATGATTAAAGGCCTTCCAGCTACTGGGGGTATCAATATCGGAGGCTCCTGCAAATACTCTTTTATTTTATCAAATGCTTTTTGACAATTTTCATTCCAGACAACCGCCTGATCTCTCTTTAACAACTTAAACATTGGCTCACACGTGGCCGTGAGATGAGATATGAACCGAGCAATGTAGTTCAATCTCCCTAGGAAACCACAGACTTGTTTTTCTGTTTTCGGCGCTGGCATGTCTTGTATGGCTTTTATCTTTGCAGGATCTACCTCAATTCCTTTTTCGCTGAGAATAAACCCCAATAACTTTCCGGACCGAACTCCGAAAGTGCACTTATTCGGATTCAACCTCAATCTGAACTTTCTAAGCCTCTCAAATAGTTTCAACAGGTTAACAAGATGCTCCTCCTCCGTTTGGGATTTAGCAATCATATCGTCAACATAAACCTCAATCTCTTTATGCATCATGTCATGAAAGAGCGTTGTCATAGCACGCTGATATGTTGCTCCGGCATTCTTCAAACCAAAAGGCATCACCTTATAGCAAAACGTTCCCCACGGTGTTATGAATGTTGTTTTCTCCATGTCCTCCGGTGCCATCTTTATCTGATTATAACCCGAGAAACCATCCATGAAGGAAAACACCAAAAATTGAGCCGTATTATCGACCAATACGTCAATGTGAGGGAGCGGGAAATTATCTTTAGGGCTCGCCTTGTTCAAATCCCGATAATCAATGCACATACGCACCTTACCGTCTTTCTTCGGTACAGGCACTATGTTTGCGACCCACAGAGGGTAAGTAGTCACAGCTAAGAATCCAGCATCCCATTGCTTTTGGACCTCTTCTTTGATTTTTACCGCCATATCTGGTCTCGTTCTTCGAAGCTTCTGCTTGACCGGCGGACATTCCTCGTGCAACAGTAAGTGATGAACCACTATATCGGTATCAAGCCTAGGCATATCCTCATACGACCAAGCAAAGATGTCACTATACTCTCGAAGCATCTCGATCAGTCTTTGCTTGACGTCACTCTGTAGCGCAGCCCCTATTCGAACATTTCTGACAACTTCCTTAGAACCCAGATTAATGACCTCAATTTCCTCTTGATGAGGCAGAATGATTTTCTCTTCTTGTTTTAAAAGTCTGGCTAATTCCTCAGGCAGGTCTTCATCCTCATCAATCTCTTCTTCAGCTTGATATATCGGTTGATCAAAGTCGAAGCGAGTCATAGAAGGTTCTGGATCAGTGTCATCTGCAATAGGAATCCTGCAATGAAAATGGTTAAATGTTTCAAACAATTTGCAAACAAATATGAACCACGTTGCCATTTTATTGGGAAAAACAAAAAATAAGAAAAATAGAGATCACAAAATTTGTATGAGAAAACGCCCTTTGATTAATTGATAAACAGTGTTCAGACATAAACAAGTAAGGCCCTGAAATAAAATACCAATATGCCCCGGGTAGGACATAGGGTAGTACAATAACTGGAAAAACAAAGCATTACTGTTCAGTCGTCACTTGAATGACTTCTTCAATTGACCAGTTGCGTAGGCTACGTCCCGGAATACATGGCTTGATCCAGGCATCCATGTCATAGTCACTGTCTCCAGCTTCATCATCAGAAATGGCATTGATCTGCTCAAAGAAGACACCTCCGCTAGTAAACTTGATCGGCCCCTTGAACTTCGGCGTGCTTTGTGAAGACGATGGACGGTACCCTAGATCGAATTTGTCTTGCTTTTGCGGTATATCAATCACCTGCCCCCAACCTTGGGCTGAACCAGCTTGCACCACAGCTTGTGCTTCTTTAAACGAGGATATAGCCACCTCAGGCTCTTTACTCACAACAGGAGTCTTGTCCTTGATCTTGACCGTTTCGAAGGCTTGGCAGAGGGTCTCGTGGATATCTCCATCCACTTCAACATACTTAAAGGATGATAAATGGCTGACCATAATATCCTCCTCTCCGCATACCGTTACAACGCTTCCGCCAACCATGTACTTCAGCTTCTGATGCAGAGTTGATGTGACAGCCCCAGCTGAATGAATCCAAGGGCGGCCTAGTAAACAACTGTAGGCCGGCTGGATATCTATAATGTAAAACACAGCATCAAAGACCTCAGGTCCAACCTGAATCGGCAAAGTTACCTCCCCAAACACGGATCTTCGGGTTCCGTCAAACGCACACACCACCAAATAACTTGGTGTGCAAATTAACCCTTTCATATCTAACTTCTTTCAAGCCTTCTTGGGAAGCATGTTTAAAGAAGATCCCATATCTACAAGCACGTGAGACATGACAGTCCCTCGGCATTCCAAAGATATGTGCAGCGCACAATTATGATTTCTGCCTCTAGGTGTCAAATCCAGGTCCGTAAAGCCTAAGCCATTGCCTGCGTTTACGTGCGCCACCACCCCTTCAAGTTGATTAACTGAAATTTCCTGTGGCACATACGCAGTGTTTAGTATCTTCAGCAATGCATTCCTATGCGCCTCAGAGCAAAGGAGCAGCGACAGGATAGATATTTTGGACGGAGTTTGCTGCAAGTGATCGACTATCTTGTAGTCGCTTTTTCGAATCAGCCTCATGAATTCCTCCGCGTCTTTCAACAAGGATTATCTTTCCCCAAATTGAGAAGGCTCTTTCACTACCGGTCTTTTCCCTTTATCCATTTTATCGACAATCACCTCAGGCGATGAAAAGACTCGGCCACTGCGAGTAATACCTCCTGCACCCACTAGATTGTCAACTGAGCTTACAGGGGTATCATTCAAGTTTATCTTCTGCCCATTACAATACACTTCGGCTTCGTAGTTCCACGGAATGGCATTAGTGCTCTCAAATGGCATAGGACCTGCTTTGGTGATAGTTACCGTCGGCGGCTTCGGTGCATAGATAGTGACAGTCTTGTACGGGATGGAGATTGTCGCAATCTCATCCTTCTCTTCAGCCACTAAATCCTCAGATTATCTTCCAACAGAACGGTCGAATTGTAACACTCCATCATTAATCATCTCTTGAATAAAGCTTCTCAGTAATCCATATCCTTTCTCAGGATCAACAGAACATTCAACACAACCTTCAACACATCCCGGGAAAACCCCTCCCTTTAGCAGTCTGGCCTTCACAAAGCTTAAGGGTGTTTTCAATTCATCAACATCAGTCACAAAGCTTAAGGGTGTTTTCAATTCATCAACGCCCCTTTAGCATTAACCCCATCCTGCCCGTGATTCGGCATGGGACTCTGCACCACGTTGGGAACATCATTAGAAAAATTGATAGCCTTACTGTCGATCATATCTTGTACTTTATATTTGAAGGCTTTACAATTGTCAATATTATGCCCTGGAGCACCTAAATGAAATTCACAATGGGCATTTGCATCGTACCCAGGTGGAGGTTGTCCAGTCAAAGGAGCCAAAGTCATTTTCTGAATCAATTGCAGCTGTAGCAAAGCCTGCAATAACTGAGAGTAAGGCATAGGAGGCGCATCAAAATGCCTATTTGCTTCCTGGCCTCTATCTTGGTATCTGCCATACCCCTGTTGATTTTGTTGCGGTCGTTGTTGTTGTTGTTGCTGACGCTGTTGTTGCTATGGTTGTTGAACTGCTGGAATAGTGATGCTAGCAATCTGCTGATGCTGCCTATTCTGACCTATATTTCTTCCCCAGGAACTGGATACAGCGTTAGCATCTCCCTCTCGCCTTTTGTTTCCGAATACCTTTTTGTTCCCTCCTCTTGCCGAGGAACCTTCTCCAGCATTGATCTTTCCTATCTTAATTCCATTCTCCACCCTTTCACCAGTGATAATCAGATCAGAAAAGCTTCCAGACATATTGCCGATGAGGTTCTCATAATACACTCCTGGTAAGGTAGCAACAAACATATCCACAAGTTCTCGTTCTACCATTGGTGGTTGTACCCTAGCAGCAAGCTCCCGCCACCTCTGGGCGTACTCTTTAAAGCATTCACGGCTCTTCTGAGAGAGATTCTGCAACTGAACCCTATTCGGAGCAAGGTCACTGTTGTACTGATAGTGCCTTACAAAAGCTTCGGCTAGTTCTTTCCAGCTACGGACATTAGCGGGCTCTAAGCTCATATACCATTCCAGCGATGGTCCGGATAAGCTATCCTGGAAAAAGTGCATCAAGAGCTTCTCGTCCTCAGAATGAGCAGACATCTTGCGATAATAAGACCTCAGAGGAACCTAGGGTAAGTGGTACCCTTGTACTTATCGAAATCCGGGACCTTAAACTTTGGTGGCACTCTCAAGCCTGGAATCAACCCCAGATTAGACATATCCATCCCCATAAAGTTTTGGCATTCAAGCGACCTCATCTTCTCTTCAATCATCTTAATTCTTCTGTCAACCTCAGAAGGTATTTCAGGAGCTACAATCCTTGGAGAAAACACATCTTCCTGCCTATCCTCATTCCAAGTGTGGTCCAAGCTACCATGTATAGCACCTGTAGTGTCGAGACCAAAACCATAGCCATTTCCGTTACCATTACCACCATTAGCAAATCCAGCATGATTAAAACCTACCGTATTTCCAGCACCAGCAGCGTGACCACCCCCTCCAGCAGTAGGGATGACTAAAGTTGGCCTAGAGTTGTCTACCCGAGGAGTTTCATGGTGAGGAGGGTTAGAAGCAATCCCACCGTGTAGCACACCATCACTATCAACCCGCGCAATCAGAGGTTGCACCAAAGTCTGAAGTTGTGCCTGACCACTAGCAACCCCTTGCATGACCTCCATCAGTTGTGCCATACAATCTCTCATCTCTCGCATTTCTACCTGCATTTGATCCATCAGCCTTTTCTGGTTTCCTCTGGTACCGTACCGGTGAGTTGTCACGTCAGCAATCCTGAAATACTGAAATCACAGGAGAAATAAGGTTAACCGTTCCGGTGCACTTGCGAATGTGAGAAAAATGCTAAAATGCAGACATGTATTTATGCAATAGGGATATTTCCCCCTTGATTCTAGTTTCCAGGAAGAATAACAATGGAGAACTGTTGCACCCTAAAATTTGCCCAACATGTCTTTACCTAGCTTATGTTTCATTTCATGCACATTAGTATTATCATTTGCATTTCATTGACATGGATGCAGGAGATCAAGAGGTATGGACTTTAGGCCTTTAGAGATCTCATTAGAAATGTTGAGGATCACTTTGAGGCCTAGACAGGTCATTATGCATGATTAAGAAGCCTCAGCCATGATTGGTGCAGTTAGGGTTTGACTGGGTTAACCCTAAGTCAACTGATGATTTGAACAAGGTTGAGACTTAATTCAAGAGCCATGTTATCATGGATTAATGCATTGAGATGTTCTAAGGATGATTCCAAGGTTAACTCATCATGATTGAAGAGTTTGAGAAGTTTCAGGCTAGGGTTTCTAAGACTTGACAGTGTAAAATCCCGTGGCTTGACCCTTGACTTCAAGGCCTTTTAACTCAAGATGTGATTTTCATCTCATCTTGACCCCAACATGATTGTTGTAGGGCATTATCTTAGATTTAATTTGAGTACTAGAAGTCCTTGATAGGGTTTATAGAACTCAATTTATGAGCCAGACAAGTTACAAGTCATTTGAGGCATGTAAATTTGGAGCTTGAAAGTTACCCCAACTTGCATGACACTTTTTCCCTAGAAGGATGATTCCTATGAACTTTTGGTCAACATGAATGTTGTTCCTTATTCTCTTAGATTTCCAAAGAGTACTAGAAGTACATGATTGGATTTGTAGAACTCAAGTTATGGCTTTGACAAGTCAAGGGTATTTTGGGTATTTGGACATTACAGGTCATTTTGAATTATAGGTCAATTTCACTATCTTGCAAGCTTCAAATGGAGTTTTGTTCAACATGAAAGTTTCTCAAAATGATGTTTTTAGCTTAGCTAAGTATCAAGAGTCCATTGATATGGATTAAAACAAGTATTGGTTGAAGAAATTTCACAAAAGGACCATTTTAATGAATTAAAATGGAAAAATTCAAAACAATTGGTAATGGAATGTTTTCAACCCAAATTTGTGCTCATTTGGATTGGAATTGATATTCTAAATACTTTGGTATAATTATATTTTTGAATTGAGGTCCATAACATGGCCATTTGGAGGATTGCTTCATGATGAAGTAACATCTCAAATACATCCCTTTGGTTGAAATCAAGGAAGGAAGACCATCCAATTACTCTCCACAACTGTCAAGCAAGTGAATTGGAGTGAGTTGAAGGCAAAAGAAAGCCAAAATCATGCAGACCATAATTGAATTTTTTGAGGAAGATTGAAAATGAGAAATCACAAATTGGGCCATAAGTGAATTGGGCTTTGTTTGGGCCTCCAAAGGTGTTAAACAGAATATAAATTGAATTTAGATCATTCCCAGATGTTTCTAGTGGAAAATTCTATTGAGAATCAGTTGTAGCAAGTGTGTGAGGAAGCTTTGAATTTGGTTTTCGGATTTGGAGATTGAGAGAGTTTCAGCAGAAATTGGATTTCAAGAAGTGTTCATCATCATTCATTGAAGTGATCTGCACTCTTTGGAAGAGAATTGAGGCTTGAAAGTCACCTTGCTCGATGCTCAAAATCAGGTTCTCATCTCTCAAATTTCCTCTTAATTTACACGCATTTTAGCACCTTAGATACATGTGGTTAAGTTAGAATTAAGGCATAGATGGGTTCTGTATAGTTTTTAGGGTGAATTGTGAAAGTTTAGGTTATGGTGATCCAAGTTGTGATTCGTGAATCTCCTTGAATGTTGGTTAAAAATGAAATTGAAGGCTGGATTAGTGATCTAGGGAGAGAGGCGAGTAGAATGACATAAGGAATTGCAGTTTTCATCATGGTTGGATGTCTGGTATGTCTTCCCGTCGCGAGGTAGGGGATGACCGGCGCTAGGCCGGCCACCGTGAGGAATTGCAGAGCCACCGTGTGCATTTTCCCTCCGTTTAGTGTTTAAAATCTCAGGTTATATCATGTCTGTTGGATCTTGCTTAAGAGTTGAATTTGTATGCTGATCTGATGATCATAAATGCGTCCACGTGTGACCGCCCTCCCTTTTAATGAAACACAGAGTTTCATGAGTTGAAACTCTGGGCCTTGCATTCAGCTGCTATCCACACTCCCCTAGTTAGGTCCACTCTATTTTAACACTTAAAAGCGCTACTTAATGAACCCCCCCCCCCCTGGCGTTTGTTTCAATTAGAATAAATTTGCTAAATTGATAGTCAACTGGGCCCAGTTCCCAGCGCTTTTCGCACCCCCTCATATTGGGCCCAGGCGAATAAACCCTTGGATGTCCTGCTGGTTACACCTCCCACCATTATTCCTTTTTCTTTTTTTTCTTTATTTCTTTTGTTTTAATGCATGTTAGATTTAATTCATAAAAAATAATGAATGTTGTTAATAAATCTTGAGAAAATTTGTGGATATAGATTGGGATGTCTAGAATATTTCCATGTTTTTTATTTTAATTTTCCATTTCTTTTGCCATTAATTTCCTATTTTCTATTGTAATATGTTTTTAATAATGGAATTATTGTGTGCTGGGTTTGTTGATTTTATTTCTCACTCATGGCATGGAGTTTGATATTGAAATTTTGTATGCTGGTTATGTACATGTTGATGATGTTATGTGATTTTTGTTATGATTTTTAGATGATTTTAATTAGGATTTTAGGGTAGTTGTTAGGAGTGTTCTTTGTTGGATCCCTTTAAGGTACCCTTGAGGTTTTAGATTTAGTTTGAGCCTTTTGACTTAGGTTTAACCCCTGATTTTTGGACTATAGCATGTTGATGCATGTAGGATAGTGTAGTATTTTTCTTGGAATTTTTAGGAATGATTTTTTATTAAGTTCCTATTTTACAAATTGGCCTTAGTATAGGTGATCCTAACTAGGTTAAGTGTATAGATTAGGCTTGTAAATGACCTTTAGATGATTCTAGGTCCCATTTCCTCTCTTGATAGATTGGTATTTAGATAGAAACCTCTTTAGAACCCTTGTACCTTTAGGATAGATGTCCTTAGAAGGTATCATTTGTGGTTTCTTTAAAAGCTTAAATAGGTGGATGATTCTTCCTATAGGGATAGTTTCCTCTTCAATTTTTCCTTGCTTGATTGGAATCCCCCTTGTGAGCATGTTTCCTCCTGTGGAGGAATACATTGCACTATCATGAAGGGGTTGAGTCCATGAAAGCTCCCTTTCTCTCTAAGGAAGTGGAGTTGGTTGAGTGTCTGTGGTAAGTTCCTGTGGAACTTACCTTGCTTCTCATCTCCATTCTCCTAAATTTCTCTCATTCATTCTTCTTAGGAACCTCCTTGAGGTAGCATAGTCCCTCCTGTGGGGGGAATGTTGCATATCTCTTGAAGGAGCCAAACCCTTAGGATTCCCCCAAATCACTTAGTTGGTTGAGTGCCTGGGATAAGTTCCTGTGGACCTTAACCTGGCCTCCCAACACCCAATTTCTTTGCTTAGGATAGATGCTTGTATGATTACTTGTGGAGTGAATCCATTATTTGTCATAAGTCCTTTTCCTCATTCATTGATTGAGTGGTGTGGTGCATTAGGATAGTGCATGAGTAGAATAGTTTAAGCTAGGAGCATGACTGCTTAGAGGTTGAGTGAGTCTCCCTCTGCTTGTTTGCATTAAGGGTTGAGGTGATCCTCCCCTTGCTTGTGTGTTGTTTTTCTTTTTCTACTTGACGTATTTGCATAATAGAGGTTGAGTGAGCTCCCTCTGCTTGTCTGTTTTGTTTGTTTTTATTTTGCTTGATTGCTAAGAGGTTGAGTGAGTCTCCCTCTGCTTGTATTGCTGCATTGCATATGCATCTTTTCTGTTTACTGTATATCTGTTTAACTGTTTAAGCTGATGCTTTATCTATTTCCGTATACCCTTAACATGATCCCCTAGGAATCTCACTTCCTTTGATAAGGAAGTGATGATTAGAACTTTATGTTGAAACCTATGCATGATAACTTCTAGGAGTTCCTTGTTTCAAACCTCAACCATAGGATGAATCCTTGGCATGACAACATTAGGACTTGACAGTCTCCCAATAGAGTTCGTTCTTTTCTCATCTCAAAACAACAGTAAAAAACGTAATAAAGGGAAGTTAGTACAAGCACGTTGTTGCACCCTAAAATTTGCCCAACCTTATTCCTTGGGTTTATGTTTTAATATCATTAGCATTTGCATATAGAGTCATGTACATAGGCTAACCATCTGCATAGCATAAGCATAGCAAGTCATTCAACAGGGGACCAATCATTATTTTCATCTCTAGAGGCCTATCAAGAGGCTATTATCCCAATTCAATCTCATTCAAGTCATCAGGAAAGAATTTGAAAGCAAAGAGTGCAGCAGATCAAGCCTTGAGTCCATCTTCTAGCTGAGGGTATCTGAGGGTCAACAAGAGGGTTGTGAGCTGTGAGTTGAGGGCATGGAGAGTATCTTGACATTATGAGAGACTTAGAAAGTCATTTAAAGAAGGAGACAAGTCATTGATGAGAGCACAAGAGCTATAGCTGAAGACAGTCAACTAGGGTTTCATCTGGGTCAACCCTAGGTCAACCCTAGGTCAATTGACTGATTTAAAGGGCATTCAAGTCTAGTGGAGAGATGTGGGGTTCACCATTGAACATATAAAGAAAGATATGGAGATATGCCCCAAGGAGAATTCAAGAGAAATCAAGGAGAAGAGGAGATTCTAAATTAGGGTTTCTGTGTAAAATCCCCTAGTTTAGGTCAAATTTCCAAGCAAGATAAGTCAAAATGCTAGCTTCAAATGGCTTCTTGGCCAACATGAAACTTGTAGAGGATCTCAAGACCTTTAATTTGAGTGGTGGAAGACATCAAGGAGATTTATAGAACTCAAGTTATGGTCCTTGCAAGTTACAGGTCATCTGAGGTATCTGAAATTTTGTCTGTGAAAGTGACTTGACTTCCAAGCAATTTTTACCCCTCAAGGATATTTCAAATGAATTCTTGGTCAACATAAGAATTGTTCCTCATTGTCTTAGATTTCTAGAATGGTATAGTATGCCTTCATATGATGTGTGTAACTCAACTTATGGTCTTGGCAAGCAAAGGGTATTTTGGGCATTTGTGAATTACAGGTCATTTTAACCTATGTCCAAAACTCATACAAGGAGGCCTCAAATGGAAACACTTACAACATCATACTTGCTCCAAATGGGATTTTAAGTCTAGAAAGAAGGTCACAAATTGTTGGAAAAGCTCATAACATGAAGTTGCATGATTGGTCCAAATTTGAACTAAAATGGCTTATAATTTGAATAAAGTCAAAAAGAAAAATGGTTTGGGAGATTTATAAGTCCAAATGGAGACTTCCAATATATGATTTTGAATGGAAAAGACATTCTAAAGACAATGGTTCAAGCACTTTTTTGAGTTTAGTGGAAGATTTCAAAGTTATCCTTGGTTACTTGTAATTGAAGAAACATAACCAAAATGGATCAAAGTTGGAAGGCAAGGGAAGTTGCAAGATGGATCTAGAATGTTCATGTGAGCCCTATATATTCATGAAATGAAGATTGATCAAGGGTTGGACTCATTTCTCACCAAGAATTTCCCAAATTCTCTCATTCTTTCTCATTGCATTTTCACTTCAATTCCTCAAATTCTTCACCAATCACCATCAAAATCAACTTCATCATACTGATTCATCATCATAGATCAGAATTCAACCAAGAACAAGGTGTGATCAATCCATTTTCGAGCACTTCCATCATCAACATCAAAATTACAATTTCCATTGGACAGCAAGATCCAAGCCAAGTTTCATCCAAATATTGCAAACAGAATCAAGTATATCAAGAATGGACCAAGATTGAAGCATACAAGAGCCTGGATCCACGTGATTACTCAGCCTCCATTAAAGCTTGTTCAAGGTGCAAATCTTTCTAACTTATTCAATCTAGGGAGATTTAGGTAGTTTTACTAGTATATTCATGGTCTAGGATGTTAGGAGGTTAGTTTAGATGAATTTGAGGCTGAATAGAGACAATTGTTAGCAGGTGCACCAAACTGTTAGGAGGTAGAACTCGTGGCATAGCGCATTAGAATCTTAGGTTGTTAGCGCAGGATAATCACCATTAGTCATAGATTAGATTAGTATAAGTTTGATTGAGAATTGTGTTGGTAAGTTGCAGAGTATTTCCATGGTGACCAGAAATTGGTGCTCTCGGGTTGAGTGGTGTGTTGAGTTTCAAAGCAATCCAAGACCATAGACGTGTAGAGGGAGAGATTCTGAACATTTTTCATGTTTATATCGTGATGTGTTGTGGACTGTAGAGTGAGAACAGATTGGTAGAAACTGGTGCGTGCATGAGGGTTCATGGCAGAAACCCTAAGTGTTCATTTGATCCATTGGGGAAGACGAAATCTGGAGCGTCCAATGCGTGTGGACTTTTGACTCAGAAGCCCATCGTGTGGCTGAGATTTGAAGCAGATTTTGGAGGGAGATGAGTTGGTGCCCTAAACGCACCGTTTCATTAATTGAAACGGGCGGGCCTGAGTGCTCCATTGCTAATCCCACCACCCAGCTATCAGGCCCAATCAGTTTGCACGTGATAATCCTACTATTTTCACCCCCAGCTTGTTTTTTATTTTCCTTAATGTTGACTTCGTTCTGGGCCTTAACTAATGTGCTACGCGCACCCCACCCTTGTTGGCCCATCCAAATATAAACTGGGCGTGTCTTCTATTCTAACCCCCCTCTCTCATTTTAATTCAATTCAATTTTTTTTTAATTCACTTTAATTTTACCAACTTTAAAAAATTCATAATAAATAGATAAAAAATCATTTTTAATCCATTCTTTTTACATCATTTTCATTGGAATGTGTAGAAAATTGTCATCAAATAAAATTGCATTTTTATTTTTATTTCATATTTTTTCCATATTTTCTAAATAAATAGCATTTTAAGTAGTTTCATTTCATGCATGATTTTTGCTAATTTTTGTTCTATTAGATGCTTTAATATTTTTTGTTCATTCTTTTTAGGTTGTTTAGATGAGATTTTGAACTTGTAGAAACAATTTAGTTCCCATTTTTAGGAATTAATTTTAGGTGATTAATGTAGGCTTGAACAACATGAACAAATTAGGGTTTTTAGGTGATGACTTAGGAAGTTCAATTCATTTCCCTTAGGACTTAGGGTTTGACTAGATTAGTTATGGGACTATAGGGGCTATGGGTAGTTATTAGATCCCCTTAGAAAAAGTCAGGATTCCCCTACTGCTATTAATACTCTCTGTGTATGTCTGATTGACTGGTGTGGTGTGCCCTCTGGGGATTATTGCTTGCTTGCTTGGGTATTGGGATTGTCTGGGGACCTGGGGAAGCTGAAGACTTGAGAAGGTGAGACCATTGGAGATTCAAAGATTGAAGATCAACTGCCAGAGTTGGAAAGGAAGTTCTTGCTAGCAGCTGCTGAGGAACTAGGGTTTAGGAGCTAGGCAGAGCTCTAGATTAGAAAGCTTGTTTTTCAAACATGGAATGCCTTGTCTGCATCCATCCTTCCTCTATGATTCAAAGTCTCTTTCAAATATCCACCTCCTTCCTTTGGAAGGATCAGTGAATATATTTGAAAGATAGAACTTTTGAGAGGAGACTTTCTGTTCAATGTTAACAGTTGATGAACCACCCTTGGTAGGTAATTAACTGTTTAACATTCATTCATTTCACTCTTGTGACTAATCCCTCATCTTGGAGGTTTGAGCATGAAGAAAAGCCATTGCAGATGGAAGATTGATGATCAAAGCCCTTGCCTGAAGGTCATGAAGATGGAGATTAATACTTGTTGAAGCCTGT
>CAWUDS030002219.1:12995324-13068944 GCA_963859935.3 Lathyrus sativus | reverse complement strand
AGCCTCTACCCATTTGGTGAAGTAATCAATGGCGACTAAGATAAAACGCATTGACCATTAGAAGCTTTTGGTTCAATGGCGCCAATCATGTCGATGCCCCACATCGAGAATGGCCATGGGAGAAGTCAAAACATTGAGAGGAGTTAGGCGGCACATGAACTTTATCAGAGTAGAGATTTGACATTTATGACAAGTTTTGGCGTAACGAAAGCAATCGGCTTCCATTGTCAACCAATAATATCCCTGCCCTTAGGATCTTTTTAGCCATGGCATGCCCATTAGCATGTGTTCCAAAGGACCCTTCATGTATTTCCTTGATCAACATGTCGGCTTCATTCCTATCCACACACCGAAGTAACACCATGTCATGGTTTCTCTTGTGTAGAACACCGTTGCTCAAGAAGAAATTTGACGCTAGCTTCCTCAAAGTCTTTTTGTCATTGTCGAAGCATTTTCTGGATACACTTGGTGTTCTAGAAAAACACTTGATATCATGGAACCATGGTTTGCATCATATTCTGCCTCAGCTGCTTGACAGTAAGCTGGTTCGATATGCCGCCTTATAACTATAAGTGGAGCTTCGTTATGGAATCTGACTTGGTACATAGCAGCTAGCGTAGCCAAAGCATCAGCCACTTGATTTCTGCTCTTGGGATGTGATGGAAAGTTATGGTATCGAAATACTTTGTTATCTCTTTGGCATAAGCGTGATACGGGATCAACTTGTGTCACGGGTTTCATAATCTCCCCTGATTTGATGGATCACCAAGGCTGAATCTCCGTACACCTCGAGGTTCTTGATACGAAGATCAATTGCGGCTTCGAGACCAAGAATACAGGCTTCATACTCCGCCATGTTGTTCGTACATGTGAAATACACCTTGCGGTTAAAAGGGAGTGAAATTACCATAAGGAGAAACCAAAATAGCTCCGATGCCATGTCCGTTGGAATTTGAAGCGCCATAAATGCAAGTTGCCAAATTGCCCCAATCTCAGGTCCCTCATCCAGGCCTGGCTCTTCATAATCCTTGATTGCCCTGATTGCCATGATATCTTCATCGGGAAAATCGAACTTTATGGGTTGGTAATCTTCCAACGGTTGATGTGCCAAATATTTCTGCCAATACACTTCCTTTAATCGCCTTCTGAGTAACATACTGTATGTCATATTCTGACAACAACATTTGCCAACGAGCCAATCTCCCATTCAGAGCAGGTTTTCTCAAAGATGAACTTTATGGGATCCATCTTGGAAATCACAAAGTGGTGTGACAAATCAAGTATTGCCTTAAACGCCGGGCGGCCCACACCAAGGCACAACAAGTCTTTTCTACAGCTGAATACCTTGATTCACAATCAGTAAACTTTTTGCTTAGGTAGTAAATCGTGTTGTTCTTTTCGACCAGACTCATCTTGTTGTCCCAATATGCAGCCCATCGAATCTTCTAACACAGCCAAGTACATGATGAGTGGTTTCCCAGGAACGGGTGGCATCAAGATGGGAGGATCTTGTAGGTAACACTTTATCTTTTCAAAGCCTTTTGACAGTTGGCATCCCATTAGACAGCTTGATTCTTTCTCAGCAACTCGAATATAGGCTCACACGTGGCTGTCATATGAGAGATGAACCTGGAGATGTAATTCAATCTCCCCAAGAACCCTCTGACCTCTTTCTCTGTTCGTGGAGCATGCTTTCTTGAATAGACCTGACCTTATCGGGGTCGACCTCAATCCCACGCTGGCTAACAATAAATCCAAGCAATTTTCCCGACCGGACACCAAATGTACACTTAGCAGGGTTAAGCGCAATCTGAACTTTCTCAGCCGTTCGAACTATTTTTGTAGATGTTCCATATGATCTCCTTCACTTTGTGATTTGGCTATCATATCGTCGACATATACTTCAATTTCCTTATGCATCATGTCATGGAAGAGAGTGACCATTGCTCGTTGATAGGTTGCCCCAGCGTTTTTCAGCCCAAAAGGCATTACCTTGTAGCAGTACGTTCCCCATGGCGTAATGAACGTGGTTTTCTCCATATCTTCAGGCGCCATCTTAATTTGATTGTAACTTGAGAAACCATCCATGAAGGAGAAAATGGAAAATTTAGCAGTGTTGTCACCAGTGTATCAATATGTGGGAGAGGAAAGTCGTCCTTTGGACTAGCTCTATTCAAATCTCTGTAATCCACACACATTCTCACTTTTCCATCCTTCTTGGGGACGGGCACGATATTAGCAACCCATTGGGGGTATTTGGACACTGCTAGGAAGCCTGCGTCAAACTGCTTCTTGACTTCTTCTTGAATCTTGATGGATATATCGGGCCTTGTTCTCCTTAACTTTTGCTTTACGGCGGGCATTCTGGCCGAAGCGGTAATCGATGTTTGACAATATCCGTATCCAAACCTGGCATATCCTGATACGACCAAGCGAACACGTCAACATATTCATGCAAAAGCTTGACCAAGCTTTCTTTGGTGCCGTCTTCAAGGACCGTACCAATCTTCACCTCTTTCTTTGCCTCTTCTGTTCCTAGGTTGATGACCTCCACAGGCTCTTGATGAGGCTGAATGGCTCATACCTCATACTCTAGCAACCTTGCTAGTTCCTCAGGCAGATCACCACTTTCTCTTCGCACTCTTCTTCCGCTTGATTCACAAGGGTCTCAAAGTCGGTAGAGATTGTAACATTATCAAGTTCAACGGGTTCATTGATTATTCTGCATGATTTAATGTTGATTTTAGAAAAAATGAAAAAGTAAATGCAGGGAAACAAAATGCTTTGTGGCTTTGAAAAGGTTGCCATTTTTCTTAAAAGCAAAAGAAAGAAGTGAAAAACAAAATGCTTTTTATTAATGATGATAATCATTTAAAACGAAAGGGGGCCCTACAAATGATCCTTAAGCCTTGGGCAGAGCAAAAGGATTTTGAGAAAATGAAAATAAATTACTCTGACAATGAAAAAACTTCAGGTAAGTCAATCGATTCCCAATTATCCAATCCAGCGGTACTGTGGTACACCAGACGTGGTGTCGTTGAATCAGTTGCATCGTCTTCTATAGAGGCTACTTCCTTGTCGTGGATAAATCCTGCACTATGAAACACTTCTTGGAAAATCTTCACTCTTGCCCCAGACGATCCTTGGACGCTTCCCTTCATCTGAGACTCATACCCCAACCCAAAACGATTATTCTTCTCGGGAACGTGAATCACTTGACCCCAACCTTCAGGACTGCCTTTCTCGAGCATAGCCTTTGCACCTTTCAAAGAAGCAAATGATGGATCCACATCCATATCTTGTTCTTTTACTTCCCAGAGTTCAGCATTTGCAATCTCCAAGGCTTGAAAAGAAGTTTCAAATGCGCCTTTGTCCGCTTCAACATATCTGAATGATGATAGGTGACTGATCAACAAATCCTCTTTGCCAGATACGGTGATAAGCTTTCCATCAACCACAAACTTCATCTTTTGGTGGAGTGTGGATGTCACTGCACCAGCAACATGAATCCATGGTCTTCCCAACAAACAGCTATATGCTGGGTTAATATCCATGATTTGAAAAGTCATCTTAAAAATATGCGGGCCTACTAGTACGGGTAGGTCCACCTCTCCGATAACAGCCCTACGAGAACCATCAAACGCCTTCACAATCATCATACTAGGCTTCATCACTGTCTCTGTATACGAGAGTTTGGCCAAAATGGACTTTGGCATGACATTTAGTGATGAACCTGTATCCACCAACACTCGGGCTAAGACATCGTCTAAACACTTCACAGATATATGCAAAGCTCTGTTATGATTTCTTCCTTCCACAGGTAGCTCTCCATCATGAAAACTCAATGAGTGACAAGCAGTAATGTTAGATACAATTCCATTGAATTGATCTACCGTGATCCCTTGTGACACATGTGCCTGCATGAGTACTTTTAGCAAGGCCTTCCTATGAGCTTCTGAGTGAAACAACAACGAGAGCACAGAAATTCTCGAAGGAGTTTGGTGAAGTTGGTCCACCACCTTATAATCACTTCTTTTAATTAGTTTTAAGAATTCCTCTGCCTCCTGCGGTGATACCGTCTCATCAAGAATTTCCAACCTCTTATGGGTTTGTGGAACTTCAGTAGTCTTTCCTCTGACAATCTCTTCAATAGCTTTTAGAGGTGGCGTAGGCCCAAAAACACGGCCACTACGCGTCATCCTGCTTGCTTCGACGATGTTGGATACGTCCGGTCTAGAAATCTTTTCAAACTGGTCCCCTAAGGACACCTCTTGGCCATTTATAAAAACTGCAGGGTTATAGCGCCACGGTATTGCATGGTTGTTGTAATATGGGATAGGAACTGGTTGAACTGTTATTTCCGGACACACATATTCTGCACTGGGTGGAATACTGAGTGTACTGTGATACTCAATTTCCCATGTCGGTGGTATCTCAAAATGAGGCTCGATCACTACTATATCCTTATCAGTTTTTGTACGACTGACTTGGAGTATCCCTTGGTCCATTAATTGCTGGATGTCCTTGTTAACTATAAAACATCCTTTTTCAAGAACAGAGCATTCATCACATTCACCATGCTTTTTTGAGATTACCCCAGACTCCACCAAGTGGGCATGGAGCTCCTTCAAAGGGGTTTTTAACTTTTTGACATCTTTGACAAACACTTCATTTGATGCTTCCTCGATGGCATGGGCTGCATGTCCGTTGTGAGTAGGAAAAGGGTTAGTAGTAATGTTTGGGCCCTTATCTTTGAAAGACAAGATCTTGCAGTTAATGAGCTCTTGTACCCTCGCCTTCAGAGCAAAACATCCGTCCAAATCATGCCCTGCTGCGCCCTAATGGTATTCACAATGCAAGTCCGAATTGAACCAATGGGGAGGCTTTCCGATGAAAGGAGGTAACGACTGCGTGGTGACTAATCCTTTGCATACCAGGGAAGGGTATAACTCTTTATACGTCATAGGGATTGAATCAAAATTTGGGCCTCTCCTGGCACGGTTTTGGTTTGTAGGAGCGGCAGGAGGAGCCCGCGGTCTTTGTTGCGGCTGATTCTGCACCGGAGGAGCTGGTGGACGTTGATGAGCCATTTGTGGTGGATATCCTGGCATGAACGGTTGAGGATACAATGGATAACTGATAGGAGGTGGTGGCGGCGGGTAAGCTGGCATTACAGACGCCACATAAGGTTGTTGAAAATATGGTACCGAAGCAGATTGTTGTTGATAAGAGGATGGAGCTGGAAGTCTTCTTCTTGATTGGCTTCCCCACTGGCCACTAGATACAGCATTGGTCTCACCCTCTTGTCTTCGCTGGAAACCTCCTTGGTTCTTCTTCACATTATTGGAAATCGTAGCAGCAGATGTGATCTTACCACTTTTTAAACCATGCTCAATTCGGGCTTCTATGGCCACCAGCTCAGAGAATCCCAATGACGTGCTTCCTACCATTTTCTCATAATAGGCAGGTGGTACAATGTCCATAAATAATTCTGCGAGCTCTTTTTCAGCTAATGGGGGTTCAACTTGGGAGGCCAGTTCCCTCCACCTTTGTGCATATTCCTTAAATGTCTCTTTATCCTTCTGCGACATGTTTTGTAACTGTCTCCTATCAGGCGCCATATCCATGTTGTATCGGTAGTGCTTGATAAAGGCGTCAGATAGATCTTGGAAATTTTTTATTTTCCCTTGATCGAGGCTTAAGTACCATTTGGATGGTGCCCCACTCAAGCTATCCTGAAAACAATGTATCATCAACTTGTCATCATTCACGTATGCAGCCATCTTCCTATAGTACATGATCAGGTGGCTCCTTGGACAAGTATGCCCCTTATACTTATCAAATTCTGGTGTTTTAAATTTGGTTGGGATAACCAAACCAGGAACTAAACACATCTCTTTAGCTGCAGTCCCAAAAATATCATCACCTTCCACTGCTTGCATTCGTTTTGCGAGGTTTTGGTATTTTCTTTCACCTCCCTAAGGTCTTCGTCTCGGGCGTCATTGCCTATAGATACTGATCCGGGAGCATGATAGATCTGATTGTATTCTTCATATTGTGGAATAAATCCAGCTGAGACGGCCGCGGTAGGCACCACAGTTTGTGGAGTAGTATGCATAACAGGACGTGTTTCAAAATAGAGCGGAGTAGGGACTACTTGCGGTGTAGATTGCCCCATCGTCTCAAATCGTGGCACAAAATCCGGATGTAAACCATACGGGGGCCATGTGGAAGGCACCGATGTCACAGGCTGAGTTCCTCCAGAAGATCCTATTATTTCTGAAACAACTGCAACTTGGGGAGGCTCGGTCCTGGCAGTCAAAGCTTGGACCATTTCCTTGAGTTGATTCACGCTCCCTCAAAGATCTTCTACTTCAGCTCTGAGTCTTGCATTCTCCTCTTCTATGTCAGACATCCTTTGGCGTGTGCAGGCTCTGGTGTTATATCTGTGTTGAGGACTCAGGATGGAAACTGGTACGAGAGACACAGGATGAGAAACGAGTTGAAAACACATGGTATGCATATGCGGTGCGTATGCAGAATGAAATGCAATGAAAGGTATGCAATCTTTGACGTTTCGAGGAATCGTTTGAATTAGTTGTTAGTTAATACATAAATATTAAGGAAACAACCAAACATAAAGCAAACGAAACCACATTCATTCATTAAGTTGCAATAGTCAGATAAAACAAAAAGTCATTCAGAATCAATTACAACAATGAAACTTCAGAACTTTGGCCTACGAGCCTCACGCTCCTTCAATTCTTCCTTAAACCTTTTCAACATGTCCTTACAAAGGCAAAGGAAATCGCAAATGACAGGAGGAGTGGAGTCATCCACTGCCTCAAAAGCATCTCTATGCTTCCACACCAAGTCTTGAGCTAACCAGTTGCAGAATTCCGCCAACCCATTAAGCTTGTTGTGGTACATATCTCGATCAGCTATCAAAATATGTATAGACCGCTCGTATCCATCATAATTCGAAACCACATTTATCCTTTCGGCAGCCCAAATATCCTTATCTGCAAGAATATTCTCCATTTGTTTCTTCTGATCTTCGGCGAGACTTCTAACTTCATTCAGCTCTCTACATACTCTATCCCAATTTGCTGACTCAACCCTAGAGGCTCTTATGGCATCCTCTTTAAGTCTACACTGCTCTTCTTCAGAAGCTCTCGAATGACGTAAAGCGGTGTTTAACTTTTGTATTTCCGCTCCCATTTCTTCTCTAATGGCCTTGTTTTTTTCGGTAGCCAAAAGCCAATGTTTTTCGTTCTCAACACATTTCCTTCGAGATTTGCCCAAATCCTCTTTAAGCCCACTCACCTTGCTATCGGACTGATCAAGACACAACTTAACTCTCTTCCTCTTACTTCCTCGTCAGCCTTCTTCCCTACTGCCTCTAACTGAATATTCTTGCGTTGGAGTTCCCATTTCATGTCATTTTTCTCATTAGTGACACTTTGAAGCTTCAGCTCGAGTTGTTCATTTTCCTGCATCAACTTTGCTATGGTAGCTTTGAGATCCTCAGCTTCCTCAATCGGGATATGAGTAGGCTTTGGTTCTGGAAAAGGTTCAGACAACTTAACTTGAAAAGGCATTTTAACCTCCCTTGCTCTTTCCTTGACCCACACAAAGTAAGGTTCTTTAGTGATATTGTTCCTTCGACCTAACTCACTCCTCCCTTTCTTTTTAATACTTCCCCAAGCTTTCGTAATCTTCTTGAACAGTTCTGGGTTTTCAGTTCCCAAGTCATGCATTATGAATGCCTCTAAACTCTTCTCTTCGGGAGGAGCTACCATTGGGTATCCAAGTTGCCTCACTGATAGCATGGGATTAGAGTTAATGCATCCTCGAGTTCCAATGAGTGGGATATTCGGGAACTCACCACAGCTGGTAATAACTTCCTCATAATCTAGTGAAAACCAGGAAAGGTCAGCAGATCTGAGAGATACCATCCTTTGGGCCCAACTATCACTTGCTTGATCAACAAATGGTCCCTTCGTTGGTAAATGCATGTTTAGCCATTGATACATAAGAGGAGCACAATAAGCAATCGATCCTCCCTTCTTTTCACTTCTCCAACTCAAGAAATAAAACACTTCTGCCAGAAGAGTTGGTACAGGATTCTTGGTCAAGAAGATGTGAACGACACTCACATCCACAAAATCATCTATGTTGGGAAACAAGACAATCCCATAGATAGCCAAAGCAACAGCAGCATAACAGGCATCCCAACTCTGAGCCTTTATAAGGGTATCAGCTCTTTCTATGAGAAACTTGAGAGAAAACCCCTTAACACCCCCTTTGATTTTCCAATTATCAGAGATATTCTTCTTGGACATGTGGAGAGCGTCAGCAATGACCTGGTCATCCATAGATAGATCCACACCTATAAATGGTAACTTGTTCTTCATAGGAATACCAACTAGTTTTTCATACTCCTCAAGTGTCGGTGCTAATTGGAAATCTTGAAATGTGAAACACCTCAAAGGAGAGTCGTAAAACTGAGCCAAAGTAATGAGCGCTTTCTGATCTACTTCTTGGTATAAGACATGAATTATCCTTCCAAAATCTTTCCCAAAATTGATTCAAAAAACAGCAGGGATACGTGAAACCAAACCACGCAAGTCTTCCAACTTGGGCTTTCTGACGCTGTAAGGATAGGTGCTCTAGTGTCTGTTCCCATAATTTCTGAGTACCTGCAACTTAATTCTTAGATTCCCTGAAAAGCCAAAGTAATGCAAATGTTACGACATGAATATGAAATGCAGATGTAAGAAAAAGGATCATATGCACAATTCTGAAGCAGGAAGGATGATCTCTCATTATAGGAACCCATAGGTAGGCTTCTAACAGGTAGGTGCCTAAAGTCATGGATTCCTTTCAATCACATTATGACGATGGCAAAGGGATACCACAATAATAATATATTCGAAAGGATCTCGTTTAGGTGAGGTTCTCGTGTCGTCCCACGAGAAAGGCTTCTCGCGAGTCTCCACTATGCAACCATCGAGTCCAAGGTTTCTTTAGGTATCTCAGAGTCATAGATCGAGGTTGAAAATATCATTGTCAAAATAACGATACGTTCAAGGGATCTCATCTGATTGGGGCATTCGTGTCAACCCTTACAAGTCAACACTACCAACCACCATGGAAAATGGTAAAAGGTCCTTAGAGTTATAGACTCGACCTCAGAAATATTATTGTCATGGCAAAGGCTCACCATGACAATAACACCCCAAAGGAATCAACTCTAAGCGGGGTCCTCATATCCTCCCAACGAGAAAGGCTCTCGAGGGATTCCACTACACGACCACCATTCTAATCCTAGGTTTTTTCTCAGACTCGGGTGTAGAGCCCTCTCACAGAATACCCATATCAGAGAAACCCAACAATCATGAGAAATACAGATAGGATATATAAGAAAGATAAACAAGAAAATAAATAAATAAGAAATCAATAAACAACATAGAAAAAAAAACACAAGCAAGTGAAACTAGCGCTTACGAATCGAGTCAAGTTAGGCTTGACTCTCTCTAGCATAGGACTATGCAATTCCCCAGCAGAGTCGCCAGCTGTCGTACCTAAAAAAAGCACGATCCTTCGCGAATGGTCGCGGAAAACACAGAGTCGCCACCGAACTTTATTTATCCCAAATAGGGAAAGGAAAATATTGATAAAACCTTTAGGGAAAGAACATGGCCATCGCAACCAAGTTCTAAGTTCGGGAGTCGGTTACATGAGGGGAAGGTATTAGCACCCCTCACGTCCGTTGTACTCAACGGGAACCTCTTGATTCGATTCGTAAGAAATGTTAGTCTAATTTGCTTGTGTTCTTCCAACAAAATAAAGTGTAAGGGTAATGTAAAAGGGCTTAGTCTGCTTAGGAGAAAAGGGTGGTTTTAGAAAAGAGTGCTCGCCAAGGATTGGGGCCCTTGTGCCTACGTATTTTCACTTGAAAAGAAGTGAAGAATCAGAGCATCCGTAGTTCGTGGGACTACGGGAAAAGGAAATGTGGAATTTTGGGGAAATGTGCTCGCCAAGATTATCGCAATCTTGTGCCTACGTATTCTCGTTAACAGATGAGAAATCAGAGCAGCCGTAGTTCGGCCTACGGTTGCTGGTTGACTTAACGAAAGGTACTTAGTCATATTCGACAGAAAATATTGTTTTATCTAAACTAGTAAGGAGAGGACGCTTGCACCACTTTGAATGGATTTCCATATATCAACATTCATGGGGAACACGTCACTTATATCGACTCAAGTAGGTTACGGACGAAACAATATTTTGCGTCGTTCTCAAGACACCATATCTTACATTTTAAGAAAAGGTTTGAAGATTCGTACGGTGGCGAGAAATAATGGAGATTGAATAAGTTGGTATTTATGATGTTTGAAGAGAAGAGAATGTATTTGAATAGGTTTGAAGAGTTTTGATCGCACGAGGGAGAGAAAGAGAGTTTAATGTAGTTGACATTAGATAGAGGTGACGATTACCTGAAGCTTAAGAAAGGCTTCTCGGGCCCACGTAATCGGGAAAGCGAGTCAAAGGATTGACTCCCTCTCTTTTCAAATCATACTATGAAAGGATATGATAGGGTTCGAGTAGGATAGCCGGATGATGATTACTCGAAGCTTAAGAAAGGCTTCTCGGGCCCAAGTAATCGGGAAAGCGAGTCAAAGGCTTGACTCTCTCTCTTTTTCATCCTTAACGGAGAAGGAATGGACATGGTTCGAGCAAGATTGATCGGATGACGATTACTCGAAGCTTAAGAAAGGCTTCTCGGGCCCAAGTAATCGGGAAAGCGAGTCAAAGGCTTGACTCTCTCTCTCTTTTTCATCCTTAACGGGGAAGGAATTGATGTATTAAACGATGGATTATGATTGAAGTATTTTAAATGGATGAGGATTAATTGAAACTTAAGAAAGGCTCCTCGGGCTCAAGTAATCCGGAAAGCGAGTCAAAGGCTTGAATCTCTCTCCTTTTCATCTTATATTAAGAAATGATTTTGATATAATTAACGTGGCTTATGAATGACGATTACTCGAAGTTGAAGAAAGGCTTCTCGGGCCCAAGTAATCGGGAGAGTGGGTCAAAGGCTTGACCCTCTCTCTTTTTCATATAAGTGTTTAGGAAAAATATTTGAATGTTTCGCATTGTATATATTTTAAAGAAGACAATTGTTTAGACTTAAGAAAGGCTTCTCGGGCCCAAACAATCGGGAGAGTGAACCAAAGGCTTGGAGCTCTCTCTTTTTCATCTTTTATTGAAATTGTATTTGAATATGATTAAGTATATTAATTTAATTTGAGAAAAAATACTTAATGTTAATCAAAGTTTGAATTTTTGCGTGAGAAAGAGTTAATTAGAGAATAGGAGATCCTAAGGATCTAGGATAAGGTCGATGGCGAGGCATATGCACTCGACTTACAATGGTGAAAGTGGCTCGACGTTGGATCGAGAAATTAATTTTATCTTGAATGGGTATGTAAGGACTTACATAAATTAATTGTACGACCATGATAAATAAATGTAAGTCACACAATTTTAAATCAAAATACCAAGCACCAATAGACTAAATAAGAAATAAATGAAAAGAAATTAATTTAATGAAATTTATTAATATTAACTAATTATTTTAACATGACTAATAAAAAACATATATATATACTTTTATACCAATTTTAAATTATTTAGTTAATCACAAATAAATTTGATGCAATCAATAAATTATTATTTCTACAAAATAAATAATAAAATTAATAGAACATAAACTTAAAATATAATTTTCTATATACATATATTTTTTTATAAAAATAATGATTATTATAATATAGAGTTGAAGTAAATAAATAAATAAAAAAAATGTACATATATTTTCTACAAAATAATAATAATATAAAATTACAAGTAAATAAATAAAAAATATATATATTGCTTTCTACAGAATGATAATAGTATTTAAATAAAAGTTAAAATAAATAAATAAATAAATAAAACTATACATATTTCTTTCTACAGAATAATAATAACATTTAATAAAAATTTAAAAAAAAATTAAAAACAACAAAAACGAAACTCTTTCTCCTACCCTTTATCTTTCTCAAACTACTTCTCTCCAAAACGACTCTCGTCGGAACCCACATGGTCGGAGAAGCGTGGGAAACGGCGATGGCGCCGCCACCTTCTCCTGCGCTCAAACACCACCAATCCCCTTGAACCAAATATGAACCCAGTCTAAAACCTTATCCTGAATACGAATCTAGAAACGATTTTAACGAAAACCTAACCCAAAAGCCTGAATCGGACAATTCCTTTCTAAAACCCTAATCCCCAAATCAAAGAAAGAAAACAACAGTAGCATAAAAAAATAGAAATCAAAGCAACAACATATGCAGAGATAGCAGGTTTGAGACGAAAGACTCACCCTTGAAGACTTCCCAGCGTAGGTAATGGCTCCTCTTTCTCCTTCTGCCTTCACTATTGTCCGCCTCTTTTTTTTAGGTTTTTTTTCTTTTCTGTTTCTCCTTTCTCTTTTTTCGCAACCGCTGTTGTGATTGTGAATATTATGTAAGAAATTAGGGTTTTTGGTTTTCAGTCGCCCCCTCTCCAGAAAGAAACATAGAGTATATATAGGATTCAATTAGGGTTTTGATTTACAAACTGGTTGAAGCATCTTTGGTTTTGGGATGTCTGCCATGCCCTTTTTTGATCCGAACAATGTTTTCCTATTTTCGTGAATCTGTCCTGCTGTACTTGCTGCCACATTCTGAGTTTGCTTTTTTTGTTAGTTTGTGGCATCTGAAAACTGTGGTCCCACTTGTACCAATTGTTTGTTCCTATTATTTCCATGTACACTTATGAGAGCAAAAACTGAGGACATTGGAATGGGATGGATTGAAGACTTGGAATGGATTGTGTTTAAGGTATAAACACTTCCTTAAAGTTGTGACGTTTTTTTCAACTGATTTCTAGCTTGCGTTTCTGATATATATTTTTATATATATTTTCCAGCTCATCCGAATTACAATCAATAGCCAGAGTTTTGAGATGCAGTAAGTCTTTCAATAATTCAATGGGATGTTGCTGCAACAAATGTATGATCATGATGAGTATAGTGCCAGCTTGCAGGAGATGTGATGTTTGGTAATTTGATGTTGTTATCATATGTACAAACTCGGCACAATTGTTGATTATCGCTTGTCGCTCATCTGATATCTTGTGATTTTTTATGCAGGATCATCGTTGCAAGTTGTGATGGCTGTTTGTATTGGTTTTGTGAAAGAGAGAATAAAAACTTATGAGTTCATGTTGTGAATGGTTTTCTGCTGTCGCAAATGTCATGAGATATATTGACCTTGGTGAGCTTCCTTATGTATTTTATCACATAATTATTATGAATTAACGTGCTAAAAACTATTATTGATTGGTCCAGCAGAGAATGTTTTCTCAGAGTAAGAGTAGAAATTGACGAACGACGATTTTCTCACACTGTCATGCTTATGGCCTAAAGCATCATTACCTGATGCGGAAACTGGGCACGTCCTGGTGTACCTCAGTTAGTACAAGCACCTGGCCATTTTGTTGTAGCGATAACCAATTGTTATAATCACTGATGTTTGCCGATGAATCCTTACTTGGGATAATAACGGGTGCGGCCTTAACATCTCTCCGGTTGTATGCGTGTTGTACGCTCGCTGTGGGAAGCTTTGCACCGAGAAGTTTTAATGACACAGTGTTTATGCAGCCGTATTCAATGTAAACGCATAACTCCTGCACAAGTAGGCACGAAAAGGAATCGGAATGGAATTTTTCCAGTACACCAAAAATGAGGAAACACCTTGGTGTGCTTCTTTTGGGAACGAAAAAAGCAACAACCAGTACCGATGGAGAATGTTTACACTTGTACAATGCAGGAGATATCATTTAAATCTTGCAGAACACTTCCATGTATGCCCAGTTCAAATGTTTACTCAGCAGCCTTAAACTTATTCTTAGATTGTAGTTTGGGAGTCTTTGGCGAAGTATTGGTTCTGTGCAATATCATTTCTTTGCAGGTGGCTTCACGCGATGACTGAACATTGTGAGAGTACCATTCGAGTCGTGTGCGGATTTCACATTGCATCAAAGTTGTGCAGGTATGTTAGTTTGTCGCATTGCATTTAACTTACCTCCTGTTGCTATTGTAAAACAAAATCACTGCTGCATGTGTATGATTTTGTAGGCAGAAGAAAGGTGCAAACAGTTTTGACAAAGTTGTGGTATAGGCTGATGATTATGCGAAGATTTCTCTGGTGCTGTCTGTGTGAGTGTTTATGGCATTGGTTCATGGCTGCTGCACAACGTCCTTGGCAGGATCTTCAGTAAGTTGGTGGTTAAGAGTGAAGATGAAATATGGTAATATGTGCAAAGGTAGACAAAGGCTTTAGTTCATGATTTTGTTCTTTGTTAGTTGAGTTGGAGCAAATTCCCCATAAGTCCTTCTAGCAAAAGCTGGAGATTTTGGAGAAGACACTTCATTTTAGAACTTGTCATGACCTAAACATGTGCTACATGCAACATCCTTAGTAATATTTAGGTAGAACCTAACTATTGTATGCTCACTGATACACAATTGTTTTCATTTGTCAACCTTATCAACATTAGCAGCAGCTCAATCTTGGACCTAAAGGATGTTCGTTGGTTCTGACTTATTGCCTGGGCCGCCCTTTCGGGTCTTCGTTATTCATATTCGCGCTTCCTGGACCTAAAGGATGTTCGTTGGTTCTGACTTATTGCTACAAATCCATTTTAACTCCTTTTCTTCTGTGTTCTTAACAGGCCTTGGTATGAGGGTGATGCAATCTGAAATGAAGGCAAAAGACTTGCCACATGAAGCTCTTTCTGATGAAGAGTCGATAATGACGATTGCCCGGACCAGTTACGGATTGATACAAGACTCGGGGAAATTTGACGAGATCCTTTTAAGAATTGTAGCACGGATGATAGCATGAACTTCTGACATGGTGTAATTGTAGCATGAATTGAATCATGGTTTTATGATTTGACCGTGTAGAAGCTTGTAACCTATATCTTAACAGTAACTTGTAAATTTGGAATTTAGATAATGAGTTTTGATGTCTCTTGTAATTGAATTCCCATGGAAATAGTCAACTTCACATTTGCCAATTGTACTTTTGTACCAAATGTCCTTGTCTTGAAACATGCTGGAAACGACCCTATCCAAAGCCCCCTTAAGACGAAAATTACTTGCCGCGCAGCTTAGAAAAAGTATAGTCACTCTAACAATTAAAGCAATTCTTGCGAGTATGTTTTGAACAAAATGAATCTAAGTTGGCTTAATTTGATCACGCCTTGAAATTAAAAGGTACAATCCAAATTTTCCCACCAAATGGTCTTGAGGCTAAACACAGCTTGAAATCTTAAACAAACTACAAGCATATCTTGAAGATAAATATTATGCCACAAAACATGATCAAACATCACTTGGGCATTTTAGATATCATTGTAAATAGTTTTGAAATACAAATTTGACATAGAGAGATCCAGTCCTGACTATGATAATGAAGTGCCCTTATAGACAATAATCCTAAAGAATCATGGCCATAGGCCAAAATGATCGCTTAGAGAAAGAGTATGAATCCCTTAGATGCTGGCCTAATCCATGATTCAATACTGTAACCTGAGCTTAAGCAACACATAACAAAGGGTACAAATCTGCATGCCAATGGTAGACGATATGAATAATGCATAAATGATGAAAATGCAATGAAACACACAGAAAGCGGTTCAGGGTTAAAAATTAGGGTATGACAGTTGCCCCTAGGAGAATAGCCATCCCCCGTGAACGAAATGCTCGGGATGATGTCCTATCAAAATTAGCCATCACTAGGAGAATAGGTGGCAAGAAATCTGTTATACAAGAAACGCTTCCCCGTCTAAGTATCGAAAAATCAGAAGGAACGGTCGACGTCAACGCCATTGGCGATGCTAACTACTGGATGACTCCAATCTACGACTACCTCACCACAAGAAAGCTGCCCGAAGACAGCAAAGAGGCCAGCATAATCAAGCAAAGGGCTTGCTCTTACGTTCTAGTCGAAGACAAGCTCTACCGACGAGGATTCTCCACCCCCTCCTAAAATGTGTCGAAGAGAACAAGGTCCCCAATATTCAAGAAATTCATGACGGGATCAACGCACAAAACTTAAGAGGATGATCCTTGGCGCGAAAAGCCCTGCACGTAGGATATTACTGGCCTACAATGCAGCATGACACAAAGGAGCATGTCAAAAAATGCGACAGATGCCAACACCGTGGGGAAATGCGCCTACCACCCCCAATGAACTAAAGACTTTGTCCTTCCGATGGCCCTTCGTATGGTGGGGGATGGACATCCTCGGTCCCTTCACAATTGGGTCCTATTAGAATAAATTTCTGATCGTGGCCGTCGATTACTTCACAAAATGGATTGAGGTCAAGACCCTCGCCAAAATCATGACATTCAACATACTTCATTTTTACAAAAGAAATGTCCTCGCATGATTCGGTGTGCCCCAGGACCTTGTGATCGACAACGGGACCCAGCTCACGAACAGAAAGTTTCAAAACCTCGTTGCCAAACTAGGCACCAAGCAACACTTCATGTTCGTCGAACATCCTCAGACCAATGGGCAAGCAGAGGCCGCAGACAGGATGAACCTTCGAGGACTAAAACAAAGGTTAGGCAAAGTCAAAAAAAGATGGGTCGAGGAGCTACATAGTATACTCTGGGCCTATATGACAACTTCACACTCTACCACCAGGGAAACTCCCTTCCGACTAGCATACGAAATAGAAAAAATAATCCCGGTGGAAGTCAGCGAACCCTCTAGACGAACAGAGGCCTCTCTCGACGAGGAGCTGAACGACAGAGCGTTAAGAGAGGAACTCGACCTGGTCGAAGAAATCCGATCAGGGGAAGCCCTTCGCGA
Source organism: Lathyrus sativus (assembly GCA_963859935.3). Taxonomy (NCBI): domain Eukaryota; kingdom Viridiplantae; phylum Streptophyta; class Magnoliopsida; order Fabales; family Fabaceae; genus Lathyrus; species Lathyrus sativus. The sequence continues at coordinate 13,051,965 of CAWUDS030002219.1, read as the reverse complement.
AGCTTCATTGAAACAAAAAATAACGCTGTGCCACGACACCAAGGCCATAAAGCGCAACTTCTAAGTGGGCAGCCTAGTCTTGCACCGAAATAAAAAATATTCGCGCGAGGGAAAATTGCCACAAATTGGGAAGGCTCTTACCGAGTAAGATAAAAAACAGACACTAGAGCCTACTACCTCAAACATTTAAATGGAGAACCATTTGCTCGATCATGGAATGTTGAGAAGCTTAAACAATATTACAGTTAGTACTAACAGTTGATTAGGACTAACTGCCAACGACTACATCTCATGTCGATGAGAGATCGTTCGACCAAGGGAGCATGCCCTGGTGCAAGCATGGTCCTCAAACATAACAAAGGTAAGTTTCTGCTCAGTGTCATACCCCAAATTTGTCCTACCCTGTATATAGCTTTCATTTTGTATGCTCGGCCCCTAGCCAGGACTCAGGAAAAATACAAAAAAATGTCGCTTTGACTTTTATTTTGTTTTATTTTATTTTGCCCAAGTTCAGTTTCATTTTGAGGCCATCAGGATAATAAGGTGAGGTGTTGGGGGAAGTTTATGTGACTTTGACCTGGGTCGTGGGTCAGAGAGGATTTGGTCTCTTGATTGAGACCAGTAAATGCTTTATTCAATTGGCGAGGTTTAGAACTTTCAGTCAAGGTTTTATGTTAATTCAGGGCATCGGGGTGGTCCGAGTTACCAGAATGTGGCGTATTGTCAGGTGTCAAAGTGTATAACCATTTGGATCCAGTTGTTTTTATAGACAAAGTTTTGTGCAAAGTAAAATCTGGAAAGTCTTAGTCTATACCTTTTGTTTGATGTCTCAAGTCCAAAGTTTTTTTGTGTGTAAAAAAAATTATTACGAAAATACATTGGATCAAAGATTTAGAACACATTCTCATTGGTTGTCCTCACGAGAAGCCCATTCAAAGACTATTATGGAGAAGGTTAAAACATAGTCAAAAGCCCATTTCATTTCAAAGGTTCAAAAGAATGCGAACATATCCAAATAAATTACAAGCCAATGTTTTTGTTTCTCATACTACAAACGGAGCCCGTATCATACAAGTTTACAACTGGTACATGATTGTCAAGTCAAAACACAATGAATTGCCAAAGTAAAAAAGGGGAGCAAAAACTACACCAGTTCACGGTGGGGATTACAATACAACCATTCTTTTTCCACTAAATATCTACGGACAATGAATAAAAGCAGGTCATGATTGACCCTTGCCAATTCATACACAGCAGAAAATAAAGTCACAAATGTGGTAGATATAAGTTTAATTCTTCTTTTTTTGAATCTTTAACAAGATGCAACACATGATACAAAGACAATGACTAAAAGTGTCTTCAAGGTAGTTCTTGAGTGCTCATCAATGACGAAGCTTCCAAAATTCGCAGCCCAATGCCGAATAGGAGAAAGAGTCATTAAAGACTGAGGTGAGTTGCTATAGTCTGAAATCATTTCAACAATAACAGGAGTTATCAGAGAGATTGAGAAATCACTAAGTTAAGTTTCTAGCATGCTATGAATAAAGGAAATTATTGGTTCAAGTGGAGGTTAAGAGTATATCGAGATTTACCGGAGGGGAAATATCTTCAAATCTAGTCATCTTCAATTGTAGTTTAGGCAGCAATGGTTGGATAATGCCAAGTTCTAACATTCAATTCCGAAAACACGAGATGAAGTCCATATCCAAGAGAGCTGCGACAAAAGCAAACCAAGACAGAATCATGCCAAAAGGAAAGAATTTGAAGTCGTTCAGGACATACTGTAATGGCATAAAATCACTAAATATTGAAGTAGGGAGAGTAAGGTCTTTGTTCCTAGTGAGCATTAACACGTACCTGCGGTGACGAACAAAGCAAAAAATCGGTTCCATATCCTTGAATCAGAATTGTTATCTGCAGACCAAATAAAATCCACAGCCAATTTTCACACTTTTCATAATTCACAAATTGAAAACTGCAGGATGTGAAAAATGATGATGTGCGCATCCTTACACCATCCTGCCTTCTCAATCTGAAGCGCAACTTCCTCTACAAAACCACAACACGTCCTACGTAAACCTTATCGCCTACCTGCAAGAATACGCACAGGACAGAACCGTGAGTTTTACGGAAATGAATTTCACAGTTGACAAATTCACAAGACTCCACAAGGTACAAGCCTGGCAGAGGCGACAAAATTGTGGAAGATGCGCGGTAAATCGATAATGTCTTTACATGCTACCTCTAGCCATTATACCTACACAAAACCAATATTACACCAACAAGATTTCTTCAAACCATACTCGGTAAAAAAAAACTGAAACTAGTGCATTGTGAAGTACCAGCTAAAAAACAGTCCGCGGTGAAAACCGTACACAGAAATACGTGCCTTCTGCATCAAACCACAACTTGCACACTAAAACCAACCTCTGCTTTCCATAATTGTTTCAAAATCAAGCTTTTTTCGGTCCGTACAGCTTGTCTTTATTCATGAAGCTCTTAATTATTATGGAGGCACATATTCCAATCTGCACATAAAAAATCAGCAACCACAGAATACCCCAATATACAACATGCCCCACACCATGAAAACACATATCCCAACAATTACAAAATGCACCTGCAAAACCTGTAAGAAAAAAAGCCTCCCACATCTCAAATCGTACACCAGCTTACAGCCATTGCCCACAAAAACTGCAAACGACTCAAATCGTATAACGCGCCACACACCATGAAAACCGGCGAAATACACCCACTACTTGTACCATTCTGCAAAACACATTAAAATCAGCCACACAAATTTCTACAAAAAAATGAAAATTAAACCACGTGCACAAACGGTACGAGAAAACCACATAATGGTACGTATTGCCAAGGACAACAACAACGACACTATTCTTTTTCGTTCAGAAGCTAAAACCATTAAATCGATTCCTCATAAACCCGCGTGAATGGAACCCCTCATCTACACCAAGAAAGTCTGAAATTACCCTCAAACTGTAGGATAAAAACCAACATTTTCTCTCATTCTGAAGAGGACCTAGCCGCCACCCTCTTGGAGCCACCCTCACTATTCTTCTTCCTCCAAGCTCTAAAAAAAACCCTCTGAATCTTCAAACACCATTTTTTCTTCTCCAATCTCCAAATCCTCTCGCTAAAACAACAACCACCAAAACCAAGAGACTCATCTTCATACATTTTATCAACCTCCTTCAACCTCACATTTCTTCAATCTTCAAAGAATCCCTCATAAATCTTCTGTAACCCAACCTTACGAAACAACCTTCCAAGCCAACCACACTCCCAAACCTTTCACATCCACACAATCAGAACACACCCAAATGAACATGCTAAAACCCCAACCGGAGAACAGAACAGAGAATCAGAGCAGAAGAAGAGAAAAATGAGACGAATACAAACCCAGACGCGAAAAAGAACATCAAACAAACAAACCTGAGTGAATCATACATCGAGTACGAGCGAGAGCCTGGATCGAGAAGGAGCACACGAAAATCATGTTGAAAGTTGGACCTTGCTCATCGTTTTTGTTCAATTTAAGGCGGGGATGATGTTGAGTCCGCGTTCCTCCATGTTTGTCTTTTGACGGATTTATCGATTTTAGGTATAAGCTTGTTGAGGCTGTCACAGAGCTCGACTCACCTTGTTCATTTTTGAAAGTTTTTTTATTATTTGTGAGTTGAGCATGGGCCTGATGGCCCGCCTGTTTCTTTAGTTTCTTTTTTTTTTGTGCGATGTTGGAAGAGGCGATGGGCTCCGAGCCCATAGAACCCTCATTTATTTTTCACACCCCTTAACTAATCCAACACACCTCACCCTTTTTTTGTTTTACCATAATATACTCTCCTTTAATCTTGTGTTTTTTTTAATAATTATTTACTTTCATTAAGCTTCTTATTAAGCTTCTTTGGAAAGTTTTTATTAAGATCTATTTCATTATCGTTTTTCGGTCGATGACGATACCCCAAGTTATAACTTTGTCAAATTTTTGACGAGTAATGACAAACCCGAGATCGTTTTTCTTTTTAACTTCTTTCATTTTCGATTTTTATGGATTTCTTGCTTATTTTGGTCAATGACAATTTTTTAAGTTATTATCAGTGAAAATTATTGATAGATGGTAATTTTTAGTCGAGACTTTTTCACTTGTACTTCAAATTATCTTTTAAACATTTTCTCAAAAAAAAAAAACTCCAAAAGAGGAGCATTCTTGAAATCTAGCATTTCTTGGATCTTCGAATGAGCAACTCTCGAGACTCGCTCTTGAGTTGTTGTTCATTCAATCTTTTGATTTCTCAAGCATATTCTCAACGTCTTTTGATCAAAACCCCGAAAGAAAGAGGCACTTGGAGTCTAGCATTCCTTGTGTCTTCGAGTGAATAATTCTCGAAGCACGCCTTTGAGTTGTTATTCACTCAACCTTTCGAATTCAATCATTATCAAACGTTCTCCTAAGTCGAATGCTCGGTCCGCATTCGCAGCCCTTTTTCATTCACAACTCCTCATAGGTTTCGATATTAGGATCACCCTCAGGGACTAATATCATTTCTCACAACCCTAACACTTGACACGTCGTCAGGTTGATTCCATTTTCAAACAAATCCTCGACACGTCGTCGAGCTACTTCAAACCAACCTCCTTTGGCCTCGCATGCCATTCTTCGATTCGATCCTTTCACAAACATTTTTTAAAACTTACGAAAGAGGAATATCCTTAGAATCTAGCATTCTTTGAATATTCGAATGAGTAACTCTCGAGGCGCGCCCTTGAGTTGTTATTAGTTCATTCTTTCAATTTCAAAACATCCAATTCTTTATCTTCAACTTATTCAGTCAATTCCCGAAAGAACTGAGTTCTTGGAATCTCGCATTCTTTGAATTCTTGAGTGACAAGCTCTTAAGACGCGCTCTTGGGTTGCTTGTCAGTCACTCTTTCGTCTCTTTCTCGAACCTCCAACCTATTCAACCTCATATTTTCGTGGTTGTTACCACGAACTACGGACGCTCTGATTCTTTATTCATTCTTGAATATAAGATACGTAGGCACAAGATGCGATGATCTTTGGCGAGCACAATTCCCTTCATCTTCCATTTCCCTCATCCTTTCCCGTAGTCGAACTACGACGCTCTGATTTCTCATTCTCGTCCGAATGAGCATACGTAGGCACAAGGGCCCCAATCCTGGCGAGCACCCTATCTTCTAACCACCCATCTCTCCTTAGCGTCTTTAACCTTTTAACCTACCAATTCTACCTTTAACAACGAGAAGAAAACAAGTAAACCTAAATAACACTCCCCACATTTACCTTAAGAGGTTCCCGTCGAGTACGACGGACGTGAGGGGTGCTAATACCTTCCCCTCACGTAACCGACTCCCGAACCCGGAACTTGGTTGCGACAAGCCCTGTTCCTATCCTTTCATTTTAAGAGGTTTTCTCGATATTTTCCTCTCCCGTTTGTTCGGGAAAAATAAGTTCGGTGGCGACTCTGTCGAACCCGCATTTCTGCGCCTTTCGCGCGAGGGTCGTTTCTCCGAAATGTCTCCGTGATTTTTCGAGGTGCGACAGGTGGCGACTCTGCTGGGGACATTTTGCTCCATGCAAAAAGAGAGTCGAGCCTATCTTTTTGGTTTGTGAGGAGTGTTTGTTTTTATTTTTTTTCTTCTTGTTTATGTATTTTTTTCTCTTATGGATTTATTTGTGCTTGTTATCTGGGCCTGTTGGTTTTTGGGATGACATCATGAGTAAGGCTCTACACCCGAGCTTTGGTAAAAGCAGAGAGAACACATAGTTTAGATTGGTAGTCGAGTAGTGTTAGTCTCCGAGGACTTGCTCCTTGTGGGGCCTAGCATGAAAGCTCCTCCAGAGGAGACCTATTCATAGATCTCGTTGTAACACAGCTAGCCTGTTGCACGACTTGATTAATGAAGGGTCCGTGATTTCTGGGAACCTTTTGTTAGCACCAGTTCCGATATTGGTGGTCGTGTAGTGTTAGTCTCCAAGGACTCGCTCCTTGTGCGCCTAGCACGAGGACCCCGCTCAGGAGAGACCTTATCGTCATTATCGTCGTAATACAGGCCAGCCTGTTGCGTGACGCTAATACGACTAGTGTCCGTGGATCCTGGGAACCAAACGTAGAAACCATCCCGTAAGAGGGTCTATGGGTAGAATGTCTAGATCTTCCCGCATAGGTCGTACCTGTCAATTCTTTTGAGGAGGAATTATGGTTACCTATCTATTACAGTTACTGGCTTCAGGAACCGTTCGAACTATGATCTTGGGATCCTGGATCTTGTATCTTGCATTGCATCTTGCATATCATTCGCATTACATTTCATATGTTGTGCATTTTGCATTTCCAGTTCTCCAACAGAATCTTATGCCTTCGTTCCTTCTTCTCCAGTAAATCAAGCTAATTCCCCGACACCAGTACGCAACTAGAGCCAATACCAGACGTATGATGGAGCAGATTCAACAAGAGCAAGTCGCCTTCAGGGAAGAGTTGGATTCTATGAAAGGAAAGATCGACCAGATCCTGAAGCCATCCTCGCAACCAGGAGAGAGGAAGAACAGCGTGAAGCCGCCGCTGTCGTCAATGGACAAGGGTCTACTGCTATCCCTTTGGTTCCAATTCCAAATTCTCAGGGGATGCCGTTGAACTTCAACAACGCAGCCGAAGGAAACACTTCTCAGCCAATCCCAGCGCCTGGGGTTACTGTTGGAGTTATCCCGCAGGTCCAGCCTACTGCTGTGCAAATCCCGGTTCCTCATATCGAAGATACTTTAATGGATCAGTATGACGATGTTCAGAACTATCATGCTGCTATCCCCATTTTCAGTCCTGTTGCCGCCCAGGATTCTGAAGCCATGAAGATGTGCCGAGATCTAGCCGAGAAACTCCGAGCCATGGAGGGGCACAATTCAAATTCTTTCAGTGCTTTGGAATTGTGCTTTGGTGCCTGATGTTGTCATTCCTCCCAAGTTTAAGGTGCCCGAGTTTTCAAAGTACAAAGGTCTCAGTTGCCCAAACATTCATCTGAAGATGTACTGTCGCAAGATGCCTGCCTATGCTAGAGATGAGAAGCTCATGATCCACTGCTTCCAGGACAGCTTGTCTGGGGCATCACTCGAATGGTATATGCAGCTGGAACGTAATAGTGTGCGTACGTGGGCCGAGCTAGCCGATGCATTCGTCAAGCAGTACAAATACAACACCGATCTTGCTCCAAATCGTACTCAGCTTCAGAGTATGACTCAGAAGGACAACGAATCCTTCAAGGAGTACGCACAACGATGGAGAGAACTAGCTGCAAGGGTGCATCCACCTCTTGTTGATCGTGAACTGATTGACATCTTCATGGGTACTTTACAAGGCCAATACTACGAAAAGTTGATCGGTAGTGTCTCCGCTGGATTCTCTGACTTGGTGATCGTCGGTGAGAGAATTGAAGAAGGACTGAAGAGTGGAAAGATCCCAGGAGGTCCTAACAGCCAGGCTAATGCCAAGAAGCCTTTCAACGGATACAAGAAGAAGGAGGGCGAAACAAATGCCATCTTTTTGCAGAAAGGGCAAGCTACTCAACGAGCTCCTGCTCCTATGCCTTATCAAGTTCCCTACTATCAGTATCCATATGTTGCTGCCGCGCAATATGCTCCAATGCCTTATCAGCCAGCTGTTCAAGTAGTGCAAGCTCAGATGCCACGGCAACAGGCTCCTCAGCAGCAAGCCTACAACCAGCAAGGATATCATTATCCTCCTCAGCAACAGCAGATGCAAGCTACTCAGCAACGACAAGGTGCTCGCCCACAGCGTCCGCAGAGAACATGGAGACCAGATAGAGTCTTTGATCGTCTACCAATGTCATATGCCAAAATCTTTGCTCAGTTGATGGAGAAGAAAGCTGTTGTTCCGAGAGATTTAGCTCCTCCAACCATCATTCCTGCCGATTATGATGCAAATGCTCATTGTGAGTTTCATAAGGGCGCTCTAGGTCACACCATTGAGGACTGCAGGGCTTTCAAGCACATAATTCAAGACATGATCGACAGGGATGCTATCAACTTTAATGGGAAGTCTCCAAACATTATCAACAATCTGATGCCACCAGTCAACTAGTGCCAACATCAGATCGATTCCAGTCAAGTTCATTCCCCGAAGAAGGCAGTCATGTTGCCATTTCATTATTTGCAGTTCTTATGTTTTGTCTTTGTTTGTTTAAGTATTGTATGCTTTGAACAATTTCCATTTCGTATTTGGTTTTCATTAATGTATCGTTTATGCATGTTTTGAATTAGTTATGTCGTATTCACTCATTTTCACTTATCACCGACACATTTATTTACTCCACTATATTCACTGTTGTTTAGCATGATTTGAGGGAGGATGATGAAAACGAGATACCCATAATTGCAAACCGTATGCTTTCGGATCGAATCTCGTCAATGATGTATAGGCATTGCTTCAATCCCCCAAACACCGGAGATATAAGGAGTTAATCCCTAGTAAACCACTTCAAGCTTAGAAGTAGTAGTTTCCTTCGGATATTCAAACCTTTACACTCAACCTGGGGCAGGGTAGTGTTCAGTTAATTCAACCCCGCACTTGAATCAACAAACAAAATCCAAAAGACGGTTGTTCACCAATGACCCACAACAGGGCAGTCACAACAAAATCAAAAAAAATCAAAGGCCTGCTAAGTAAGACACCTTAGAGGGGACATAGGCAAAATCAAGGCAATCCCGATGGATCTGACAAGCAAAGTCAATCCATGCAAAAGTTAGGGATCAAAACAAAAGCAAAAGAGGACCCCGAAATCCTCAACAAAAACAAAAAAAGGTTCAGTAGCCACCCAGATCAAAGGGGCATTGACATCCATCGAAAAACCAAAATAAGGTGACTGCCACGACGAGCAAACCTTGAATCATAAAGTTTACACCGTCAAGACGAGTGCAGAATTAACTGAGCGTAGGACTGGAGATCATTAAGAAGAAGGGGTGGGTACAAATCACACTTTGAGCCTAATAACCTTTGTTTCATAACCGTGAACCAGACCACATTATAACCCTCAAAAGACCTAATTGAGACGGGGTTTATTCTGAAAGTATACTATTGCAAGGTTGCGTAACCTGACTCCTCACATGATTTCTAATCATCAGCATTGGTGTCATTTTTCTTGATATATCTTTCACACCAATCAAATTAGCACAACATCTGGGCTAGCAGTCTATTCGTCTCACACTATCACGACACCTCAATAAATGACACACTTTTTCAAAACTTGCATTGCACTTTGCATTAATTATTGCCATTTGTGAATGTACAATTTTATTTGCAAATCAGTGTTAGGTATTCAAAGACATTTCAACAAAAGGCAATCAAGGAGGAAATTGACTTTTAGTGGCGTACACGAAGCAAGATTATTTCAGAGCCCACAGGCTGGGGCAAACCACTCAACAGCTCGAGCAGGGGCATATCATTACCATATTCAGACTGGGGCGAGACCAAGTTACCCTAATCATCAGGCAGAGCTGCAACCTTCTCTGAAGTAAATTCACAACAAATCACCAAGTACCCAAACTTGGAGCATCCAGAGTGTCTTCGCCTGTGTCAATCATGGCATCTTCAGTAAACTGCGTGTCGAGGAAGTCAACCCCTCCCACCACCCGAAGTCCAATCCGCATTGGCAATTACCCAAAGTCCACCACGCTGGCGTCTTCACCTGCATTTCCAATCATCTGTCTGCAATCATGCGTATCATACGCATTGCATTCGCTATCATAAGCATCTTGCATCATATGCATACCTAACCATATCATACTTCCCCAATTCTTGCATCTCCGCACGTCAGCATTTGCATTTGCACGTCCACTCATATGGAATATTATTTATCATCCAGCATTCATATATGCAAGTTAAGGTCCAGGATCAATCCCGAAGATTTCCAAGACTGTCATCAGCCCAGTCAGGGGCATCCTCCGCAGGATTGTGGGTTTTTCCCATGATTTTTAAGAGCTTCAAAGCCATCATCAGCCTAGTCAGGGGCAATCTTTTGCAATTGTGGGTTTCTCCCATAAAATTTGAAGTTATTCAAAGCAAGATTCAGCTCAGTCAGGGGCATCTTTTTCAAGACCATGGGCGTCTCCCATGACGTATTTCCACCTCGTAGTTGATCAGATATGCAAATCAATATTCAGCCCAGCCAGGGGCATACCATTCAAGACCGTGGGCGTTCTCCACGAAGTTGTTCAATCTTTTGTTGGGCAAATCCAACAAGTTCAGTGCAAGATCCAACCCGAGCAGGGGCATCTTCAGCAAAACCGCGAGTGTTCCTCATGAAGTTGTTCGACCTTTTATTGAGAAAACCAAGACATCAAGACAAACTCAGCCCGGTCAGGGGCATCCTCTTCAGAGTTCATGGGCGTAACCATGAAACCATTTCAGCAAAACTATGATTTCCAAGCAAAGACGGTCGGCGTACCCCGTTGACTCATTTTCAAATTCAATTTCCCTCTTGGGGATTCCCCAGTAAATTGTACCCAGCAAGCGTGACCGTTGTCAATTTCCTTACTATCATCCTTTTGGTGATAGTCGAACTTCGTCAGTTCACCCTAGCCTGCGTCCTTTGATGTTGGTAAACTTCAAATCTATGTCGTCCTATCATCCTTTGGTGATAGCGACCTGTGCGTGTGAGTTTCGCTCCGTCATCCTTTTGGTGGTGGGTCTGGCATTTCATCGATGTCAGATTGCGCGATGTTTTGTTTATGTTTTTGCTCTACCATCCTTTTGTTGGTAGGTCTGGCATTTCGTCGATGTCAGATTGCACGATGTTTTGTTTATGTTTTCGCTCCATCATCCTTTTGGTGGTGGGTCTGGCATTTCGTCGATGTCAGATTGCGCGATGTTTTGTTTATGTTTTCGCTCCATCATCCTTTTGGTCGGTAGGTCTGGCATTTCGTCGATGTCAGATTATGCGATATTTTGTTGTGTTTTTGCTCCATCATCCTTTTGGTGGTGGGTCTGGCATTTCGTCGATGTCAGATTACGCGATATTTTGTTTGTATTTCGCTCCGTCATCCTTTTGGTGGGGGGTCTATCATGGTCATTAATGATAGATTGTGCGATATTTTGTTTGTGTTTTCGCTCCATCATCCTTTTGGTGGTGGGTTTGACATTTCGTCGATGTCAGATTGTGCGATCGTTTATTTGTATTTCGCTCCGTCATCCTTTTGGTGGGGGTCTATCATGGTCATTAATGATAGATTGTGCGATCTGTGTTGTGTTTCGCTCCGTCATCCTTTTGTGGGGGGGTCTATCATGGTCATTAATGATAGATTGTGCAATTTGTTTTGTGTTTCGCTCCGTCATCCTTTTTGGTGGGGGGTCTATCATGGTCATTAATGATAGATTGTGCGATATTTTGTTTGTGTTTTCGCTCCATCATCCTTTTGGTGGTGGGTTTGACATTTCGTCGATGTCAGATTGTGCGATCGTTTATTTGTATTTCGCTCCGTCATCCTTTTGGTGGGGGGTCTATCATGGTCATTAATGATAGATTGTGCGATCTGTGTTGTGTTTCGCTCCGTCATCCTTTTGGTGAGGGGTCTATCATGGTCATTAATGATAGATTGTGCGATTCGTTTTGTGTTTCGCTCCGTTATCTTTTTGGTGGGGGGGTCTATCATGGTCATTAATGATAGATTATGCGATTTGTTTTGTGTTTCGCTCCGTCATCCTTTGGTGGGGGGGTCTATCATGGTCATTAATGATAGATTGTGTGATCTGTGTTGTGTTTCGCTCCGTCATCCTTTTGGGTGAGGGTCTATCATGGTCATTAATGATAGATTGTGCGATTTTGTTTATCTCGCTCCGTCATCCTTTTGGTGGGGGGGTTCTATCATGGTCATTGATAATAGGTTGTGCGATATTTTATTTGTGTTTTGCTCTACCATCCTTTTAGTGGTAGTAGCTATGTGTGTTTCATCCCATCATCCTTTTGTGTGATGACGACCCTTTTGCTTATTATTTACGGTCTACTCAGAGGTACCTCATCCATCATTTTTGATTCCCAGGATTCACTTTCCTTTTCGGGCAAATTCAGGGTCTTCTTTATATCTGATTGTCTTCTACCTCAAAAGAATGAACGCCGCGGCATTTCATCTTACTCGGTTTAAAGTCAATTAGATAGGGGCATCTGTCATACCCCAAATTTGTCCTACCCTGTATATAGCTTTCATTTTGTATGCTCGGCCCCTAGCCAGGACTCAGGAAAAATACAAAAAAATGTCGCTTTGACTTTTATTTTGCCCAAGTTCAGTTTCATTTTGAGGCCATCAGGATAATAAGGTGAGGTGTTAGGGGAAGTTTATGTGACTTTGACCTGGGTCGTGGGTCAGAGAGGATTTGGTCTCTTGATTGAGACCAGTAAATGCTTTATTCAATTGGCGAGGTTTTAGAACTTTCAGTCAAGGTTTTATGTTAATTCAGGGCATCGGGGTGGTCCGAGTTACCAGAATGTGGCGTATTGTCAGGGTGTCAGAGTGTATAACCATTTGGATCCAGTTGTTTCTATAGACAAAAGTTTTTGTGCAAAGTAAAATCTGGAAAGTCTTAGTCTATACCTTTTGTTTGATGTCTCAAAGTCCAAAGTTTTTTTGTGTGTAAAAAAAATTATTACGAAAATACATTGGATCAAAGATTTAGAACACATTCTCATTGGTTGTCCTCACGAGAAGCCCATTCAAAGACTATTGTGGAGAAGGTTAAAACATAGTCAAAAGCCCATTTCATTTCAAAGGTTCAAAAGAATGCGAACATATCCAAATAAATTACAAGCCAATGTTTTTGTTTCTCATACTACAAAACGGAGCCCGTATCATACAAGTTTACAACTGATACATGATTGTCAAGTCAAAACACAATGAATTGCCAAAGTAAAAAAGGGGAGAAAAAACTACACCAGTTCACGGTGGGGATTACAATACAACCATTCTTTTTTCCACTAAATATCTACGGACAATGAATAAAAAGCAGGTCATGATTGACCCTTGCCAATTTATACACAGCAGAAAAATAAAGTCACAAATGTGGTAGATATAAGTTTAATTCTTCTTTTTTTGAATCTTAACAAGATGCAACACATGATACAAAGACAATGACTAAAAGTGTCTTCAGGTAGTTCTTGAGTGCTCATCAATGACGAAGCTTCCAAAATTCGCAGCCCAATGCCGAATAGGAGAAAGAGTCATTAAAGTACTGAGGTGAGTTGCTATAGTCTGAAATCATTTCAACAATAACAGGAGTTATCAGAGAGATTGAGAAATCACTAAGTTAAGTTTCTAGCATGCTATGAATAAAGGAAATTATTGGTTCAAGTGGAGGTTAAGAGTATATCGAGATTTACCGGAGGGGAAAGTATCTTCAAATCTAGTCATCTTCAATTGTAGTTTAGGCAGCAATGGTTGGATAATGCCAAGTTCTAACATTCAATTCCGAAAACACGAGATGAAGTCCATATCCAAGAGAGCTGCGACAAAAGCAAACCAAGACAGAATCATGCCAAAAGGAAAGAATTTGAAGTCGTTCAGGACATACTGTAATGGCATAACATCACTAAATATTGAAGTAGGGAGAGTAAGGTCTTTGTTCCTAGTGAGCATTAACACGTACCTGCGGTGACGAACAAAGCAAAAAATCGGTTCCATATCCTTGAATCAGAATTGTTATCTGCCAGACCAAATAAAATCCACAGCCAATTTTCACACTTTTTAATAATTCACAAATTGAAAACTGCAGGATGTGAAAAATGATGATGTGTGCATCCTTACACCATCCTGCCTTCTCAATCTGAAGCGCAACTTCCTCTACAAAACCACAACACGTCCTACGTAAACCTTATCGCCTACCTGCAAGAATACGCACAGGACAGAACCGTGAGTTTTACGGAAATGAATTTCACAGTTAACAAATTCACAAGATTCCACAAGGTACAAGCCTAGCAAAGGCGACAAATTGTGGAAGATGCACGGTAAATCGATAATGTCTTTACATGCTACCTCCAGCCATTTATACCTACACAAAAACCAATATTACACCAACAAGATTTCTTCAAACCATACTCGGTAAAAAAAAACTGAAACTAGTGCATTGTGCAGTACCAGCTAAAAAAACAGTCCGTGGTGAAAACCGTACACAGAAATACGTGCCTTCTGCATCAAACCACAACTTGCACACCAAAACCAACCTCTGCTTTCCATAATTGTTTCAAAATCAAGCTTTTTCCGGTCCGTACAGCTTGTCTTTATTCATGAAGCTCTTAATTATTATGGAGGCCACATATTCCAATCTGCACATAAAAAATCAGCAACCACAGAATACCCCAATATACAACATGCCCCAACACCATGAAAACACATATCCCAACAATTACAAAACGCACCTGCAAAACCTGTACCGAAAAAAAAGCCTCCCACATCTCAAATCATACACCAGCTTACAGCCATTGCCCACAAAAACTGCAAACGACTCAAATCGTATAACGCGCCACACACCATGAAAACCCGGCGACATACACACCACTACTTGTACCATTCTGCAAAACACATTAAAATCAGCCACACAAATTTCTACAAAAAAATGAAAATTAAACCACGTTGCACAAACGGTACGAGAAAACCACATAATAGTACGTATTGCCAAGGACAACAACAACGACACTATTCTTTTTCTTTCAGCAGCTAAAACCATTAAAGCGATTCCTCATAAACCCGCGTGAATGGAACCCCCTCAGCTACACCAAGAAAGTCCGAAATTACCCTCAATCTGTAGGATAAAAACCAACATTTTCTCTCATTCTGAAGAGGACCTAGCCGCCCACCCTCTTGGAGCCACCCTCACTATTCTTCTTCCTCCAAGCTCTAAAAAAACCCTCTGAATCTTCAAACACCATTTTTTCTTCTCCAATCTCCAAATCCTCTCGCTAAAACAACAACCACCAAAACCAAGAGACTCATCTTCATACATTTTATCAACCTCCTTCAACCTCACATTTCTTCAAATCTTCAAAGAATCCCTCATAAATCTTCTGTAACCCAACCTTACAAAACAACCTTCCAAGCCAACCACACTCCCAACCTTTCACCCACCTCATCTTTATCCACACAATCAGAACACACCCAAATGAACATGCTAAAACCCCAACCGGAGAACAGAACAGAGAATCAGAGCAGAAGAAGAGAAAAATGAGACGAATACAAACCCAGACGCGAAAAAGAACATCAAACAAACAAACCTGAGTGAATCATACATCGAGTACGAGCGAGAGCCTGGATCGAGAAGGAGCACACGAAAATCATGTTGAAAGTTGGAGCTTGCTCATCGTTTTTGTTCAATTTAAGGCGAGGATGATGTTGAGTCCGCGTTCCTCCATGTTTGTCTTTTGACGGATTTATCTATTTTAGGTATAAGCTTGTTGAGGCTGTCACAGAGCTCGACTCACCTTGTTCATTTTTGAAAGTTTTTTTATTATTTGTGAGTTGAAGCATGGGCCTGATGGCCCGCCTGTTTCTTTAGTTTCTTTTTTTTGTGCGATGTTGGAAGAGGCGATGGGCTCTGAGCCCATAGAACCCTCATTTATTTTTCACACCCCTTAACTAATCCAGCACACCTCACCCTTTTTTGTTTTACCATAATATACTCTCCTTTAATCTTGTGTTTTTTTTTAATAATTATTTACTTTCATTAAGCTTCTTATTAAGCTTCTTTGGAAAGTTTTTATTAAGATCTATTTCATTATCGTTTTTCGGTCGATGACGATACCCCAAGTTATAACTTTGTCAAATTTTTGACGAGTAATGACAAACCCGAGACCGTTTTTCTTTTTAACTTCTTTCATTTTCGATTTTTATGGATTTCTTTCTTATTTTGGTCAATGACAATTTTTAAGTTATTATCAGTGAAAATTATTGATAGATGGTAATTTTTAGTCGAGACTTTTTTCACTTGTACTTCAAATTATCTTTTAAACATTTTCTCAAAAAAAAACTCCAAAAGAGGGAGATTCTTGAAATCTAGCATTTCTTGGATCTTCGAATGAGCAACTCTCGAGACTCGCTCTTGAGTTGTTGTTCATTCAATCTTTTGATTTTCTCAAGCATATTCTCAACGTCTTTTGATCAAAACCCCGAAAGAAAGAGGCACTTGGAGTCTAGCATTCCTTGTGTCTTCGAGTGAATAATCTCGAAGCACGCCCTTTGAGTTGTTATTCACTCAACCTTTCGAATTCAATCATTCTCAAACGTTCTCCTAAGACGAATGCTCGTCCGCATTCGCAGCCCTTTTTCATTCACAACTCCTCGTGGTTTCGATATTAGGAGCACCCTCAGGGACTAATATCATTTCTCACAACCCTAACACTTGACACGTCGTCAGGTCGATTCCATTTTCAAACAAATCCTCGACACGTCGTTGAGCTACTTCAAACCAACCTCCTTTGGCCTCGCATGCCATTCTTTGATTCGATCCTTTCACAAACATTTTTTAAAACTTACGAAAGAGGAATATCATTAGAATCTAGCATTCTTTGAATATTCGAATGAGTAACTCTCGAGGCGCGCCCTTGAGTTGTTATTAGTTCATTCTTTCAATTTCAAAACATCCAATTCTTTATCTTCAGCTTATTCAGTCAATTCCCGAAAGAACTGAGTTCTTGGAATCTCGCATTCTTTGAATTCTTGAGTGACAAGCTCTTAAGACGCGCTCTTGGGTTGCTTGTCAGTCACTCTTTCGTCTCTTTCTCGAACTTCCAACCTATTCAACCTCATATTTTCGTGGTTGTTACCACGAACTACGGACGCTCTGATTCTTTATTCATTCTTGAATATAAGATATGTAGGCACAAGATTGCGATGATCTTGGCGAGCACAATTCCCTCCATCTTCCATTTCCCCCATCCTTTCCCGTAGTCGAACTACGACGCTCTGATTTCTCATTCTCGTCCGAATGAGCATACGTAGGCACAAGGGCCCCAATCCTTGGCGAGCACCCTATCTTCTAACCACTCATCTCTCCTTAGCGTCTTTAACCTTTTAACCTACCAATTCTACCTTTAACAACGAGAAGAAAACAAGTAAACCTAAACAACACTCCCCACATTTACCTTAAGAGGTTCCCGTCGAGTACGACAGACGTGAGGGATGCTAATACCTTCCCCTCACGTAACCGACTCCCGAACCCGGAACTTGGTTGCGACAGCCCTGTTCCTATCCTTTCATTTTAAGAGGTTTTCTCGATATTTTCCTCTCCCGTTTGTTCGGGAAAAATAAAGTTCGGTGGCGACTCTGTCGAACCTCATTTCCACGCCTTTCGCGCGAGGGTCGTTTCTCCGAAATGTCTCCGTGATTTTTCGAGGTGCGACACTCAGGGAACGAGCAAATTCTGTGCCCAACGGGGATACCTCAATCGAGCTCCGTCGTTGCCGTTCTAGCGTGGCAGCCCAACTCGCGATGAAAAAGTCCAATCGCTGTGTAAACAGAACCTCGACCGAGATCCTAGTCCCACGAACAGCGAAACTACTTCGCTCCCTCGATAAGTTCCATAAATTATCGAGCATCAAAACGTGTCGAGCAAACTCCTATACTTAGCGAACACAACTCGCAAAAAACTAATACAAGGCAGACGTATGTACAAAAAATAATATATAAGGTATACAATGTTAAGCAAATACATACACACACACAGATATATATATATATATATATATATATATATATATATATATATATATATATATATATATATATATATATATATATATATATATATATATATATATATATATATATATATATATATATATATATATATATATATATATATATATATATATATATATATATATATATATATATATATATATATATATATATATATATATATATATATATATATATATATATATATATATATATATATATATATATATATATATATATATATATATATATATATATATATATATATATATATATATATATATAAGTCCGGCCACCAGGCCAGAAAATGTCTAAATAAAAAATACGGGCCAAGCCCGACAGTCAAAATTTACATATAAAATGGCGTGCAAGCCAAGATATACTAAGTTACAAGGAAAAATTATGCTTCATAAACTGGAACCTCTGAAGGGACCACCTGCCCGTTGCCAACTTGGTTCAAAATGCCCATCCCTTCGGTGACCAGCTGGGTGTCGGGGTTTAGAGCCTTCATCTACTCCACGGAAGCATTGAACCCGAACTCGGCCGTTCCCAGGGTATCCTGTTCGAGGATGCGGATTTTTTCAATCAAGTCTCATCGGGTCCTCAAGGACTTCTCCTCCTCGATTTCCTCCTGTCCAATCGCTGACGAGACTTCCAATTCAACAACCCTCTCCTTCAAATTTGTGTTCTCCTCCTTCACCTTTCATCTCCTCCGCCATCTCATTCATGTCCTTCAAAAGTGCGACCTTGGCCTCGTAATTTCCCTGGAGAGTCGTCAGCTGGTTAAATAGATCAACTGACTCCATATTGAGCTCACTCTCCCTGACTTTACCTTCTTAAACTCCTTGAGCATAACTATCTCTGTGTCGCCTAGGCCATTGTCATCTCCAACACCCTCATCATCACCGTCGCATCCTGAGAAAGGAGCTTCCTCCTCACCTTAGGGTTAGTGTGTAACACCCCAATTTACCCCGTACGCGGAATATAATAAATATACAGGAATAATTCATGAAATTCATCAGAGTTCTCCAACACAGTGGGATATCACACTAAGTCACTTCATTTCATTAAAATAATCAATATTATTTAGTTTTCAATTAAGAAGCGGAATACAAATCAATTCTCCAATATAATTCTCCTCGACACGAGGTCATACAACATCAGTCCAACAAATGAAGATACGTAACAATAAACAAATAAAGTAGTCAAATAACAACGTAATCCCGTCAACCCATGTTACGTATCAGAGCGACTCCTAAGACTCGATCAAATAGCAACACACTCCAAGCACTACTCAGGTACCTGGTCACCTGTACTCCCAAGAGAGCACAGACACAACAACAAAAAGGGGTGAGAACTACATTCAATAAATAAATGGTGAAATACACATGCTAAGGAGTAGTTACATACCACACATACAATCATATATAATTAACGCACATACACGTGCCACCTCAATCATTCAGCACTAATAGCCCACATTCAATTACAATAATGCAATGCGACTCACTGACTCGACACAATGCATGTGGTACCAACACAATCTCATACGGTTCTCACTAGAACCCGATTCCCGTCAGAATCCGGATAAGTCGTACATACGTTCCTCTGAACTACAACTTATCTCCACAACAACTTCCACAATGAAGTCCGGGTGAAACTAGGCACCCATCATGGATTCCCACCTAGCCATCTCCACAAGACACATGATATGAAATGCATGTCAACACAATTATGCAATGTAATACATCATGCATAATTCACGATCAATCTTGATCCACACGAGACATCCCCTCACCGTAATCCTCTCGGGAATTACCACAATCGCACAAGATTGTCCACATTCGACCATCTTGGCCCACATCTATCAAAACACCAAGACATCTTTGAATCAGAACATTATTCGTTACTAAAACATATACACAATTGAATTATCAAACATAATTAGATATAAAAATATTTGGGAAACAATTCAATTATCTATCCTATGTTATAGCTCTGTTCATTAGCTTTCCAACGCTTCGAACGGGGGTCAAAACGGACTTACGGATCCAAAGTTACGTCCAAAACAATTTCGACCGAAAACATGAACATCCGTGACGGACAGAAAGACGCTGTTACGTTCCGGAACTGATATTCACCCAATTATTCTTGCGAATCACTTACTCAAAGCACCCAAAACATCACTAAAACATTCCTAAGGTTATACGGCAATAACGACACAACTTCTATGGTTTATTATGCTCATCTGGCAACATTTGCAACACATAAAACACTATTTACTGCAATTGCTCTGAGTACTTCAGAGTTACCCACATTTGAATATTCCTATTCCTATAGGGACAACATATTACAATTTTTCCTTCAATTACACCCTACGACATTAAAATTACTTACTATCTAATATTTAACCCCTTCAAGGTCAGAAATATAACAATGTCAAGGTTCTGGTCACGAAAGTCCAATTTCCCATAAGTTTTTCCCACAAGGACATATTAATATTCAACGATACATATCATTTGGCCATTTGGCCATAACCTCAGATTCTTACGGTTACCTCCCTATTTTCCACAATTAACCCAAATCTCTAAACCTTAGGGAAATCTTAGAGCATCGTACTAATAATGATATAACACATTCATTTCTACATATTTACCCAAATCCCTAAACCTTACATCACCACAACATACCGAAAGGTATACATAGAAAACTATGAAAAGTAATACTCCCCATACAATAATCATTCAAGAACAGCAACAATTTTATGGAATTTATCATGCTATGAAAATTAGATCAAGAATCCTCAAGAACACATAATTTCTATGAGAGAAAGGACCTCTCACTACCCTCTCATGTTAATTCACCCATATTGAAATTCATTCTCCCCTCTTACCTTAGAATTGAGCTTTTCCTTGATCAACAATGGAGAATTTGGTTCCTTTGCCTAGCTCTCCTTGTTCGTCAGTTTCTCTTTTTCTCCCAAAACCTCTCTCTGGCAGTTTATCGTGTTCTAATTCTCTTTCCCCAAAAAAAACTTCTCTATTTCCTTTAATCCCTTATTTCTTATTTTATTATTTAAATCCTATAATAATAATAATAATACTAATATTATTCTCCCACTAATAATAATATTCATACTAATAGTAATAATATGAATAATAATAATATTCCACCAAATAATATTATTAATACGAATAATAATAATAATAATAATAATAATAATAATAATAATAATATTAATAATAATAATAATAATAATAATAATAATAATAATAATAATAATAATGATGATAATCTTATTAACATTATTATTAATAATAGTTAGAATAATATTAATCACTATAATGCTCTTGATATCATAATTTACTTACTCCTTTATCTAGGTCCACAGTACCCCAACTAAGGCCACCTCTCTCCTTTACTCCTAACCTCATACTCTTAATTAAGGACACCACACAACTACACCTCACAGAAAATACCAAAGCGACTGAATAATTTAAATGGGGTGTTACAACTCTCCCCCACTTAAAATATTTTCTTCCTCGAAAATGTACCTGATGAGAACGGTTCGGATACGACTCTCGCATCTTACTCTCAAGCCAATTCATTCCTAAAATAACATCCAACTTGCTGAGTGGTAAACAATTCAAGTGTACTCCAAAATCCTTACCAAAGATCGACATTGGACAATTCAAACACACTAGAGATGTAGTGACTGACCCAATAGATGGAGTATCAATCACCATCCCTGTAGTCAAAGTAGACGGCTTATTACTCTGAAACTTTCCCAAATTACGGAACTCTCCGTCGTCAGCACTTCGGTTGACGTTCTGACCAATGTCCGCCACTGCCTGCGCAACAGCTTGTAACGCAGCAGCCATCGCAGCATCATTCCTACCAGCCATAATTCTCAACAACCACGGAAACACAGGTTAGAAACACACACATGACTATAAACATTTTATAGTCAGACTCTACTACAACACTGGCCGGACGGACCGACCTGCTCTGATACCAATTGTAACACCCCAATTACCCCGTACGCGGAATATAATAAATATACAGGAATAATTCATGAAATTCACCAGAGTTCTCCAACACAGTGGGATATCACACTAAGTCACTTCATTTTATTAAAATAATCAATATTATTTAGTTTTCAATTAAGCAGCGGAATACAAATCAATTCTCCAATATAATTCTCCTCGAGACGAGGTCATACAACATAAGTCTAACAAATGAAGATACGTAACAATAAACAAATAAAGTAGTCAAATAACAACGTAATCCCGTCATCCCATGTTACGTATCAGAGCGACTCCTAAGACTCGATCAAATAGCAACACACTCCAAGCACTACTCAGGTACCTGGTCACCTGTACTCCCAAGAGAGCACAAACACAACAACAAAAAGGGGTGAGAACTACATTCAATAAATAAACGGTGAAATACACATGCTAAGGAGTAGTTACACACCACACATACAATCATACATAATTAACGCACATACACGTGTCACCTCAATCATTCAGCACTAATAGCCCACATTCAATTACAATAATGCAATGCAACTCACTGACTCGACACAATGCATGTGGTACCAACACAATCTCATACGGTTCACACTAGAACCCGATTCCCGTCGGAATTCAGATAAGTCATATATACGTTCCCCTGAACTACAACTTATCTCCACAACAACTTCCACAATGAAGTCCGGATGAAACTAGGCACCCATCATGGATTCCCACCTAGCCATCTCCACAAGACCTATGATATGAAATGCATGTCAACACAATTATGCAATGTAATACATCATGCATAATTCACGATCAATCTTGATCCACACGAGCCATCCCCTCACCGTAATCCTCTCGAGAATTACCACAATCGCACAAGATTGTCCACATTCGACCATCTTGGCCCACATCTATCAAAACACCAAGACATTTTTGAACCAGAACATTATTCGTTACTAAAACATATACACAATTGACTTATCAAACATAATTAGATATAAAAATATTTGGAAAACAATTACATTATCTATCCTATGTTATAGCTCTGTTCATTAGCTTTCCAACGCTTCGAACGGGGGTCAAAACGGACTTACGGATCCAAAGTTACGTCCAAAACAATTTCGACCGAAAACATGAACATCCGTGACGGACAGAAAGACGCTGTTACGTTCCAGAACTGATATTCACCCAATTATTCTTGGGAATCACTTACTCAAAGCACCCAAAACATCACTAAAACATTCCTAAGGTTATACGGCAATAACGACACAACTTTTATGGTTTATTATGCTCATCTGGCAATATTTGCAACACATAAAACACTATTTCCTGCAATTGCTCTGAGTACTTCAGAGTTACCCACATTTGAATATTCTTATTCCTATAGGGACAACATATTACAATTTTTCCTTCAATTACACCCTACGACATTAAAATTACTCACTATCTAATATTTAACCCCTTCAGGGTCAGACATATAACAATGTCAAGGTTCTGGTCACGAAAGTCCAATTTCCCATAAGTTTTTCCCACAAGGACATATTAATATTCGACGATACATATCATTTGTCCATTTGGCCATAACCTCAGATTCTTACGGTTACCTCCCTATTTTCCACAATTAACCCAAATCTCTAAACCTTAGGGAAACCTTAGAGCATCGTACTAATAATGATATAACACATTCATTTCTACATATTTACCCAAATCCCTAAACCTTACATCACCACAACATACCGAAAGGTATACATAGAAAACTATGAAAAGCAATACTCCCCATTGTCGTACCTAAAAAAAGCACGATCCTTCGCGAATGGTTGCGGAAAATACAGAGTCGCCACCGAACTTTATTCATCCCAAATAGGGAAAGGAAAATATCGATAAAACCTTTAGGGAAAGAACATGGTCATCGCAACCAATTTCTAAGTTCGGGAGTCGGTTACATGAGGGGAAGGTATTAGCACCCCTCACGTCCGTTGTACTCAACGGGAACCTCTTGATTCTATTCGTAAGAAATGTTAGTCTAATTTGCTTGTGTTCTTCCAACAAAATAAAGTGTAAGGGTAATGTAAAAGGGCTTAGTCTGCTTAGGAGAAAAGGGTGGTTTTAGAAAAGAGTGCTCGCCAAGGATTGGGGCCCTTGTGCCTACGTATTTTCACTTGAAAAGAAGTGAAGAATCAGAGCATCCGTAGTTCGTGGGACTACGGGAAAAGGAAATGTGGAATTTTGGGGAAATGTGCTCGCCAAGATTATCGCAATCTTGTGCCTACGTATTCTCGTTAACAGATGAGAAATCAGAGCAGCCGTAGTTCGGCCTACGGTTGCTGGTTGACTTAACGAAAGGTACTTAGTCATATTCGACAGAAAATATTGTTTTATCTAAACTAGTAAGGAGAGGACGCTTGCACCACTTTGAATGGATTTCCATATATCAACATTCATGGGGAACACGTCACTTATATCGACTCAAGTAGGTTACGGACGAAACAATATTTTGCGTCGTTCTCAAGACACCATATCTTACATTTTAAGAAAAGGTTTGAAGATTCGTACGGCGGCGAGAAATAATGGAGATTGAATAAGTTGGTATTTATGATGTTTGAAGAGAAGAGAATGTATTTGAATAGGTTTGAAGAGTTTTGATCGCACGAGGGCGAGAAAGAAAGTTTAATGTAGTTGACATTAGATAGAAGTGACGATTACCTGAAGCTTAAGAAAGGCTTCTCGGGCCCACGTAATCGGGAAAGCGAGTCAAAGGCTTGACTCCCTCTCTTTTCAACTCATACTATGAAAGGATATGATAGGGTTCGAGTAGGATAGCCGGATGACGATTACTCGAAGCTTAAGAAAGGCTTCTCGTGCCCAAGTAATCGGGAAAGCGAGTCAAAGGCTTGACTCTCTCTCTTTTTCATCCTTAACGGAGAAGGAATGGACATGGTTTGAGCAAGATTGATCGGATGACGATTACTCGAAGCTTAAGAAAGGCTTCTCGGGCCCAAGTAATCGGGAAAGCGAGTCAAAGGCTTGACTCTCTCTCTTTTTCATCCTTAACGGGGAAGGAATTGATGTATTAAACGATGGATTATGATTGAAGTATTTTAAATGGATGGGGATTAATTGAAACTTAAGAAAGGCTCCTCGGGCTCAAGTAATCCGGAAAGCGAGTCAAAGGCTTGAATCTCTCTCATTTTCATCTTATATTAAGAAATGATTTTGATATAATTAACGTGGCTTATGAATGACGATTACTCGAAGTTGAAGAAAGGCTTCTCGGGCCCAAGTAATCGGGAGAGTGGGTCAAAGGCTTGACCCTCTCTCTTTTTCATATAAGTGTTTAGGAAAAAGATTTGAATGTTTCGCATTGTATATATTTTAAAGAAGACAATTGTTTGGACTTAAGAAAGGCTTCTCGGGCCCAAACAATCGGGAGTGTGAACCAAAGGCTTGGAGCTCTCTCTTTTTCATCTTTTATTGAAATTGTATTTGAATATGATTAAGTATATTAATTTAATTTGAGAAAAAATACTTAATGTTAATCAAAGTTTGAATTTTTGCGTGAGAAAGAGTTAATTAGAGAATAGGAGATCCTAAGGATCTAGGATAAGGTCGATGGCGAGGCATATGCACTCGACTTACAATGGTGAAAGTGGCTCGACGTTGGATCGAGAAATTAATTTTATCTTGAATGGGTATGTAAGGACTTACATAAATTAATTGTACGACCATGATAAATAAATGTAAGTCACACAATTTTAAATCAAAATACCAAGCACCAATAGACTAAATAAGAAATAAATGAAAAGAAATTAATTTAATGAAATTTATTAATATTAACTAATTATTTTAACAAAGACTAATAAAAAACATATATATACTTTTATACCAATTTTAAATTATTTAGTTAATCACAAATAAATTTGATGCAATCAATAAATTATTATTTCTACAAAATAAATAATAAAATTAATAGAACATAAACTTAAAATATAATTTTCTATATACATATATTTTTTTATAAAAATAATGATTATTATAATATAGAGTTGAAGTAAATAAATAAATAAATAAAAATGTACATATATTTTCTACAAAATAATAATAATATAAAATTACAAGTAAATAAATAAAAAATATATATATTGCTTTCTACAGAATGATAATAGTATTTAAATAAAAGTTAAAAAAAAAATAAATAAATAAAACTATACATATTTCTTTCTACAGAATAATAATAACATTTAATAAAAATTTAAAAAAAAAAATTAAAAACAACAAAAACGAAACTCTTTCTCCTACCCTTCATCTTTCTCAAACTACTTCTCTCCAAAACGACTCTCGCCGGAACCCACATGGTCGGAGAAGCGTGGGAAACGGCGATGGCGCCGCCGCCTTCTCCTGCGCTCAAACACCACCAATCCCCTTGAACCAAATATGAACCCAGTCTAAAACCTTATCCTGAATACGAATCTAGAAACGATTTTAACGAAAACCTAACCGAAAAGCCCGAATCGGATAGTTCCTTTCTAAAACCCTAATCCCCAAATCAAAGAAAGAAAACAACAGTAGCATAAAAAAATAGAAATCAAAGCAACAACATATGCAGAGATAGTAGGTTTGAGACGAAAGACTCACCCTTGAAGACTTCCCAGCGTAGGTAATGGCTCCTCTTTCTCCTTCTGCCTTCACTCTTGTCCGCCTCTTTTGTTTTAGGTTTTTTTTCCTTTTCTGTTTCTCCTTTCTCTTTTTTTGCAACCGCCGTTGTGATTGTGAATATTATGTAAGAAATTAGGGTTTTCGGTTTTCAGTCGCCCCCTCTCCAGAAAGAAACATATAGTATATATAGGATTCAATTAGGGTTTTGATTTACAAACTGGTTGAAGCATCTTTGGTTTTGGGATGTCTGCCATGCCCTTTTTTGATCCGAACAATGTTTTCCTATTTTCGTGAATCTGTCCTGCTGTACTTGCTGCCACATTCTGAGTTTTCTTTTTTTGTTAGTTTGTGGCATCTGAAAACTATGGTCCCACTTGTACTAATTGTTTGTTCCTATTATTTCCATGTACACTTATGAGAGCAAAAACTGAGGACATTGGAATGGGATGGATTGAAGACTTGGAATGGATTGTGTTTAAGGTATAAACACTTCCTTAAAGTTGTGACGTTTTTTTCAACTGATTTCTAGCTTGCGTTTCTGATATATATTTTTATATATATTTTCCAGCTCATCCGAATTACAATCAATAGCCAGAGTTTTGAGATGCAGTAAGTCTTTCAATAATTCAATGGGATGTTGCTGCAACAAATGTATGATCATGACGAGTATAGTGCCAGCTTGCAGGAGATGTGATGTTTGGTAATTTGATGCTGTTATCATATGTACAAACTCGGCACAATTGTTGATTATCGCTTGTCGCTCATCCGATATCTTGTGATTTTTTATGCAGGATCATCGTTGCTAGTTGTGCTGGCTGTTTGTATTGGTTTTGTGAAAGAGAGAATAACAACTTATGAGTTCATGTTGTGAATGGTTTTCTGCTGTCGCAAATGTCATGAGATATATTGACCTTGGTGAGCTTCCTTATGTATTTTATCACATAATTATTATGAATTAACGTGCTAAAAACTGTTATTGATTGGTCCAACAGAGAATGTTTTCTCAGAGTAAGAGTGGAAATTGACGAACGACGATTTTCTCACACTGTCATGCTTATGGCCTAAAGCATCATTACCTGATGCGGCAACTGGGCACGTCCTGGTGTACCTCAGTTAGTACAAGCACCTGGCCATTTTGTTGTAGCGATAACCAATTGTTATAATCACTGATGTTTGCTGATGAATCCTTACTTGGGATAATAACGGGTGCGGCCTTAACATCTCTCCGGTTGTATGCGTGTTGTACGCTCGCTGTGGGAAGCTTTGCACCGAGAAGTTTTAATGACACAATGTTTATGCAGCCGTATTCAATGTAAACGCATAACTCCTGCACAAGTAGGCACGAAAAGGAATCGGAATGGAATTTTTTCAGTACACCAAAAATGAGGAAACACCTTGGTGTGCTTCTTTTGGGAACGAAAAAAGCAACAACCAGTACTGATGGAGAATGTTTACACTTGTACAATGCAGGCGATATCATTTAAATCTTGCAGAACACTTCCATGTATGCCCAGTTCAAATGTTTACTCAGCAGCCTTAAACTTATTCTTAGATTGTACTTTGGGAGTCTTTGGCGAAGTATTGGTTCTGTGCAATATCATTTCTTTGCAGGTGGCTTCACGCGATGACTGAACATTGTGAGAGTACCATTCGAGTCGTGTGCGGATTTCACATTACATCAAAGTTGTGCAGGTATGTTAGTTTGTCGCATTGCATTTAACTTACCTCCTGTTGCTATTGTAAAACAAAATCACTGTTGCACGTGTATGATTTTGTAGGCACGGTTCGAAGAAAGGTGCAAACAGTTTTGAAAAAGTTATGGTATAGGCTGATGGTTATGCGAAGATTTCTCTGGTGTTGTCTGTGTGAGTGTTTATGGCATTGGTTCATGGCTGCTGCACAACGTCCTTGGCAGGATCTTCAGTAAGTTGGTGGTTAAGAGTGAAGATGAAATATGGTAATATGCGCAAAGGTAGACAAAGGCTTTAGTTCATGATTTTGTTCTTTGTTAGTTGAGTTGGAGCAACTTCCCCATAAGTCCATCTAGCAAAAGCTGGAGATTTTGGAGAAGACACTTCATTTTAGAACTTGTCATGACCTAAACATGTGCTACATGCAACATCCTTAGTAATATTTAGGTAGAACCTAACTGTTGTATGCTCACTGATACACAATTGTTTTCATTTGTCAGCCTTATCAACATTAGCAGCAGCTCAATCTTGGACCTAAAGGATGTTCTTTGGTTCTGACTTATTGCCTGGGCCGCCCTTTCGGGTCATCGTTATTCATATTCGCGCTTCCTGGACCTAAAGGATGTTCGTTGGTTCTGACTTATTGCTACAAATCCATTTTAATACCTTTTCTTCTGTGTTCTTAACAGGCCTTGGTATGAGGGTGATGAAATCTGAAATGAAGGCAAAAGACTTGCAACATGAAGCTCTCTCTGATGAAGAGTCGATAATGACGGTTGCCCGGACCAGTTACGGATTGACACAAGACTCGGGGCAATTTGACGAGATCCTTTTAAGAATTGTAGCACGGATGATAGCATGAACTTCTGACATGGTGTAATTGTAGCATGAATTGAATCATGGTTTTATGATTTGACCGTGTAGAAGCTTGTAACTTATATCTTAACAGTAACTTGTAAATTTGGAATTTAGATAATGAGTTTTGATGTCTCTTGTAATTGAATTCCCATGGAAACAGCCAACTTCACATTTGCCAATTGTACTTTTGTACCAAATGTCCTTGTATTGAAACATGCTGGAAACGACCCTATCCAAAGCCCCCTTAAGACGAAAATTACTTGCCGTGCAGCTTAGAAAAAGTATAATCACTCTAACAATTAAAGCAATTCTTGCGAGTATGTTTTGAACAAAATGAATCTAAGTTGGCTTAATTTGATCACGCCTTGAAATTAAAAGGTACAATCAAAATTTTCCCACCAAATGGTCTTGAGGCTAAACACAGCTTGAAATCTTAAACAAACTACAAGCATATCTTGAAGATAAATATTATGCCACAAAACATGATCAAACATCACTTGGGCATTTTAGATATCGTTGTAAATAGTTTTGAAATACAAATTTGACATAGAGAGATCCAGTCCTGACTATGATAATGAAGTGCCCTTATAGACAATAATCCTAAAGAATCATGGCCATAGGCCAAAATGATCGCTTAGAGAAAGAGTATGAATCCCTTAGATGCTGGCCTAATCCATGATTCAATATTGTAACCTGAGCTTAAGCAACACATAACAAAGGGTACAAATCTGCATGCCAATGGTAGACGATATGAATAATGCATAAATGATGAAAATGCAATGAAACACAGAAAGCGGTTCAGGGTCAAAAATTAGGGTATGATAGTTGCCCCTATTTAAATATCTTCAACCAGAGAAAACGAAGAAAGATATTCTTCATATGATCGTAGTGGAAGATAGTTAAATATCAAGAAGACCTGAATTTTGATCCTGAATGCATATGACATGTTATGCTATGAACAAAAGAGAAAACTATGTAATGCAAATGCAATGCTGATGCGATGAATTCTACTATGATGATAATGATGGGATGATAAATGCAAAAACACAGACAAAGAAAGAAAACACACGAGGATAAACACAACACTGTGAATAGAAAACTCATTGGGGATGACCAAACATAGGGAAAAGGAAACTGGGAAATTTGAAAAAGGATAAGCTTCTTGGAAGAGAGATGCCACTTATCGAAAATAAAGGTAGGTAAGCTTCTCGAAAGAGAGATGCCACTTATCGAAAATAAAGGTAGATAAACTTCTTGAAAGAGAGATGCCACTTATCGAAAATAAAGGTAGATAAGCTTCTCGAAAGAGAGATGCCACTTATCGAAAATAAAGGTAGATAATCTTCTCGAAAGAGAGATGCCACTTATCGAAAATAAAGGTAGATAAGCTTCTCGAAAGAGAGATGCCACTTATCGAAAATAAAGGTAGATAAACTTCTCGAAAGAGAGATGCCACTTATCGAAAATAAAGGTAGATAAGCTTCTCGAAAGAGATATGCCACTTATCGAAAATAAAGGTAGATAAGCTTCTCGAAAGAGAGATGCCACTTATCGAAAATAAAGGTAGATAAGCTTCTCGAAAGAGAGATGCCACTTATCAAAAATAAAGATGGATAAGCTTCTCGAAAGAGAGACGCCACTTATCAAAAATAAAGATGGATAAGCTTCTCGAAAGAGAGATGCCACTTATCGAAAATAAAGGTAGATAAGCTTCTCGAAAGAGAGATGCCACTTATCGAAAATAAAGGTAGATAAGCTTCTCGAAAGAGAGATGCCACTTATCAAAAATAAAGATGTCGGACCCTAAATCAACAGGATTACGCAGGCAAAACAAACTTCTGGAAATTCCTTAAGCGAAGAGATCAAACGGGATCTTCAGGAAACATCAGGAAAGATACAGGGTATTTAAACTCTTCTGTATGCCAAAATAATTGGACTTCACTGGAAAACGCCTTTTGGATAAGCTTCTTAAAAGAGATAGCCACATATCGAAAAAGCGAAACAAGCTTCCCAAAGGGGACTGCCACTTGTTAAAAGAAAGATAAGCTTCTCAAAAGGAGACTGCCACTTATCAAAAAAGCGAAACAAGCTTCCCAAAAGGGACTGCCACTTGTTGATAAAAAGGGAGATAAGCTTCTCGAAACGGAGATGTCACTTATCGTTGAAAGTGGATAAGCTTCTCGAATGAGACTGCCACTTATCGAAAATATGATAAGCTTCTCAAAAAGAGACTGCCACTTATCAAAAAAGCGAAACAAGCTTCCCAAAAGGGACTGCCACTTGTTAATAAAAAAGATAAGCTTCTCAAAAGGAGACTGCCACTTATCAAAAAGCGAAACAAGCTTCCCAAAAGGGACTGCCACTTGTTGATAAAAAGGGAGATAAGCTTCTCGAAAGAGACTGCCACTTATCAAAAAAGCGAAACAAGCTTCCCAAAAGGGACTGCCACTTGTTAATAAAAAGGGAGATAAGCTTCTCAGAGGAGATAGCCACTTATCTGCATTGGGGGATGTTGCACCCTAAAATTTGACCAACCGGTTCTCCTATCTGGTTCATGGTTCAGTTCGTATTCGCAAATCAGATGCATGACATTTGTGCACAGACAGAGGATATCAGAGTTACAGCTTGGGTTTCATTTACCGGATATTTCAGATCCAGTTTAGATAATCAGGGTTTTATTTTCGGGAAATTGTGCGCTCCTTGGTGTTTACGGCTCACATGGTGGTTTTTGGGATATTCTGATGCCAGGGGTTTACTATTCGCTTCGATCTGGTCTCGCGCTACCTTTTATGTTGATCATTTGCATTTGTCTGCATCTTTTAAGGATTTAATAGCCTTTTGTGGATTTTAAATAGGCTTTTAGATTTTTTAGGATTTAAATAGATTTTTTAGCATTTTTTAAATAGTTTAAATCTTTTTTGTAGAGCTTTATAGAATTTTTTTTTTAAAATAGGTTTAATAGTTTTTTAATCATTTTTAGAATATAATAGATTTTAATAGTTTTAAATAAATGGTATAGATTTTATTAGAGATTTAATAGGATTTTAATAGTTTTTAAATAGAAATAAATAGAGTTTGTTTTAATATAGATTTAATCTTTTAATAGATTTTTCTTTTATTAATAATAGATTTTAATAGTTTTTTTATATAGAAATTAGTAGAGTTTTATTAATTTTAGTTTAATATAGGTTTAATTAGATTTTTAATCATTTTTAGATTTAATTAGGGTTTAATTAGGTTAATTAGGATTTAATCTTTTGTTTAGAATTTAATTGAATTTGTTAGAATTAATTAGGATAGTTAATTGGCATTAGGATTTAATCTTTTAATTAGAGTTAATTGAGTTCATTTAGTTAATTAGGTTTAGGGTTTTAGTTAGTTTAATTAGGATTAACCTTTTTTTAATTCAGTTTTGTTCATTTTTGGGTCCAAAGTTGTTTTTCGTGGGCTCAGGGAGTGTGGTTTTTGGAGGCCCAAAGCCATATGAGTCCGTTTTGTTTTTTTTTTTCATTTGTAGTGACAGGTGTCGCCATATAAATGATGCCACGCGTGCTTGCTGAAAGACCCCACCTCACCTCCATTATCTCTCCCTCTCTCTCCACGCCACCACACGTGGCACGCATGCACCAGCTCCCTCCACTAACTGTGACATGCGTCCACCTCCCAGCACCCCTCAGCTCTCACTGGAAACTCCCCTGACCGGCATGCAAATCCGGTGAACTCCCACCGCCGGCAACCCCAACCAACTCCGGCCACCACCTGAACCACCGGAAAACCCAGAAATCCCTCCACTTCATTTTTCTTCTCCAATTTCCCTCTTCTTCTCCGATCCACCTTCATCTCTCCGATCAACACCTCCATCAACCTCCTCACTGGAAAACTCAAACTCCGCCGGAAAACTCATACGAACTCATCCATTTTCCCAGAATCTTCATAGATCTTCTTCGATTTCCCAGAAAAAAATCTTCAAAGAACGTCATTGTTCTTCGCATTGCCCAGCAACCTCCAAGATTCATCACTCTCCAGAAAATTCCCAGAGCGTCTTCATCGTGGTTCATGGATCCTCAACCAACTTCAACGAGCAAGAGCGCTCGTGTTCGTCACCTTCAATCTTCCTCCGTTTCCAGATTGTGAGAACACTCAGTTTGCTTTCGTCTTCTCCAAAGATCTTCAACCGTGCACTCATCCACTCAAGATTCCCAGAATTTCTTCATACTTCTTCAAGCAAACCTTCAAGAAGTTCCAGAAACTTCGTCGTCTCAATTGCTTCACCCCAGGTTCGTTCCCTTTTCACAATCTCCATTGCTGTTCATGCACTGATGTAGGGTTTCTTGTTTTGAGAGTTAAGGTTTAGCGTTAATTGTTGGAGATCGATCTGAGTGAGTGTGTTTAAGGATTTTGAGAGGAGTTTCAGAGAAGGTTTGAGGGAGGGTGTTGGAGATTCATGAGCAGCGTTAGGGTTAGGATTGATGAACAGTAACCAGAGTTTTGGAAGGGGAGATTGATTTTGTGGGATAATCAGTTGGGCTAGGGCTTGGACAGCGTTTAGGCCCAAATCTGAATTTGCTGAAGCACCCCTGGTTTACTCGTATCACCCCCCATGCGTGTGAGGGCTGAGTGATAATTTGGATTGGGCTTTGCCCTGATTACTAGGCGCACCCCCCTAGCGTAAGCCCAACTGGGAAATAACTGGGCGCATATGCTGTTTGAACCCCCTCCCCATTTATTCCAATTTTGAATTTTAATTTCTTTTATATTTTCTTGTACTTTCATTAATTCATATAAAAATGGAAACTTAACATTTTTGATTGGTTATTTTTGCATTAGATCAATAATTGTGTGTAGAAAAATAATAAAAATAAAAATGTCATTTTATTTTTAGTTTGCTATTTTTGGCGTATTTTTCTTTTTAATTAGGGTTTTTTAGAAGTTAGGTGTAGACTTCATTTTGTAGAATTTAGTTAGGGACTTTCCCTTGGGTATTTTGATCCATTCTTTTTAGGATATTTCACTTAGGACCTCAGCTTGTGTATAGGATTTTATTCGTAATTTTTAGGGTTACTTTTAGATGATTTGATTAGGTGAGATCAGAGTGATCAAAATTAGGGTTTAGGTTTAACATAGGTGAAGTAAATCCATTTTCTTTTAAGAATTTTGTTTTGATTTTTGGGGTATGGGCATAAAGGGATGTTATGGGTAGGTATATAGACCATTGTGAATGAGTGTTGGAGTTTTTCCCCTTGTCTTTATATTTTCAGGGTATTTTCTGAGTTTGACTGAACTTGACTGATTGTACTGATTGTTTGATGACTGTTTGGCTATCTTTGGGGTTTATCTTTGGGGAATTGTTGTGGGGGGCTTGGTTTTCTTTGAAGACCTTGTTGAAGGAGCATGATGAGGAGAAGGTTTAAGACTAGAGATCCAGAAATTGAAGTCTTGTTGGAGCTTGCAAGGATGCATAGATTGAGGTCTTAGTCTGGGGGGCTTGCTCTCTGTCTGTGAGGTTTGAGATCCTGAAGTTTGAGGGAAGTTCATGGTACTTTCCTGAGGAAGGCACTATGGATGTCTTTCATTCTTTCTTCTCACCTCTTTCTCAAGTATCCAATGATGTTGGAGCCTTCATGTGAGTTTAGTTTCTCCTGAGGAGGAATGTAAACCGATCACTTGTTGAGCCACATGGGATACGATTCCTAAGTGGAAGCCTCCTAGTATTTTCCTGAGGAAGGCACTATGGGTCTGTTCACTTAGTTCCCTTAGTTCATCTAGGATTTCTCAAGTATCCAATGATGTTGGAGCCTTCATGTGAGTTTAGTTTCTCCTGAGGAGGAATGTAAACCGATCACAGTTGTTGAGCCACATGGGATATGATTCCTAAGTGGAAGCCTCCTAGTACTTTCCCGAGGAAGGCACTACGGGCCTGTTCACTTAGTTCCCTTAGTTCAGCTAGGATTTCTTAAGTATCCAATGATGTTGGAGCCTTCATGTGAGTTTAATTTCTCCTGAGGAGGAATATAAACCGTTCACAGTTGTTGAGCCGCATAGGATATGATTCCTGAGTGGTAATCTCCTGGTACTTTCCTGAGGAAGGCACTATGAGTTTGCCTGCTTAGCTCCCTTTCTTTGGTAAGCTTGTTTTGAAGCTTGAAGACTGGGATTGATTTCTCTTGTGTAGGGTTTTGATTAGGGTTTTTTGCTTAGAGGTTTGATTAGGGTTTTGATTAGGGGTCCTGCTCAGGGTTTTGGTTTAAGTTTTGGATAGGGGCTTGTCAGGTTGGCTAGCCTTCTCTTTGTGTTGTTTGACTTGTGTGGTGTTGTGCTGCATTAGACTTAGGGGTTCATCTAGATATTTCTGAGGTAGGTGCATCTTAGAGATAGGCTTTGTGTGCATGAGAAGTTGAGGTGGTCCTCCTTCTGCTTGTGTGTTATTGAGTGGCTTTGCTTGTTGGTATTTGGTAGAGCTGAGCTCCCTTACCTCTGTGGTTTGCGGCCTTTGTGCCTTGCTTGTTTGGTTGTTGCATTCATGCATATTTCCAGTTTTTCTTTACTTTGCAGTTGATTCCTGTTTGTTGTTCAGTCCTGTTGCCATGATCCCTTAGGAGCTCTAACTTCTCCGCTGCGGGGAGTTATGATAGACATTAGGATGGTCAACCAGGCATGATAACATTAGGTAGATTCCCTTTTTTCAGCCATAGTTTTAGGGTGTCTTTTTTCCTTTCTCAGCAATAGAAGCACTTGAGTAGCTTGTGTCGTAGTTAGCCGAACTACAGCTGCTCTGATTTCTCGTACCAGACGAGGATATGTAGGCATAGGATGCGATATCCTAGCGAGCACACTAACAACTAACCCTTTGTTCTCTCGCGGCTGTGCGATCGAGACTTTCCCGCTGACGACTGATTGTTATCCCTTTTCTCTTGCCCGAGTGCATTTGAGACCAAACCGTAGTTGTAGGTTCCCGAACCCCTTAAAACCAGTTTGATTTTCTCACTGCTGTGTGAGAACGCCCAGGTTAGCCGTAGTTAGTCGAACTACGTTTGCTCTGATCTTCCATGCCGTATGGAAGTACGTAGGCACAGGACGCGATGTCCTGGCGAGCAACCTCCCCCCGTTTAGACGTAGGTAGTCGAACTACGTTGACTCTGACTTTCCCATTGCACGAGGGAGTACGTAGGCCCAGAACAGCGTATGTTCTGTCGAGTCCTGTCCTTTTCTTTTTCTTTTCAGACTGACCATTAGCGTAGATAGATAAACACACCCTTTTCCTTATAAACACCAAGCGTGGATCCCGTCGAGTACGACGGACGTGAGCGGTGCTAATACCTTCCCCTTGCGTAACCGACTCCCGAATCCAGGTTTTGGTTGCGATGACCATACCTTTTCCCGTCTTTGCGAGGTTTACTCTGAGCGTTTCCTTTCCCGCTCTGAGGGATAAATAACGCACGATGGCGACTCTTCTGTCAGCCGGCGCCGATTTTCGCAGTAGCGACAGCTGGCGACTCTGCTGGGGACTTTATAGCATCTAGGGACTTTTCCCATCCCTTATGCTGGGACCGTTTCCCATCCCCTACGCGAGTCAATCCTAGCGCTTGGGTGTTTATCTGTTGGGTGTTGTGCATATGTGTTTTATCTTTCCGCACTTTACTTTCCCGCACCTTTACCTTTCCGCATTTTCTTTCAGCACTATATTATTATGATTATTGCTGTGGGAGAGGGAGGTTACTATGAGTGAGAAGCCGAACCTGGGCTTGAGTATGCACCTATACATAGTTGCGGAGAGTAGTAGACGGACCTGTCTGCTGAGCAGGCACAGTTCCCTACGAAATCTGCGCTCAGACGAGGTTCTCGCAGAGGTGCTCCTTTCCGGTCCTGAGGATCTGAGGGGAGTCCAGACGTGAGGATTGTCGACTCTGGGGACCGATCATTTGGAAGTTAGCTAAGTGAGGCCTCTTCATGACTTGATGATGCCACTCCTTTTGGGAATCGTATCGTCACTCATGAAATTCTGTGACGCTGATGACCGCATAGGATGTCGTACCCTTGTCCGTGGATTAGGTCCATACCTGTGAGGGGGATTGGGTTATTGCAGGAAAACTAGCCTTCAGAAACCATGACTCAGTATTTATCAGACGATGTTCTTGATTCATCTCCAGGTGTGTTGTTTGGATCAGATGGGTTTCTTGTTTGAGGTTGATACTATTATCAGATGGTTTTCTCGTCAGATACAGAGGTTCAGATGAATTTCTTACCAGGGGATTGGTATTTTGAGTATCAGATGATAGTTAGTGTCATGAGGTGACTGTGGTGGTTTTCTGTTCTTGATATCATAGAGATGTTCCTCTTCAGGCTACAGCACGGCCCTGTGTTCACTGATTGCATCATTTATCATATTGCATTATTGCATCACCATTTGCATCCAACTAACGTGTGTGTATTGCAGGTATATATTTTCCCTCCCAGTTCCGGTGTTTATTCCCTAGCAAGACATGGAAGCCATGAAGAGAGTGTTACCCTACAGATTCCCGTCTCCAGATATCAGTCTGTTGTCAGAGTTGATTACTATTGCTAAGAAGAAGGTGATGGGAGATTTCAGGAAGACATATGGGAGGATCCTGACTTATGTTTACCAGCCCTCGGCTTATGAGATCAGCGGTATTTACACCCTGTTGCAGTTTTATGATGCGGAGCTCAGGTGTTTCGTATTTCCTGACTTTGTTTTGGCTCCTACCCTGGACGAGTATTCTGCACTCTTGGATATACCGATTCGCGAGCAGATGCCTTTCTATCACACGGACGCTAAGCCTAATCTGGCTGAGCTTTCTGATATCCTGCACTTAAGAGAGTTTGAGCTGACAGGGAAGATGATCAGAAGAGGAGATGTGTGGGGATTTTCGTTGGTTGTTTTGGTGGACAAGGCTCGGGAGTATGCCAAGAAAGGTGGCTGGGTTGTTTTTGACGCCATCCTTACTGTTCCCAAACATTCCTGATTTTGTTGATGCAGATGCTTTCTATATTCTGGCTGCAAAGAACCCAGTTCCTACCCTGCTGGGAGATATCCACCATTCCACTCACTACCAAAATGAAAAGCGGCGAGGAAGGAATGTCTCTTGCTGTGTACCTCTACTGTGCAGGTGGTTCACTAGTCATATGCCGAAGTCAGGGCCTTTTGTCACTTCTATTGACTCTTTAGGATGGCCTGAGCGCTTGATGGGGTTGACTTCTGAGAATGTGGTGTGGGTTAACGAGGAGGTGTTCGGAGTCGAGGTCATATACAGATGCGAAGGATTCCCTAATGTTCCTTTGATAGGAAGGAAAGGGTGTGTCAATTACAACCCTTCCTTATTAATCAGGAAGTTTGGGTATGCACCTCAGGAAGCGCCAAAGCCCGAGGAGATACAGGAATCTCTGTATCTCACCGGGGCAATAGAGGAAGAGATGTTGATCAAGCTTGAGAAAGCATGGAAGAACCTGCATAAGAGAGGGAAGCTTTCAGGTAGCAGAGGGGGTACTCGAGTTCTTGGTCCGTATGTGGAATGGATTCGTGAACGAGCTACGAAGTTCCTTATGCCTTATCCTGCAGTTCAGCCATTGTATCCTTCTCCGGTGGAGGAGCCCACCACTATAGACATACAGGTATACAAGCAGCTGATGGCAGAGAAAGAAGAGTTAGCAAAGGCTAAAGAAGCCTTAGAGAAAGAGAATGCCCAGCTTCGTCATGAAAAGATTGAAACAGGATATTTTTCCAAGCAACAGGCCGAGACTTTGAAACATCTGAAGACTACTTTATTGGAGTTGACTGAAACCAAGAAGCGTCTGGAGTTAGATGTAGACTCAGTTAGCAGTGTATTGGCTACTAAGAAACAAGAGCTGGAGAGGTCCTACACGAAGTTAACTAAGTTCAGAGAGCATTGGGATCTCACTATGGCCAAACGCAAAGAACGGGAAGAAGAGCTCAAGACACAGGTTGCTCAGCTGGGAGAACAGGTTAAAGTGAAGACTGAAGAGCTTGAAGAAGAAGCATGCCGTCGATATGAGGCCGAACGCAAACTGATTGATGCCTTGAAGAATCTGGAAGATTGTCAGCGCAGAGCAGACATCAAGAGGCCCAAACCTGGGGATGGTGCCCAGGATAAGGCGTGGGAAGATTTTGTCAGAGACATCCAGGGAACGGTCAGAAAAAGGGATCAGTTGATAGAAGGCTTGATTTATCGACCGGATCACGCAGAGACGAAGAAGCTGGTCGAGGATTTCCGCGACCGTACTCGCACTTGATTTCTCTCTTGTATTCTGTGTGTTGAGATCACCACCAGGCATGTTGGCTGGGATCCTCCTTTATCGTATCAGTTGTATGGAACATAGTTGTGTAACGTCTTGACCAGACTGTCATTCCAATAAATATATGAGGGTTTTTCTAAATATTGTCTTTATGGTTAATCTTGTCTTGCTACCTTGACACTGGAATTGGAGGGGAAACATCCCCAATGCACACATGCACGTTAGCATTTTTTCTGTCTGCATAAATCATATTGCATAGCATTTCTCTAGCTGGCCAGAGCACTTATCCAGCCTTTGTTTTCACCAGAGGGTGATTCTCGGGGGATTGTTCGAGGCAAGAGTGGAGTGTTGAAGATGGCCAAGGGGCTGAAACAGATTTGAGCAGAATCAAGCAGTGTAGTCAGGTACAGGTAAGTGGTAGCTATGTCTGAAGGCAATCTCCAGGCTCCTAACACCTTGACAGGGTTTACTATGACGTCCCACCATCGCTATGATTCTATGGAAGGCTTCCCGCAAGCAAACAACGTTACTGCAGACCAGGTTGTACAGCCTACTGTTGAGAGCCGAGATCGACATGAGCAGTTCGTTGCCAGAAATGAACGTCCTCCTCCTGTTAGCAATCAAGGTGTTGTTTTCCCTGAGAGGAATCCACGCAGATATATCCCGGTAGCCAGGACTGTAAACTCAAGAGCTCTTGAAGGTGCTAGAAGGGTCCGAGTATTGGAAGAAAGAGTTAAAGCTTTGGAGGTGAAAGATACTGTTAACCTGAATGCTGCAGACATGTGTTTGGTTCCTGACCTGGTGTTGCCTTATAAGTTCAAAGTGCTGGAATTCGAGAAGTACACGGGAGATAGCTGTCCGAAGCTGCATTTGATGATGTTCTGTCAAAGAATGACTGCGTTTGTGCGAAATGACAAGCTGATGATCCATTGCTTTCAGTATAGTCTGACTGGGGCATCCTCGAGGTGGTATGCGCAGTTAGAGAGTAACCAGATTCGATCATGGGTGGATTTAGCCAGAGCTTTCGTGAAGCAGTACGATTACAACCTGGATATGGCTCCTAGTCTCGTACATCTGCAAGAATTATCTCGGGCGGAGAATGAATCATTCAGAGGGTATGTGCAAAGATGGAAAGAATTAGCCGCTAGTGTTCAACCACCGCTTCAGGAAAGAGAAATGGTTGACATCTTCTCGGGTACTCTGAAAGGCCATTATTATGACAAATTGTTCGGTTGTACAAGCTTTGTGGGCCTGATGAGAATGGGAGAGCTTGTTGAGAGAGGACTCAAAAGTGGAAAGCTTCGAGATGCTCCTTATATCCCAGTTGATAAGGCTGAATCATTTGTCGGTTCTCAAGAAGAGTGGGAGGAAGGAAATGACGTCGTCTCAGAATCTCTAGCATCTCAGGATCGATTTTCAGACACTTCAAGTCAACGATCATCCTATCGTCGATCGCGTCAGCACGCCCAACGAAGACCAAGGAAACCTGAAAGGCAGTTTACTCAGCTACCGGTGCCGTACAGTCAGTTGTTGCCAGATCTGGTCAAAAGTGGATTGATAGTGCCGAAAGAGACTAATCCAGTGATTCCACCGTATCCTCCAGGTTTTGATGCCAGCGCCCGCTGTGAGTACCATGTTGGGGCACAGGGGCATTCAACAAATGATTGTAAGGTGCTCAGAAGCCAGGTTCAAGATCTGTTAGACTCTAACCGGATTTTCGTCACGCCCCAGGGTTTTGTTCAGATTAACGATTCTCCGTCATCCAGTTGTGTGGGTTCGTCAGTTAATGTCATGGAAGACTCCACGGGAAGTGTGTGTTCTGAAGATTGTCAAACTGAGAGTTCAGTCGAATATGGGAGAAGTTTCTAGAGGTTTCTGTGCCGGGTGTTACATCTGTTTTCTCTGCTGACCCGTTTAGCTTTTGTGCACTAGTGTTTGCTGACCACCACCAGGATTGTTGGCTGGGGTCATAGTATCCGTACTCATTTGTGCTTACGTGTTGTTTTTGTTGGTTATACATGTGTGGGAGATGTTTGTCTTGGTGCTTATAGCTTGAGTTTATCTTTGTCTTGTATCGAATATGTGTTTGCTTTCTGCATTGCATTATCGTCTAACAGGTACATCAGAACCGTGGGTCTTATTTCCTCATCGTCCAGTTTGTTGCAGGAATTCCTTCAGAGAAATGGAACAGAATCAGGTTGAATTGGTTGAAGTCCGAAGCCAGCTGGGGCAGATGATGAGAGACATGCAAGAGATGCGTCTGGAGCAGAAGATTCTCAAAGAGGAAAATAGTCAGCTGAAGACCCAAATGAGCTTGGTCATGGAAGTAGTCAAGAAGGTGCTTAGGAAAGAGGATGATCAGCTATCCGGAGCCGCAGTGAGGGAGCTCGTGCCACCTGTGCCTGTGGAACCTGAGCAACAGCAACAGAGGGTGCATCCGGCTCAACGGAGGATTCAGGAGGGGAAGCCAAAGAGGATATTTGAGGCGCCACCTACAACGTATGCTGAGCTCTTTCAGACTTTATTGAGGTTTAATCTGGTTGAGAAGAGAACGTTGGAACCACCCACCAGAGCGCTTCCTTATGGGCTCGATGCCAATAAGCAATGTGAATTTCATTATGGGACACTCGGACACGACATCGAAAGTTGTCATGCTTTTAAGCACAATGTTCAAGACCTGATTGACTCAAAAGATATTGAATTCACGCTGAGCGGCGTAGCTGTACGTATTGCTCCTATCCCAGTTGATGCTAAGATGATGGATGTTTCTAAAGCTGCAGTGGGTCAAAAACGTATCCTGGACTCCATGATGTCAGAATCTCCATGCCCACAACTGTTGCCTATTCCTGGGGCAGATCTGAGAAAGAAAATGGCTAAGCATAAGGAGTGTCTTAATCAGTACGGTGAAAGTCAAGAAACCGAGGTTGTATTTGCTACGAAGGTTGTTCAACAGCCAACTCGATACCAGCGACAACAGCAATGATCTCAACAGTGGCAGAGGCAACATCATCCCAATCAGCGAAAAGCTCAAAATCAAAGGCCGGTGAGGGTATTTAGTGTGCCTTCGATGCCATATGCCGAACTTCTTCAGGTGTTGCTACGATTACAGTTGGTTGAGAAGAGGAAGTTAGCCCCGCTGACGGGTACACCTCCAGCAGGGTATGATATCAAGGAGCGCTGTGATTTCCATTCAGGAGCACCTGGGCACAACATTGAAGATTGTCTGGCCTTCAAGCACAAGGTGCAGGACCTCCTTGACAGTGCAGCAATCAACTTCGGGCAGGAAGGTCCCCAAATCATCTGAATGAGGAGAAGGGGCTCTATAATTTGGTTGGGTCATTGAAAGCAGATCAGGACAGCTTCCAGTTGCCTCTAATAACTGATTGTGAAGATGGCTGGTTCAGCAGCAGAGCAGATGTGAAAGCCCGGTTCTCGGAAGCTAGCATTTTTCTTTGTTTTATCTTGTCATTTCTTTACATTTGTAGTTTCTTTCCTGTTCAATTTGCAATCTTGTTTGTAAAACTTGTTGTTTTCATTCAATTGATGATAATGAAATAAGTATGCATGTTTTGATTAAATCCATTCGTGTTCACTAATTGTTTTTATAAATGTCCAACACCTGGTTAAGAGGAATCTGGGGGGATGACGAAAATGAACGACAGGCAACTTCAGACTGTATGCTTTTGAAACAAAACCTGCTGATGATGTACAGGCATTGTTTCAAATCCCTAAACACCGGTGATATAAGGAAGATAATCCCTTGTTAACCCCTTTGAGCCTAGTAGTAGGAGTTCTTTCTGGAAAAAAATGAAAAACCCTTCATCTTTAACCTGGGGCAGGGTAGGTGTTAGCTAATTTGGCCGAGCGTCCAAATCGCAAAAAGGAGTGTCCGTTCGAGGATCAATCACACCTCTAGAGGTCGTGCCTAAAAAACCACAATGGTTAAATCAAGAGCGAGACAGTCACATTATTCTCCAATGAGTCAAGCAACCAGTGTCACACGACTTGTTCGAAAAAAGAGAAAGAGAAAAAAGAAATCAAAAGCCCGCTAAGTCAAGAAAAGAAAACAATTGACTTAGGCAAAAATGAGGGCATCCCGCTGGACTTAAAAGAATCAAAAAGAAACTCAAAAAGAGTCAGTCCAGGCAAAAGTTAGGGATATGAAAAGAAAAAAGATGAAAGGATGGAAAAATCCTCAAATGAAATACGAGTCGTGTAACCTCAAGTGTTAAAGACGAAGAGTGAGTGGTTGTCACTCCAAAAACTCATGGTTTCTCGAACTATCACTCCTATCTTTCAGCCTCTGAGAGGTGAGTGCTAAGGTCGAATTAGCTGAACATAGGATGGGAGAACATCAAGGAGAGCGGGTGGGTTAAAATAAACTTTGAGCCTTTATCCTTTCCTTCAAAACCGTGAACCTGACCACGTTATAACCTTCAAAAGTCCTAATTGAAGCAGGTTGTTTCGAAAGCATACTTCGGTAAAGGTCACGTCGATTCTGACTCCTAAAAGGGTTCCTCTTACCATGTTGGTACTGATGTTGATATTCTTGATAAATGTTTTGTGCATTATATGCTATAAACTGTTTTCCCCTTTTCCCAGTGAACAGATTGGATGTCAAAGCTGTCATATGTGTTGCATTAATACGTCTTTTACGCAGAACAACTTGTTTTACTTGCGAGTAAGTGCTTGACAGCAGGAGAGTTTTCTGCAATGGAAAGTATGGTTAGGATAGAATACAGAACGCCCGAATGTTCCGAGAGTAGGGGCAAGCTACATCCGGTGATCCCCAGTCAGGTCAGCCTTTCGAAGTCAGTTATTCTGGAGCAATCAGGTGAAGATTCGATGGATATCCTGTAGTCAAGGGGCACTACTCTGAATCAGATAATCAGGAGCGAGGTCGTTGCAGTCAGGGGCAGGCCATCTTAAGCGCGCAGAGGTTATTCGAGAAGCATTTGATGTAAAGTATCTCTCCGAAGTTTAGAATGCTGGGGCATTTCATATCAGACCATCAGGGAACAGATTTGCAGATTTCCTTTCGAGGACTATCCCCATAGAGGTCCCGCAGGCTGGGGCATATCAGAAGCGAAGGGTTTGTTCTTCTCCATAGCATCAGGGTTATTCAGAGTTATTCGAGCAGATTCAGCCAATTTTCAAGAGCGAGGCGAATGTCGAAAAATTGTGTTACTATCCTTTGACTCTTCAAACCAGGAGACTGTGTATGCAGACAGAATGTTTTCCAGCGTCAGTTGTACCTGACCCATCACAGATAGCCTAAGAGACCAATTCATGTTGGCGGTCACTGTGAGGCCCATCCGTGTTGGCGCATCAGTTTCCAAATCCAATCGTCATCAGTACGCATGAAGACTCCGTCCATTTTCTCCAGTAAAAGTCCAGTTTTTCAGTGGCGCGGGTAAACTATCCCCAGAGAAGTCCAATCATACTTGGCACATCTGCCATTCCCCAGCGGATTTATATTCCTCAGCAGGGTGTTACTTCAACGAGGTGCCTGGTTAAGTTCCCAATTTCCCCAGCGGAGTTGATTTCTCTCTTCCAGCATTTATTTTGCTGGAATGATTCTGTGATATCCGATATATTCCCAGCGGAGTTGGCTTCCTCTTCAGCATTTATTTTGCTGAAGTGGTTTTCTGTGCCCGACTTTCTCTAGCAGCCCGAGCCTGTATTAGCATGTTGCATATCATCATATTTGCATCATACTTG
Source organism: Lathyrus sativus (assembly GCA_963859935.3). NCBI lineage: Eukaryota > Viridiplantae > Streptophyta > Magnoliopsida > Fabales > Fabaceae > Lathyrus > Lathyrus sativus. Next base: position 13,006,990 of record CAWUDS030002219.1, on the reverse strand, counting down.
CATTTCATTTTCAAAATGCGTAGCATTTTCATCCTGAATGGAGCATTACGCCATAGAAAGATTCAAGCATATGCATATGCATACGAAGCATAAGCCATGTTTTCTATCAGCCTCATATGGCGCGTGAATTACTCTGTGATCAGTTCAGGGGCATTCATCCAGCAGCAGTGTTCAGACAGTTCAGCAGTTTATTCGTATTCCAGATCATACAACAGTTATGCTTTGATCAATCAGTCATCTGGTATCGACAGGCTTTTCTTCCTGTCAATTCATATTGACGATGTGCTCCTCCAATAAGTGGTGTTTTCTCCGTCTATCATTAGACGTCTTGAGTTCGAAAGTGGCTTTCTTCCCGTCTATCAGTAGACGATGTGAAGTTTCGATTAATTTTCCAGTGGGGTTTCAAGATGGGGTTTCTCTATGTGGTTTTCTTTCCGTCTAGCAGTAGACGATGTGAAGTTTCGGGTGATTTTTCAGTGGGTTTCAAGATGGGGGTTTCTTTAAGTGGCTCTCTTTCCGTCTAGCAGTAGACGATGTGAAGTTTCAGATGAGTTTTCAGTGGGTTTCTTATCGTCAGGTCATATGGATGGTGTGTTTCCCCAGCGAGTCTTCTCCGGCTATCTTTGGATGTTGAGGGGTTTCAAAGCGATCTTTCGGATAGTGGTTTTCTTTCTGTGTATTGGATGAGATGGCGTTTCAAGAGGGTTTTCCTGATTGTCGATTCTTATTGACGGCATGGCTCTTTGAAGGTGGTTTTCTTCCCGTCGGTTCTTACTGATGATGTGGCCCCTTTAAGGATATTGATCTTTCCATCAATTCCCGTAGACGACAGGACTCTGAAATTTGATGGATGGGGGTGAATTGCTTATGGGTGTCTTTCCGTCTATCCTTAGACGATGTGAGTATGGATCAGGGTGTCTTTCCGTCTATCTTTAGACGATGTGAGTATGGATTTTTGGGTGTCTTCCCGTCTATCATTAGACGATGTGAGTATTGATTTTTTCCTTCGGGATTAAGGGTGTCTTCCCATCTATCATTAGACGATGTGAGTATTGAATTTTTTCCTTCGGGATTATGGGTGTCTTTCCGCCTATCATTAGACGATGTGAGTATTGATGAATTTTTTCCTTCGGGATTATGGGTGTCTTCCCGTCTATCTTTAGACGATGTGAGTATCGATTTGGGTGTCTTACCGTCTATCCTTAGACGATGTGAGTATGCGATTTTGGGTGTCTTTCCGTCTATCCTTAGACGATGTGAGTATGGATTCTGGGTGTCTTCCCGTCTATCCTTAGACGATGTGAGTATGAATTGTTGGGTGTCTTTCTGTCTATCCTTAGACGATGTGAGTATTGGTTTGTTTCTTCAGAGTATGGGTGTCTTTCCGTCTATCCTTAGACGATGTGAGTAGTGGATTAAGGGTGTCTTCCCATCTATCCTTAGACGATGTGAGTAGTGGATTAAGGGTGTCTTCCCGTCTATCCTTAGACGATGTGAGTATGGATTTTGGGTGTATTTCCGTCTATCATTAGACGATATGAGTATTGATTTTTGTCCTTCGGGATTAAGGGTGTCTTCCCGTCTATCCTTAGACGATGTGAGTATTGATGAATTTTTTCCTTCGGGATTATGGGTGTCTTTCCGTCTATCCTTAGACGAGGTGAGTATTGGTTTGTTTCTTCAGATTATGGGTGTCTTTCCGTCTATCCTTAGACGATGTGAGTATTGAATTTTTTCCTTCGGGATCAAGGTGTCTTTCCGTCTATCATTAGACGATGTGAGTATTGGATTGGAGGTGTCTTTCCGTCTATCTTTAGACGATGTGAGTATATTTCTCTTCCTGTCTATCAACAGACGATGTGAGAGGATCAGGTGTTTTGTTGCAACCCTCGGGTTTGTTATCAGGGGTATCACACAGGTAACGGGCGTTAAAATCAGGAGTTCTTTATCAGATGATTAATCAGTTTGTCGCCGTAATGACTGGACTCGGTTTTCTGGATTTTATCCCCCAAGCAGTTGTACAGTAGATTCTCACGGTTGGCAAATTTTCGGGTTTTATTGGTATTCAACCGTCTCGTACCTCTGAATGTTTGAAAGCTAAGCGCTCTTCAATCCTTCAGGTCCAAGTCGCTTGAATAGGGGCAGCTGTTGCACCCTAAAATTTGACCAACCGGTTCTCCTATCTGGTTCATGGTTTCAGTTCGTATTCGCAAATCAGATGCATGACATTTGTGCACAGATAGAGGATTTCAGGGTTACAGCTTGGGTTTCATTTACCGGATATTTCAGATCCAGTCTAGATAATCAGGGTTTTATTTTCGGGAAATTGTGCGCTCCTTGGTGTTTGCAGCTCACATGGTGGTTTTTGGGATATTCTGATGCCAGGGGTTTACTATTCGCTTCGATCTGTCTCGCGCTACCTTTTATGTTGATCATTTGCATTTGTCTGCATTTTTTAAGGATTTAATAGCCTTTTGTGGATTTTAAATAGGCTTTTAGATTTTTTAGGATTTAAATAGATTTTTAGCATTTTTTAAATAGTTTAAATCTTTTTTGTAGAGCTTTATAGAATTTTTTTTAAAATAGGTTTAATAGTTTTTTAATCATTTTTAGAATGTAATAGATTTTAATAGTTTTAAATAAATGGTATAGATTTTATTAGAGATTTAATAGGATTTTAATAGTTTTTAAATAGAAATAAATAGAGTTTGTTTTAATATAGATTTAATCTTTTAATAGATTTTTCTTTTATTAATAATAGATTTTAATAGTTTTTTTATATAGAAATTAGTAGAGTTTTATTAATTTTAGTTTAATATAGGTTTAATTAGATTTTTAATCATTTTTAGATTTAATTAGGGTTTAATTAGGTTAATTAGGATTTAATCTTTTGTTTAGAATTTAATTGAATTTGTTAGAATTAATTAGGATAGTTAATTGGCATTAGGATTTAATCTTTTAATTAGAGTTAATTGAGTTCATTTAGTTAATTAGGTTTAGGGTTTTAGTTAGTTTAATTAGGATTAACCTTTTTTTAATTCAGTTTTTGTTCATTTTTGGGTCCCAAAGTTGTTTTTCGTGGGCCCAGGGAGTGTGGTTTTTGGAGGCCCAAAGCCATATGAGTCCGTTTTGTTTTTTTTTTTCCATTGCAGTGACAGGTGTCGCCATATAAATGATGCCACGCGTGCTTGCTGAAAGACCCCACCTCACCTCCACTATCTCTCCCTCTCTCTCCACGCCACCACACGTGGCACGCATGCACCAGCTCCCTCCACTAACTGTGACACGCGTCCACCTCCCAGCACCCCTCAGCTCTCACCAGAAACTCCCCTGACCGGCATGCAAATCCGGTGAACTCCCACCGCCGGCAACCCCAACCAACTCCGGCCACCACCTGAACCACCGGAAAACCCAGAAATCCCTCCACTTCATTTTTCTTCTCCAATTTCCCTCTTCTTCTCCGATCCACCTTCATCTCTCCGATCAACACCTCCATCAACCTCCTCACCGGAAAACTCAAACTCAGCCGGAAAACTCATACGAACTCATCCATTTTCCCAGAATCTCATAGATCTTCTTCGATTTCCCAGAAAAAAATCTTCAAAGAACGTCATTGTTCTTCGCATTGCCCAGCAACCTTCAAGATTCATCACTCTCCAGAAAATTCCCAGAGCGTCTTCATCGTGGTTCATGGATCCTCAACCAATTTCAACGAGCAAGAGCGCTCGTGTTCGTCACCTTCAATCTTCCTCCGTTTCCAGATTGTGAGAACACTCAGTTTGCTTTCGTCTTCTCCAAAGATCTTCAACCGTGCACTCATCCACTCAGATTCCCAGAATTTCTTCATACTTCTTCAAGCAAACCTTCAAGAAGTTCCAGAAACTTCGTCGTCTCAATTGCTTCACCCCAGGTTCGTTCCCTTTTCACAATCTCCATTGCTGTTCTGCACTGATGTAGGGTTTCTTGTTTTGAGAGTTAAGGTTTAGCGTTAATTGTTGGAGATCGATCTGAGTGAGTGTGTTTTAAGGATTTTGAGAGGAGTTTCAGAGAAGGTTTGAGGGAGGGTGTTGGAGATTCATGAGCAGCGTTAGGGTTAGGATTGATGAACAGTAACCTGAGTTTTGGAAGGGAGATTGGTTTTGTGGGGATAATCAGTTGGGCTAGGGCTTGGACAACGTTTAGGCCCAAATCTGAATTTGCTGAAGCACCCCTGGTTTACTCGTATCACCCCCCATGCGTGTGATGGGCTGAGTGATAATTTGGATTGGGCTTTGCCCTAATTGCTAGGCGCACCCCCCTAGCGTAAGCCCAACTGGGAAATAACTGGGCGCATATGCTGTTTGAACCCCCTCCCCATTTATTCCAATTTTGAATTTTAATTTCTTTTATATTTTCTTGTACTTTCATTAATTCATATAAAAATGGAAAATTAACATTTTTGATTGGTTCTTTTTGAATTAGATCAATAATTGTGTGTAGAAAAATAATAAAAATAAAAATGTCATTTTATTTTTAGGTTGCTATTTTTGGCGTATTTTTCTTTTTAATTAGGGTTTTTTAGAAGTTAGGTGTAGACTTCATTTTGTAGAATTTAGTTAGGGACTTTCCCTTGGGTATTTTGATCCATTCTTTTTAGGATATTTCACTTAGGACCTCAGCTTGTGTACAGGATTTTATTCGTAATTTTTAGGGTTACTTTTAGATGATTTAATTAGGTGAGATCAGAGTGATCAAAATTAGGGTTTAGGTTTAACATAGGTGAAGTAAATCCATTTTCTTTTAAGAATTTATTTTGATTTTTGGGGTATGGGCATAAAGGGATGTTATGGGTAGGTATATAGACCATTGTGAATGAGTGTTGGAATTTTTCCCCTTGTCTTTATATTTTTAGGGTATTTTCTGAGTTTGACTGAACTTGACTGATTGTACTGATTGTTTGATGACTGTTTGGCTATCTTTGGGGTTTATCTTTGGGGAATTGTTGTGGGGGGCTTGGTTTTCTTTGAAGACCTTGTTGAAGGAGCATGATGAGGAGAAGGTTGAAGACTAGAGATCCAGAAATTGAAGTCTTGTTGGAGCTTGCAAGGATGCATAGATTGAGGTCTTAGTCTGGGGGGCTTGCTCTCTGTCTGTGAGGTTTGAGATCCTGAAGTTTTAGGGAAGTTCATGGTACTTTCCTGAGGAAGGCACTATGGATGTCTTTCATTCTTTCTTCTCACCTCTTTCTCAAGTATCCAATGATGTTGGAGCCTTCATGTGAGTTTAGTTTCTCCTGAGGAGGAATGTAAACCGATCATTTGTTGAGCCACATGGGATACGATTCCTAAGTGGAAGCCTCCTAGTATTTTCCTGAGGAAGGCACTATGGGTCTGTTCACTTAGTTCCCTTAGTTCATCTAGGATTTCTCAAGTATCCAATGATGTTGGAGCCTTCATGTGAGTTTAGTTTCTCCTGAGGAGGAATGTAAACCGATCACAGTTGTTGAGCCACATGGGATATGATTCCTAAGTGGAAGCCTCCTAGTACTTTCCCGAGGAAGGCACTATGGGCCTGTTCACTTAGTTCCCTTAGTTCAGCTAGGATTTCTTAAGTATCCAATGATGTTGGAGCCTTCATGTGAGTTTACTTTCTCCTGAGGAGGAATATAAACCGTTCACAGTTGTTGAGCCGCATAGGATATGATTCCTGAGTGGTAATCTCCTGGTACTTTCCTGAGGAAGGCACTATGAGTTTGCCTGCTTAGCTCCCTTTCTTTGGTAAGCTTGTTTTGAAGCTTGAAGACTGGGATTGATTTCTCTTGTGTAGGGTTTTGATTAGGGTTTTTGCTTAGAGGTTTGATTAGGGTTTTGATTAGGGGTCCTGCTCAGGGTTTTGGTTTAAGTTTTGGATAGGGGCTTGTCAAGTTGGCTAGCCTTCTCTTTGTGTTGTTTGACTTGTGTGGTGTTGTGCTGCATTAGACTTAGGGGTTCATCTAGATATTTCTGAGGTAGGTGCATCTTAGAGATAGGCTTTGTGTGCATGAGAAGTTGAGGTGGTCCTCCTTCTGCTTGTGTGTTATTGAGTGGCTTTGCTTGTTGGTATTTGGTAGAGCTGAGCTCCCTTACCTCTGTGGTTTGCGGCCTTTGTGCCTTGCTTGTTTGGTTGTTGCATTCATGCATATTTCCAGTTTTTCTTTACTTTGCAGTTGATTCCTGTTTGTTGTTCAGTCCTGTTGCCATGATCCCTTAGGAGCTCTAACTTCTCCGCTGCGGGGAGTTATGATAGACATTAGGATGGTCAACCAGGCATGATAACATTAGGTAGATTCCCTTTTTTCAGCCATAGTTTTAGGGTGTCTTTTTTCCTTTCTCAGCAATAGAAGCACTTGAGTAGCTTGTGTCGTAGTTAGCCGAACTACAGCTGCTCTGATTTCTCGTACCAGACGAGGATATGTAGGCATAGGATGCGATATCCTAGCGAGCACACTAACAACTAACCCTTTGTTCTCTCGCGGCTGTGCGATCGAGACTTTCCCGCTGACGACTGATTGTTATCCCTTTTCTCTTGCCCGAGTGCATTTGAGACCAAACCGTAGTTGTAGGTTCCCGAACCCCTTAAAACCAGTTTGATTTTCTCACTGTTGTGTGAGAACGCCCAGGTTAGCCGTAGTTAGTCGAACTACGTTTGCTCTGATCTTCCATGCCGTATGGAAGTACGTAGGCACAGGACGCGATGTCCTGGCGAGCAACCTCCCCCCGTTTAGACGTAGGTAGTCGAACTACGTTGACTCTGACTTTCCCATTGCACGAGGGAGTACGTAGGCCCAGAACAGCGTATGTTCTGTCGAGTCCTGTCCTTTTCTTTTTCTTTTCAGACTGACCATTAGCGTAGATAGATAAACACACCCTTTTCCTTATAAACACCAAGCGTGGATCCCGTCGAGTACGACGGACGTGAGGGGTGCTAATACCTTCCCCTTGCGTAACCGACTCCCGAATCCAGGTTTTGGTTGCGATGACCATACCTTTTCCCGTCTTTGCGAGGTTTACTCTGAACGTTTCCTTTCCCGCTCTGAGGGATAAATAACGCACGGTGGCGACTCTTCTGTCAGCCGGCGCCGATTTTCGCAGTAGCGACAGCTGGCGACTCTGCTGGGGACTTTATAGCATCTAGGGACTTTTCCCATCCCTTATGCTGGGACCGTTTCCCATCCCCTACGCGAGTCAATCTAGGAATAAGCTAGAAAGAAACGGTCAAAAAAGACTCCAACAATTGAGGAGTGAACTCGAATGGGGTTTATCTTATCCGAACATGGAGAAGATAACAGAAATAACCGTCATCCACGAGAATCGAACTCTGTGGGGAATTTAGAAATGATATGCACTTTATGCCTAAAGCTGAAAACCCTACTTGGAGAGAGACGACACAACCCGACCACTTAGGGAATAAACACCAAAGTTGGATGGAACAAGTAATTGCTATAATGGTACACATGTATGCGGGATTCTACGTTGCTGGTAAAATATGAGATAGAAACCCGGGGATTATTGGGATTATCACCAATAAAGTTTATTGGGGCTTGAAGGATGCAAAGTAGCATAACTCACTGGTGATGCTCAAGCAAAATGGTTAGTTCTGTTTTCTCACGAATCAAACCAAAGGTTAAATAACAACTTGTAAAGAAAAGTACGCGCCGGATTCGCACGGAGCAAAAACAAAAGGGGTTCCGGACTCGTACAGAACTAAGATTGATAGTAAGGCTCCACCACACCAAATAAGGACCGACATAGAGGACTTGCGGTGGAAAGGTGACCATCCTGTTTTCCTCAACACCTGGAGATGTATCTCAAACAAAAATGAAAGGATGTTATGAACATGTTCTTCTAATGTGTCAACTTTTGTCAAAAATCTCACTGGAAAATGACAGGACCATGTCCTCCTCAAGGATCATTCCAGAAGTGTTCCATAAATATTGGTAGTTTTGTGATTTCTGGGGAAAGATCAACTTCCCTTTAGTTATTTAAATTATCAAAGAATTTATGCGTCTCAACATGTTGTTATACCTCCATTTCAAAATTATATCATCAAAAATAAGCGACACTTGCTAAAGAAAGAAAACACAGTAAATAGAAAAAGGAAAATGCAAATTTCATTGAAAAATATGGTAGCGCATGAAAAAAACACGGCTCCACCTGGGATATTACAAAAGGAACAAACAAATGAAAATGGCAATAGGAAAGGTTTACATTGAATTTCGATAAATGCTACTTTCCCTACAACTAAATAGATCCTTAGAACTTCGCTTCTGAAGAGAACAAACAGGTCGACTCTCGTGCCCCTTGTCGCTACTGCGAAAATCGGCGCCGGCTGAACAGAAGAGTCGCCACCGTGCGTTATTTATCCCACGGGAGGAAAGGAAACGCTCAGAGTAAACCTCGCAAAAACGGGAAAAGGTATGGTCATCGCAACCAAAACCTGATTCGGGAGTCGGTTACGCAAGGGGAAGGTATTAGCACCCCTCACGTCCGTCGTACTCGACGGGATCCATGCTTGTTTTCGGGTATGGATTGTTATTTATATCTAAACTAAAGGTCAGGGATAAAAGAAAATAAAATGACTCGGCAAAGTATCGCACTTTATGCCTACGTATTCCCGTCTGGAACGAGAAATCAGAGTCAACGTAGTTCGCCTACCTACGGGAAAGGAGGGGAAGGTTGCTCGCTAGGATATCGCATCCTATGCCTACGTACTTTCATACAGCATGAAAGATCAGAGCAAACGTAGTTCGGGCCACGTACGACACAGGTTTGTCTTGATTGTTTTTAGTCCTTCTGAAAAAGGGTCTTTCTGATTAACAGTCCAAGCGGACAAAAATGACGTTTTGATGTGTTCACATTCTTTTACGGAAGAAGTGTCTTTTATTGTGTTTGAAATCTTCATTGTGTTTTTCTGTTTGTTTTTTAGAAAGAAGAGACAGAACTCTAACCTACGGTTGCGAAGGGAATCAAACTAACCTAATGCTATCATGCATGGGTTAAGACCTAGTGTCTATCATGCTCCTCTCTTGCGCAGAGAGAAACAGAGATCCTAAGGGAATAGACAGAAATAGAAACAATAGCAGATATATACAGTAAAGCAGTAAAATGCATGGATGCAGCAATACAAGCGAGGCAAGGGAGTCCCACTCAACCTCGAACCTAGAAAACAATAGGCAAAAGTGAACAGAATTCACTTTCAACCTAACAGGTTAAACAGCAAACAATACAGTCAGGGAAAACCAATCAATACATCAGAAATGAATAACAGCTAAAATAAACAGCCACAGCAGCTCTGCATCAACATCTATCTTCAAGTCATCTCCAAACAGCTACAAGCTTCAGGCAAGCATCAATCTCCATCTCCACAGCCTTCAAGCAACGTCTTGGTCATCAGTCTTCAATCTGCATTGGCTTTTCTTCAAGTCTTAATCTCCAAGCTGAGGAATCAATCACAAGAGTGAATTGGGTGTTAAGCAATTAGTTGACCACCAAGGGTGGCAAACAGACTGCTAACAACACATAGGATATTTTCTCTCAAGAGTTCTATCTCTTAGACACTATCACCAAGCCTTCCAAAGGAAGGGGGTGAGTATCTTAGAGAGACTCTGCATCACAGAGAGGGATGGAGGCAATCAAGACCTTCCATGTTTGAGAATCAAGATTACTACTCTAGAGCTCTGCCTAGCTCCTAAACCCTATAGCCCTCAACAGCTTGCTAGCAAGAATCTCTTCATCAACTCTGGATGTTGGTCTTCAATCATCTGATCTCCAATGGCTTCATCTTCTCGGGCTTCAGCTCTCCCAATCCCCAAGCAAACCCAATACCCCACACAGACAAAAGAAATAACCCTAGAGAGGGCACACCACACAGCCAAACAAATATAGACAGTATACTAATAGCAGTAGGGGAATCCTAATATTTCTAAGGGATCTAATAACTACCCATAGTCCCTATAGTCCCATACCCAAAGATTCCACCTCTAACTCCTAAGGGAAATGAACTAATTCACCTATGTTATCACCTAACCCTAATTTTGATCATGTTATTCACACCTAAACAAATCACCTAAAAATAAGTCCTAAAAATATGAACTAAATTTTATATGCAAGATAAATGTCTAAACTAAACAACCTAAAAAGAATGGATTGAAAATGTTAAAGCATCTATTCAAACTAAAATTGACAAAATCATGCATCAAATAAACTACTTAAAATGCTATTTAAAAGAAAAATATGCTAAAAATACAAAAATAAAATGAAATATTAATTTTTTTATGTGATATTTTCTTAACAAAATTATGAATAATGTGCAAAAAGAATCAATTAAAATCATGCATTTTTCTATTTTTTATGATTTTTGAAAAAATTGAAATGAATTAAAAAATTAAAATGGAACCAATTTGGAATGAGGGGTGCAGAATTAATACAACTCAGTTAAAACAACAAACTGGGCCCAGGCTGGGGGGCGCGCATAGCAAGCGCGTCTGGGCCCAATCAAACAGAAAATGATAACAAAAAATAAAAAAAAGCAAAACGGTGCGAATAGCGAATTTTTTAGGCATAATCACATTGGGCCTGATTGGGGAGGGTGTGCATAGCAAACAATCTTTGAGCCCAGTCTGAAACAATAAGTGAAACGGTGCGTTTCTGCATTTGAATCTCCCTCCATTTTTTCTTTAAACCACAGCCACACGATTGGGCTCAGAGTCAGGTCAATTGTATGATCCAACGGATGTCCATCATCGTCCCCAAATGACTTCTAGGGTTTCTGAAATTCCACCTCCATGCATGGATTTTCCAGTCCTTCGTTCTCCCTTGTCTCTCCATGAATTCCCTCGATGCAAAGAGCAAAGTTTCTCTAAATTCTTCCCTCTACACGGCCATGTCCATAATTCTTCCTAAAACTCACTCAAGAAGCAAGCCCGATAGGTTAAACATACTGACTCCACCATTTTTACCTGATATCAACCTCTTCAATTCTTGCTCAATTCTATCCTAACATAATCTATATCTCACACTGAACATTCTAAGCTATTAACCTAAGATTATATTGCATTATCATTGATGTTATAAGCTCCAACAGTTTGTGCACACCATGATCAACCTTCATGAAACTCTTCAAACTCACCAAAATCAGTCATCTAACCTATCCTAACCTTTCTATGCTAACAAATCCCTATAATTCTAACTAAAACAGTCAATCGAAGAAGAAACCTACCTGGTGTAAAATGAAGAAAACAGCTATGGAACTCCTTGATCCAATGCTTGCAGTGATTTGAAACTGATCCACACACTCAAACCTTGATTCTGTATGCAAAGATTCTGACTCAAACTTCTTGGATCTTGTGATTGGAACTTTCTTGCTTCTTGGATGATTCACTTTTATGGCACGAGTTCTCCTCAAATCAACCAAATGCTTGTGTGAAATGTGATCTATGAATGATGGTGATGAAGATCAGATCAAGAAATGTGAAAATTGAGAGAGATTTTGTGAAATTTGAAAAGCTTTTGCAAATTGGAAGAAAGGTATGAAACTTGGTGCTATGAGCAAATTTATTCACCAACCATGGCATGAAGCTCTTCAATACAATATATAGATGAGATTAGAAACTCCTAGAACCTTGGAGAAACTTCCCATGCACACTTTCC
>CAWUDS030002219.1:12966225-12994824 GCA_963859935.3 Lathyrus sativus | reverse complement strand
CTGTTTTTTTAACCTCATCTCGAATTTTCAAAGCCATGTCGGGTCTCGTTCTTCGAAGCTTTTGTTTGATAGGCGGACAATCCGGCTTAAGTGGCAACTTGTGAACAACAATATCCGTGTCTAGACCAGGCATATCTTGATACGACCATGCAAACACATCAATATATTCTTTTAACAACTCGACCAACTTCGGCTTAACCTCTGTCCCAAGCATCGCACCGATCTTGACCTCTTTCTTGTTCTCATCTGTACCAAGATTAATTAAGTCCACCTGCTCTTTATGCGGTTGAAGCTCTGTGTACTCGTACTCAATCAATCTTGTCAGTTCAGCGGGTACTTCAAAATCTTCTTTACCCTCGTCCTCAGCTTGATTGATGGGTGCATCCCAGTCAGGAGTGTCAGTAAAGTCATTGGACCCCACAAGGTTTACGATGTCTCTGCATGATGGAAGGCTTACTTAATTAAAATGCTCAAAGATATGTAAGATAAGAAATGAAATGCTATTTTTGTTTTATTTTCAAAAAAAAAAGGTTGCCAATTTCATTTTTTAAAGGTGAAAACGAAAAACGCAAATGAACCAAAGTGGAATTGAACAAAATGCCTTTATTAATATCCTCTTAGAAATGAAAAGTGGCCCAACAAAAACGACCCTATAGCCTTGGGCAGAGCTACGGATTTTTATTTGAAAACGTAAATGAAAATTTAAAAAAATTACTTTGACAAGGGAAAAATAACAGGGATCTCTACGGCCTCCCAGTTGTTCAAAGCTGCATCACCCTTAAACACCAGGTTGCTCAAATCTTCATTTTCCTCACAGTCACTGATGGCATTGACTTGGAAACCTCCGCTGACAAATACCTCTTGGATAACCTTCGGACGCCCTTCGACAGTTGTGGCAACTCCATTCTGAGTTGGTTTGTAACCCAACCCAAAGCGATCAGTCTTGGTCTTGACATCAATTACCTCTCCCCAACCCTCAGGAATGCCCCGGTCAATTGTTGATTTGGTACTCTTCAGAGATGCGAAAGATGGATTACCCTGGCCCACTGTCTCTTCGACTTCTAACAGAACAGCATTGGCGATCTCGAGTGCTTGAAAGGAGATTTCCAAAGCATTCTCATCGCCTCGATGTAACGGAAAGAAGACAGGTTACTGACCATCAGATCCTCCTCACCGTGTATAATAACCAACTTTTCATCGATCACGAACTTCATCTTTTGATGTAGCGTTGAGGTTACTGCCCCAGCGGCATGAATCCACGGCCTTCCAAGTAAACAGCTGTAATTGGGATTAATGTCCATGACTTGAAACGTGATATTAAAAACTTGTGGACCAATCAGGATAGGAAGCTCAACCTCCCCCATTACCGACCGGCGAGAACCATCGAAAGCCTTGACGATCAGAGGAGTAGGTTTCAACGCAGTCTCTTTGAAAATCAACTTATCAAGAACCCTCTTGGGTAGAACATTCAAAGAAGAACCGGTGTCCACTAGCACTCTTGCTAAATTGTCCTCCTGACATTTCACTGATATATGTAAAGCACGATTATGATTCGGACCCTCCTTTGGTAACTCTTCATTGCTGAAACTAAGGGTGTTACAAGGCGGTCAAATTGGCAATCACACTATCAAACCGACTGGTGCTGATATCTTGATCCACATGTGCTTGAGTCAAAACTTTCTGCAAGGCCATCCTATGAGCGGGTGAACTCATCAACAGAGATAAAATCGAAATCTTGGAAGGAGTCTGATGAAGTTGGTCGATAACTTTATAGTCACTTTTCTTGATGATCCTCAAAAACTCAGCATCTTCATCATTCGTAATGGCTCCCTTACCTTTGTCTTTGACGGCCACTGGGATATTAGTGGTTTCCTTATGTGGAACCTCATTGGAACGGGGAGTATACACACGGCCACTGCGAGTCATCCTGCTTGCCTCTGCGATATTGGTCACAGTGTCCTTAACCTCTTCATTTGGAATAACCTTCCCAGACTCCTTGTCAATCATCGTCACGTCGTATTTCCAAGGCACAGCTTTAGGATCACTGAAAGGAAATGGACTTGGTCTTCGAATAACTATAGGCTTAGGCTGATTCACCTCAGGGATAGACGACTTTGGTATATCGAACACGGGTTTGGCAGAACCTGCTCCTGATAGATTAAACACTGGTACCTTACCCTTTGATTCAGGCGGATGGAAGACAGGCTCAACCACAGCGACCTCATCCTTCTTGGCTTGGCTTGTCACTTGTAAAACACCCTCATTAATCAACCTCTGAACATCATTCTGAACCAACACACAACCCTTAATACTGGCTTCACAACTTACGCATGCAGCATGGGAAGTATCTACCAGACCAGCTTCAAACAGTTTCGAATGGAACATCTTGAGAGGAGTCTTAATCTGTACAACGTCAAGGACATAACCTTCCTCCGAATCGGCACTAATGGCATTGACACTCTCATGGTTAGGAAAAGGGTTCTTCTTAACATTCGGTTGAGGATCTTCAAATGACAAAATCTTCTTTTCCAATAAATCCCTGACAAGATTTTTGAGAGCATAACAATTCTCCAGATCATGACCAGGCGCACCCTCATGAAATAAACAATGAGCGGTGGCGTTGTAATTGGCGGGTAGAGGATTAGGAGGCGGACCCAAAGCCCGAGTAGTGATTAGACCTTGCTTGACTAAAGAGGGATACAACTCGGTGAAAGTCATCGGAATCGGCGGACAAGGCTTATACGTTCTTTTGTTCGGAACATTCTGGCGAGGGGCTGGATTCTTTGGCTGTTGAGGAGCAGGAGCGTTGGGCGCCTGTAGGTAGTTGATAGGAGGCGGATAAACAGGAGGTTGTTGCATAGGTTGATACATAGGAACCTGTTGATTGAAAGAAGGTGTAACAACTGCCACATAGGGTTGTTGAGCATATCGGATTGGGTACCCTTGAGGTTGAGCATAACCTTGCGGATATTGATAAAATTGGTCTCTTAGTCTACCAGAGGATATAGCATTAGTCTCGCCCTCTTTCTTCTTCTGGGAGCTATACGGAGGTTTCTTCGGCTGATCCTTAGAAGCACCATGATTACTTGTCATTTTACCACTTTTCATACCCAATTCAATCTTGACACCCACAGCAACGATGTCAGAGAAATTTGAAGTCACACTACCCACCATTCTCTCGTAAAATTCTGGACGAACCGTGTCGACAAACCAATCAGCTAACTCTTTCTCGGTCAAAGGAGGTTCTACCTGCGAAGCAATCTCTCTCCACCTTTGAGCGTACTCTTTGAATGACTCAGAATTCTTTTGTGACATACTCAACAACTGTCTTCTGTCAGGAGCCAGATCCATATTGTACTTGTAGTGTTTGATGAAAGCGTCAGATAAATCTTGGAAACTCTTAACGCGAGACTGGTCCAAAGTTAAATACCACTTGGAAGAAGCACCCTTCAAACTATCTTGGAAGCAATGAATCATCAGTTTATCATTCTCAACATGGGCAGCCATTTTGCGATAATACATGATCAGATGACTCTTAGGACAGGTGGCACCTTCATAACGATCGAAGTTTGGAGTTTTGAACTTCGGGGGAATAACCAAACCTGAGACCAAACAAACATCCCTTGCAGTAGTCCCAAAAATTTGATCGCCCTCTACTTTTTTCAATCTCTGGACGATGGTGCTTACTTCCTCACGAAGCTTATCACGTTTCTCATAACCTTCAACATTCTCATCAAGATTATCAAAAACTGTCTCATTGAAGTACGGTTGCGCACGGGTGTGTACAACAGGTGGTGCAAAGATAGGAGCCCCCTAGGAACTTCAGAAAATAAAGGCACGACTTGCTGAACAGGCTGATTAATCGGAACAGTGGCTTGAGGAGGCACAAAACCGGGAGCAAGACCATAAGGTGGGTCCCTTGCTACGGTCACACTTGGTGGAGGGTCCACAGTAACGCCGGTAATCTCGGAAACAACAGTGGGTTGGGTATCCATCTTAGCATTCATGACATGTAACAATTCCATCATACGCCCCATACCCCCTCGCTAGGTCTTCAAGTTCATTGCTAAGGCGATCAATCTCTTTTGTCTGATCCTCCATTCTCTTCCGAGTTTGAGCTCTGGTGTTGTACTGGTGCCGAGGACTCAGGGTGACGAAACTGGAAGGCGAGAGAACCGATCATGAGAAAACGGAAGACACATGCAATGCAAGAAAGTATATGATGCTATGATGCAAATGCAAATGAAGATTTCATGGAATTCAAACATTTACGAATATCGTGGGGTACAAAAATTTTTTTTTTTGTTTTTTCATTTTTATTTTATCCTGCGATATAAATGATGTTTGAATTCCATGAATACAATGCAATGGGATGCTTTATGGATGCAACGTATGAAAACACACAAAGCCCTAGGTTAACAGTCATGCGTGGAGTTAAGGTCTACCCATCCCCAAAAGGAGTGTACTATAGGTTAGTTGTACCTGCAGAACAAGGTTCTAAAAAGTGCCCAAAGTCATCAGCCCATCTTTCGGATATTATCAACCTTCCGATTGACTCGGGGGTTAATAATATTCTCAAGAGAACCTCTTTTGAATGTAGTATCGCGTAGCAACCGTTGTAAGATTACTCCCACATAGCTCCCGCACTACGTCCTAAATAAGGCCAAGGTGGTGTTAAGGTACTACGGTCCCCAATATCAAAGACTCCAATCGACCATGGAAAAAGTTTTCACGATTACTCGTTCAACCGAACCATTTTCGAAAGGTCTCAACTGAGCGGTGATTCTCGAATTAGCTTGGTCGGGATTCAACTCCCTATAAGCCTCATCGAATATATCCCCATCCTATAATAATGTCACTAGTCCGGGCGTAGGACTTATCTCACAACACAAGGAACAATCCCAAACCAGAGCACAAATATATACATGCAAAATAACAAAACAAGTAGCAATAAATATGAACAAAATAGGGATAACCCTCAAAAATTAAGAATTTCTAGTCTCCAGTGAAGTCGCCATTTTCTGTTGCGGTGGAAATAGGATCACAAACTATTAATGAGTTTGAATCGCAATTCAATTCACAACCGCTCTTTGATTTATCCGAAGGAAAAGGTCAAAAGAGGGAAAACCTATTTTGCATCGTAAACACAATGCGGGGAAAGATCTAGGGTTCGGGGGTTGGTTAAATTTAGGGAAGGTATTAGCACCCTAAACTTCCGAAGTACTCTACAGGAACCTTTTGTTCAGATGTTTACTATTTGCTTTATTTATTTGCTTAAGGTATATGTACAAAGGATTAAAAGTGAGAAAAGAGACCTAAGGGGTTAATTCTAAGTTTACTCGGCAAGACATCGCATCTTGTGCCTACGTATCCTTACGGGAGTGGAATCAGAGTAATCGTAGTTCCCCTCAAAAGGGAGGTTAGAGACTTCTTGACAGTGGTCAAGGTCTCAAGGGGAATAAACATGTCTTAAGGACACACTTACGTGGAGTGTAGAAACTCCAAATCTCTACGTTGAATTGTTAAGTTGTAATTAGGGTTAAATTAGGTTAGGGATTCCGCGGCGGAAACCCTAAAATGAGCGCGGCGACTCTTTGACCTAATGCTAGGGGTAAAATTGTAATTTTGCCTGCGGCGAGGCATTTGTGAAAATTAGGGTTTGTAAAGGGTTTGAAGCTTTGAGGACTATTGGCGCGGCGACCAAAAGCTAGACCTAACCTTCGGATGTGTGTAGTGTGACTAGAATATTGATAAATGCGTGAGGTAAGTGAATCATGCAAGCAGAAAATAATGACCTAATTTAACTATGCAAGCAAAAATTTAAAGAGCAGTAATTAAAGCGCGATTATTGGTTCGCGAGGTTACAACCGAGAGACATATACAATATGATAATGAACTTTGGGTGAAAAATAAGATGAAATAAGTAATGGTAAATGTAATGAGCTGCAAAATGAACAAACGACGTTAGTGGGCAGAGTTAGGCGGCAATCAAATGGATCGTGAGACAATGAAGAAAAAGGTGCAAATTTGAGATTTTTACTATTGTTTTGTTTAATCATCTTAAAAAAAATTAATATTATCTTGCAAAAAAGATTTAATTTAAAAAAATGTTTTACTCTTTTTTAAAAAAAGGTTTTATTTTTTTAATTTTTTTAAGAAAAGTTTTCTGATTTTAAAAAAAAGTTTTTACTTATTCTTAATATTTACATAAAAATAGGTTTTTTTTTTTTAAAACAGTTTTTTTTTTGAATTATAAAAATAAAATGTTAAGAAACAATTTAAAAAAAACATAAAAACAAATTTAAAAAACAAAACAAAAAAATAAAAAAATAAAGGGGGGGTTGGGCCGGTCATCACCCCGGACCCAACCCAGTTTGTTAGTCGTAAGACAAAATATTTTAGGGTTTCACACCCAAAGAACATTCGCGGCGCCGTTTCACCTTTCTTCTTCATCTCTCTCGATTAATCCTCTCCGATCATGTTAAAAAAACCTGAAATCACAGCATGAATGTTAAACATGGTGGTACTACGCTCTTGGCTTACATTCTTCGTTCGCGATTAGTGACGAACGGAGGCGATGATGTTGCTGAGCCTCCGAGAGGTTTGCCCGTCGTTGGATGAACGGCGCTGGTGAACTTGTCCCACCGAGCTCGTCTCGTTTCGATCTCTCTCTCTCTCTCGGATACTAGGGTTGGCTCGCGATGGTGGCTTCGTCGTTCTGTCTCTGTTAGGGTTTGCGATTTTGTGTGTTCTTTCTCTCTCTCGCGGCTACCCGTTAGGGTTTTCTCACAGGTGCAATTGTTCCTTTTATAACTTCTCTGACCCTCTCCTCTTTGGGCCTTTGATGTTGGATTTGCGTTATTGCCTTATGATTTCGTGTTGATTTTGTCTGGCTTTGTTTGTTCTTTCAGATACTGATTGGGTTCCAATTGGATATTTTCTGATACGGATTGGATCTTGTTTCCTCTTTTAGGACTTGATTGGGATTTCTGTTGATATGATTCTGGGCTCGTTTTGATTCACTTGATACGATTTAATCCTCCCTGATTTGGAATTGATATCGATGTCAAAATTGTTTTCTGTTATTTTTCTGATACAATTTGCCTTACACCTTCAGGTTGGATTGATTATGATTTGTGATATCTGACATTGATTCCAGATGCTGAGTGTTTTGGTTTCCAGCTGATATGATCTCTTTTCCTGATACGATCTGGATATTGGTTTGTTTTGCTGACATGAATTCTTTTCCTGATGCAGTTAGCTTTTCCTCTTCTTCTTTCAGAGAGGGCTGATACCACGGCTTTGGTCGAGTCAGAATTGCCGGGAAAGGTATACGGCGATGATGATAATATTCTGAGCCTCATGACACTGTTGTTGCCTCTGATGATCTATGCGGGGTTCTTCGCTTGTGGTTTATCATTTGTTCCATTTGAGTTGTTTTAACCATTAGCCTGTGATGAACTTTTGCTGATGATATTTGCTTCTTGCGTTTCAGGGCTGCTATCGATCATTGGCTTTCAGGTTGGTTGTGAGGCCATGATGTGCTATAACTGATGCGGTTTACCCTCGTACTTTGAACTGATTTTCGTGACTTGTTTGTTGGGGCAATGATGCTCTGACTGAGCCCTTGTCTGCGCTATGATTTGTGCTGCAACTCGGTGTAGTTATTTCACATTTTTGTGACTTGCCATCTGAACTGTTTGAAGCTTGCCCCTAACTGACAATTCTGATCATTTGGTACATTGTTTGATGCAGCTTGATGCAGCTTGTTTTGTACTTCATTCTTCTTGTTCTGTTTTGAACTTGGCTTTCATTCTGTTTTGAACTTGGCTTTCATTCTGAACCTTTGTGGCAGATTTGTTTCTTTGTGCCTCTTCACACTTGTACTGGCGCAGGCTCCCTTTCGCCTAGTTTTATTTATGCAGCTTGTTACGCTTTGAGTTCTGTTGTACTGATGATGTTTGTGGCTTTTCAGGTGTTGGAAATTTCGAAACCAAAGTGACTCAGACCTGCCGGCATCCGGGTCTGAGTCCAAACTTGCCTATGTTGCCTTATTCTCGTATCAGTTTGGAAATCCAATCGCGGAAAAATGAATCAGTCCTGCTTCTTTTATCACTTCTATCTCTCAGATGTCCCGTAACGATAAGAACAGGTGTTACCTGATCTGACGCCAATGGCACGGATCGGTAACGGGGGGTAGGACGCAGCTTCGGTTGTGCCACTCCCGGCACTCGATGATGACACTGTTCTGAGAGTGTCAAAAACAATTTCTAACATTCTATTCTGTTTTGCTTCTTTTTGATGTGCAGGTTGATCGGAGATTCGTGGAGAAAAGGA
This sequence comes from Lathyrus sativus, assembly GCA_963859935.3. Taxonomy (NCBI): domain Eukaryota; kingdom Viridiplantae; phylum Streptophyta; class Magnoliopsida; order Fabales; family Fabaceae; genus Lathyrus; species Lathyrus sativus. The sequence goes on along the minus strand of CAWUDS030002219.1, from coordinate 12,986,487 downwards.
TATCATGAAGAACACTTAGGAACATTTAGGACTCTAGACTTTTTAGGATATACACTTCTTTTGTAACTTGTAACAAAAATATTATAAATTCAATAACACTTTTTCCAAGTCATTTCCTCTTTGTAGATCATGACAAAATGTTATGAATAAACTTCTCATTTCTATCCCAATTCACTTTGCAAATTGTAATAATGATAATAAAATATTATGAATAAAAATTCACATATTCCATTAAAATCATTTTTCAATTGCTTTTCCAATGCTTTAATTTGCAAACACCTCGACATCCGATCAAACCTCACTAGTCAAATATTCTTGAATTACTTCGATCCAATCTTGAATAAGTTCCATTAATCAGTCGAAATTTTCCCTCTAAAAATGAGCTGGAAGGTAGAAGAATGATTTCTTGTTAAACCCTGTTCCACAGATCAGACTTTCCAAACCAAATTGATATCAAACCCACGTAAATAAACGCCTCAGGAATAAAACCTCATTTAGGCCCAAAATTACGAATTATGCTTCAAAATGACCTAAATGCCCCTGGGGTATTTTCTGCAAAACAAAACGCACTTTACGACTGGTTAGTGGTTAGCGAATGCACATATGAGATGCCATGCGAAATGACCGACTAAATATAAGGGTAAAATTTGGGGTATTACAGGGATACCACACATGTTTTTGTTTTTGAGTGACAGTCCTTTGCTTTTCGTCTTTGGGTGCCTAGAATCACACGACTTTTGTCCTTTTCGAGGATTTGTTCTTTTCTTTGACAATCCTTTTCGTCTTTCGTTTTTTTTCGTTCCCTAACTTTTGCCTGGACTGAGTATCTTTTGAGATTCTTTTGATTTTCCAGTCCAGCGGGATGCCCCTGTTTTTGCCTAAGTCATTTGTTTTCAAGTTTTGACTTAGCGGGCTCTTGATTCTTTTCACTTTTCGTTCTCTTTTTTTTTTGAACAAGTCGTGTGACACTGGTTTGTGTGACTTCTTGTGGAGTAATGTGACTGTTTCACTCTTTGTCGGCAAGGTTTAACCATTGCGGTTCTTTAGGCACGACTTATACAAGTGTGATTTATCCTCAACCGGACACTCTTTCCACGATTCGAACGCTTGGTCAAACTAACTGACACCTACCCCTGCCCCGGGTTAAGATTTGGGGTTTTTTCATTTTCGAAAAGAACCTCCTACTACTGGCTCGAAAGGGGTTATCAAGGGATTACCTTCCTTATATCTCCAGTGTTTATGGATTGAAATAATGCCTGTATTTCATTAACAAGTTTTTTATCCAAAAGCATACGATCGGAATATTATTCGTCATCTGTTTTCGTCATCCTCCCCAGATTCCTGCTAAAACAAGCATTAAGCATTAAAGCAAAACAAAGAGTGAACACGACTGGATTAATTCAAAACATGCATATTCATTTCATTTATTAATATCAATTGAAAAACAACAAGTTTTAAGAGCGAAATTTGCAATTACACAGAAAAGAAACTACGAATGCGCGGACATGAACAAGATAACATGAAAAATGTCGGTGTCTCAGAACTGGACTTCCTACACTTTGACTTATTGGCGAGTCAACCATTCTCAGAAGCTATCATCAGGGGTAGTCTGCTGCTGTCTCGATCTTCTTTCACCGGCCCGATCAAATCTGGGAAACCTTTTCATCACCCCGGCTTTTGCTTGTCTATGGCTTTGCACCACCTTGGGGACCCTATCGGAGAAGTTAATGACCCTGCTGTCGATTAAATCTTGGACGTTATGCTTGAACGCGTGGCAACCTTCAATATCATGTCCGGGAGCCCCAGAGTGGAATTCACAGTGCCTGCTCGCATCATAGCCATCCGGCAGAGTGCCGGTTATTGGCGCCAGAGTTCTTTTCTCCACCAAGTTCAATCTTAGTAGTGTCTGTAACAAATCTGCGTACGTTGAGGGAGGCTTCTCAAACACCCTCCTTGGCTTTTTTTCCCGAATTCTTTGCTGAGTCGTATACTGGCGTCTTGTAGACTGTTGGCTTTGCTCAGACGTTTCCTTAGGCTCACGCGTTATCATCCTTACGTTCAACCCTGGCATTGGCAACTGTTGTGGACATGGAGACTTAGCTTCCAGTGGCTCTGGGATATACCTCGATTCATCTGCAACCTCTGGCGGAGAAATGGGAATATCAGTCCCTGCAACTTTTATGCCCCCCGGTACAAACTCAATTATTTCTCATCCAGCAAATGTTGAATCTTATGCTTAAAAGCTTTGCAGTTTGCAATGCTATGCCCGGGTGCTCTGGAGTGGAAGGCACAATGGGCGTTCAGGTCATAGTCTGGTGGCGGTTGCCCTGTCAGTGGAACCAAAATGCGGGGCTCAACCAGTTGAAGTTGGAACAAGAGTTGCACCAGCTGATCATAATCCACAGGGATCTCATCAAATACTCTGTTAGAAAACCTCATTCTCTTACCCCACCTCCTTGAGTTATCCTGCAAAATCAATTGCGACTGCTGACGAGGAGACTCCTGAGCTTCGAACCGTGGAGAGGGTCTCTTAAGCCTATCCTGCATGGGTAATGGTTCTTCAGACCCCTGAGGAACAGATAAGCCAGCCGCGTCTTCCAACATTTGCCCTCCTTCTCTCCTGAGTACGTTCCTTAATACTTCAGCCATCAACCCTATCTGTGCCTTCAGTCGGCAGTTCTCTTCTTCTAGCGTCTCTTGATTCGAGCGCAACTCTTGCATATCTTTCGTGAACTGCCCCAACTGGCCTCGAACATCCGTTAATTCTGCTTGAACCTGTTTGATGGCTACGCCCACAAGTTGGTGTATACGGCCTGGGAGAAAACCTTGATTCTCTAGCTGAGCAAAGTCGGCAGCCCTATCATCAGCCCACGCAATCAGAGGCTGCACCATGTTCTGCAACTGTTTCTGACTCTCGGCCATGGCTTCCATTACCTGTATGAGCCGCATTATGTTGTCGTGCACCTCTTGCATCTCAGTCGGATCCTGACTCATGACTTCCTTGCTGCTGCTTCTGGTTGAATGCTAGGGAATTCTTCAGTCGATAATCCTGGGGGACCTGAGAGATACAGGAGATGAGCTACAGTTTAATAATTACCTGTAATGCAATATGAATATGAATGCAATGCAATGTGTGTGTCTGTGCATTAGGGAAATTCATTCCCCGATTCTAGTGTGGAGGTGCCGGTGCAGTGACAGTGCTAGCAATACAAAGATCGGAGCTGAATCATAGAAAGCCTCATATATTGCTGAGAAAAATAATAGGCCAAGAATACAATATCACTGAGTACAATAAGAAGGCATGACCTCAACCAACAATCCTGGTGATGCTCAGCACTATGCAAATAAAGCATACAAGCTACTACATGTAGTGATCAAATCCTCCCAGAAGTCTGGTACTCTTCTAGCAATTTCTTAGTCTCTGGATGACTTGGTCGATCAAGCAGCCCTTCAACAAGTTGGTTTCTCTTCTTAAGAACACGGCGCACGTCTTCAGCAGTTTCTTCCCATGCCCCGTCTCCGAAGCGATCCTCTAGTTTACGCTTCTGAGACACGGCTTCATCTCTGCCTTTGATGGCCTTGTTCAGTGCGTTCTGGAGACTGTACCGGGTCATCACTTCTTCTTCACACTTCTTGATGCTGGACTTCAACTGCTCTTCGAGGTCGGAAATTTGCTGCTTCAACTTATCTTCCCTCTTCTTATTGTTGGTGAGCGTAGCATTCCAAGTCTTATTGCAAGAAGAGATCTCTCGGTGAGCGATGTCAAACGCTTTCTTCTTGGATTCAAGCATGTCATGGGAGCTTCTGAACTCTTGCCCCAGACGTTGCGCTTCTTCCTCTCCTCAGTCAACTCATCCCCTAATCTGTTCATTAGCTCAATCTGCTGTTGGAAAGCATACACGGCCTTCTTTTTCTCACTGCGTACCTGGGCTAACTCTTGCTCTAACCCTTCATTGATCTTCAGCAAGGCTTCTTTTTCTTTCACAACTTGCTCGTAGGCTTCCCGAGAAACAGTGGTTGGCTCTGCTACCAGAATAGGAACAAGGATTGGTACATCTGGGAATGGCATCCGCAACTGACTTGCTCTCTCCTGGACCCAAACTCTGTATGGTGCATAGGCCTGACAGTCATTCTTTCCTAACAACGGCTTCCCTCTGCGGTTAATACATGTCCAGGCATGCTGCAGCTTGGCTAGTAACTCCCCCTTCACGTCTCCGGTGAAGTACAGAGATTCCTGTACTTCCTCCTCCTTTGGTGGGTTCTTCAACGCATATCCGAACTGACGGACGAACAGAGAAGGGTTGTAGTTGATACACCCTTTCCTCCCTATCAACGGAACATTAGGGTACCCAGAACAACTGAATATAAGCTCAGATCCTAGCAGGTCTCGATCAAACCACTCAACGTCTTAAGAAGATAGCCTCATCAGGCGCTCTGACCAGCTAGTTGTGGTTGCACTCTTCACAAAAGATCCCTTCAGGGGATGGTGGCTTTTAAACCACATATCTAGCAATGGTACACAGAAATGAACATTCTTTCCTCTTCCCTTCTCATTCTTGTAATGCAGTGAGTGGTAGAAATCTCCGAGCATGGTCGGTACAGGATTACCAGCGGCAAACAAGTAGAAGGCATCGAAGTCCACAAAATCCGGTACATTGGGAAACAATATTATGCCGTAAATGCACAGAGCCAGCACAACATTGAAGGCAATCCAACATCCGCTCTTTGCGTACTCTTGAGCTTTACCGATCAAGAACTGGAGTGAGAAGCCTGGAACTCCACGGGAAACAGTAGTCAACAGTTCAGAAGCATCCACATGCAAGGCTTTTGCCAAGTCTTCCAGCTTGGGCTTAATGCCCGAATGAATGAATGGAACCTGGTTCTGCATGGGTAACTCAGTAAACTCCACATACTCCTCAATGGTAGGCCCTATAATGAAATCAGCGAACGTAAAACATCTCAATGCGGGATCATAGAATTGCATCAAAGCGTACAGTCTATCTAGCTCTGTCTCCGTGGGTTTGCGCACCAATCTCAATAGTCTTCCATAGCTCATTCTGAAGCTCCTACGAACCTCCTCATCAGCCAGAGAGATCAACCCAAGCAGGGGAACAACATCAGGAGTAGGCAACTTGTAAGCAACTGTCCTTCTTAAGCTGGCCATGACCAATCACTCAGGAATCCGGACACTAGAACTAGGGAAATGCAAATGCACCTGCAGCACAGACACACGTTAGTGGGATGCAATGATGATGAGTATGCAAATAGAATGCAATGCAAGTAACATGCAACGGGGGCCAACTGCCGTAGCTGAATAGCCTGGACCATATCAAGAAGTCTCAGATAGATTCTCTAGAAGTCCTCAAACCCTGGCCTCAGATAGACCTAAAATCAAGCTCCAATAATGGTATCTGACAGATCTCAAACCATAACTCCAACTGGTCTCTGGCAGACCTCAAATCGCATCTCCAACTGGTCTCTGACAGACCTCATAACCCTCCATAAATATCCAGGATCTCTGATCAAGAAATAACCGGTATCTGAAGGTCTAGTTACCTGCATAACCCCAAACCCTCTCACAGGTGGATGTCCTAGTAACTGACAAAGGTATGGCATCCTATGCGGTCGTCGGCGTCATAGACTTTCAGGGTTGATGATACGATTCCCAGAAGGAGTGGCATCATCAAATCCTGAAGAGGCCTCACTTAGCCAACTTCCAAATGATCGGTCCCCAGAGTCGACAATTCAACTAACCAGCAACCCACGCCAACCAAAGGAAGGGGCAGGAGGCCAACCAGAGGAACCTCGTCTGAGTGTAGATTTCGCGGGACACCAAAGCAAGCAAAGCAAGCGGGCGCCAACTAATCTCTACTGTAATTTTAGGTGCACTCAAGCCCAGGTCCGGCTTCTCACTCAATATCAGAACACCCGTCACACCCCAAGATACAGCAATAATAATCCATATATACAAAGCTGAAAATAAAGGTCAGAAATATAAATCCATACAAAATCCTCGACGGGAAAACAAGCGTTAGGATTGACTCTCTTAAGGGACGTTGGATCCCAAATGCATAAGAACTATCGCAGTCCTTAGCAGCCAGGGGACGTTGGATCCCCAGCAGAGTCGCCAGCTGTCGCTACTGCGAAAATCGGCGCCGGCTGACAGAAGAGTCGCCACCGTGCGTTATTTATCCCACGGGAGGGAAAGGAAACGCTCAGAGTAAACCTCGCACAACACGGGAAAGGTATGGTCGTCGCAACCAAAACCTGGATTCGGGAGTCGGTTACGCAAGGGGAAGGTATTAGCACCCCTCACGTCCGTCGTACTCGACGGGATCCACGCTTGTTTTCGGGTATGGATTGTTATTCTATCTAAACTATAGATCAAGGGTTAAAAAGAAAGAAAGGGACTCGGTAAAGTATCGCACTTTATGCCTACGTATTCTTGTCTGGAATGAGAAATCAGAGTCAACGTAGTTCGCCTACCTACGGGAAAGGAGGGGAAGGTTGCTCGCTAGGATATCGCATCCTATGCCTACGTACTTTCATACAGCATGAAAGATCAGAGCAAACGTAGTTCGGGCCACGTACGACACAAGTCTGTCTGTTGTTTTTTATGAAAAATCTCACTTTAAACAAGGGTTTTCTTATTGCAAAAGGTTGATGTCTGTTCAAATCTTTTTGACGGAAGAAATGAATTAATCTCTGTTATAACCTTTATTAATGTTTTTCTGTTGTTTTGAAGGAAGAAGAGATGACACTCTACAAATCCTAGGGTTAAAAGGGAATAAAATCTACCCTAATGTTATCATGCATGGGTTAACTCCTAATGTCTATCACATCCTCCCTTGAACAAGGAAGAATGGAAGTCCTACGGGAAAGGAAACGAAAGGAAGAAACGGAAATACAAGTAATAACCGCATACAAGTGAACATGAATATAGCAATGGTAAATGCAATACAAAGGAGGGAGGAAGGTTCATCTCAACCTCAAGCCCATTCATGGATGGAATAAGAAAATATCAAGTGATCATATGCAAAGAATCGAGTGAAAACTCCGAATGAAACGCGTAATCCACTATTTGGAATCGCAACGTGCTATCATGCAAACAAGTCGATAATCGGGCAAGCTACACATACAAATAACAGCCACCTAAGGGGTCTTCTAATACCTCTAGCCTATCTATAATAAGAAATATAAACCACGACATTCACCACGCAAACACAAATCGGCCGTTGGAGCCTTACATCAAGCCACGCAAACACAAAAGGTGCTAAAAAATTCAAATAAAAATCTCCAATGCCCTACATCAAGCCACAAACCAGGGGTGAGAGATACCACAAAAATATCCAAAGATAAATGGTCAAACAAGATGAAAACATTGCAAGATATCTCATGTATACCAAAGGAAAGATTAAAGTAGAGCATGTTAAAGAAAGCATCCAAAACCAATTAAAATGGTACAATAAAATTCCCACAAAAATATATCACAATACCTCAACGTGTGTATGAGATCCCTGCAAAAGGATTGACATTTAAATTGTGTTTTGATAGGTTAAAGAAATTCAACAAAATGATAGCACTAGCATTGGCCTTTTTATGACGACCCAAATGTAAAAAATCCAAAGAAAATGTCAAAAAATGGTAAAATTATAATTCCAGTTTTATTAAATCCTAGACATCTTAAAGATTCAGCATAAAAAAATGGGGATCAAAAAGACTAATTTTCCTATTTTTTATGATTATTTGAAGTCAGCATATAAAACAGAAAATATAAAAGAAAGTACATGAAAGCATATAAATGTGAGAAACAAGTAATATAAATGAAATAAAGTCAAAACCGTGCAAGCCAGGGATCGAACACACGCGTGGGGAGGGGGATAGCGCTGAGTGGACGCTGACTGGATAAATGAGGGGGATGTGGACGGTGACGTGGACGCGTGGGAGGCGTTGGATGCGAGGACTTGTCAACTAGTCAACCAAGATCTAACGGACAACATGTTTCTTCTCCAAATTGAATATTTTTTCAGCACATGAATAGTAACCCGCAGCACTATTCACATGGATTTTTGGCCACTTTGAAGCACCATAACTCCATCAATAATTATCCGTTTCGCACAAAATTTTAGTCAAACTTGAAGGAAAAAATTCAAGGAATCCAAATATGGTCTTAGATTTTCTTGAAACTCTCTCTAACTCCCAAAATGTGGCACCTCAAGAAAAACTCAAGAACCAAAAATTGTCATAAAAACCATCTTTTTCGTACTAGAATCCATGTAGGGGATGAGAGCAATGTGATGCAACAACAATAATGCAAGAAAGACTCATAAATCATGAGTTATGTCGAATTCTTTATACCTTGGAAAAATGAATTATGGAGCTTTAATGGAGCACGAATTTCTTTGGAAAAAAGTGTAGAAACCTTCAATAATTCTTGGTAGAGGTATTAGGATCAAAGAAAATGCTTGAATTGGTGAGGAAATGAAAATCACTTTTCCACTTGGAGCTCACTTTTTCATGTTGATACAACCATGGAATTGCACTAAAATCTTCTCAAAAGTTGATGGAAAAATCCTATGTAGTATATTGAATTAATTGGTAATGAGAAAGGATCAAAAAATGGAGAGAAAAAGGATTGAAAAAAATGGAAATTCAAACATGTGAAAGTGTGGGAAAAAATGGAAAAAATGATGGAAAAAATTCAATATGATTTGCAAAATGGATTCAACATCAACTATCACCAACCTTTACTCTTAATGATCTCAATCCAATATATAGATGATGATTAACAAACTTAGAGGTTTCTAGAATAATCTTGGAGGATTCTAGAAAGTTGTGGAAATTTCATGAACTTCTCATGCCATGATACTTTGAATATCTCTTATCTCATGCTTGCACCTTTCCAAACTTATGTCAAAATCTCCTTACATGAGATATGGGAAGTGTATGTAAGCTCCTTGCCTTGAAAATTCATCTTGTGCCAAGTTTTCTATACTTGCCTTATTATGCAAGTAACAAAAATACAAAGCAAGTCTAATTTTTAAACCCTAACTCAAAAAAGTGGCTGAACCAATGTCTTTAAAATGATATTGGGAATCAATTTGGTATATTGGATGACCCATATTGGACTTGTAGATCTCTCAAACCATTTTCCAACTTGAACTTTTTCAAGTTATATGCCTTTTTTTAAGTCATTTTCACCAACTTTTATCAAGTCTTGTTCCATGCATTTTCAAACTTTCATGACTTCTTTTCTTGACTTAAAATGGAATTTTGAGCAACTTTTATGTTGGGAAGTTTTTCATTTGAAGCTCCCTTGTATGAGTTTTAGGTATAGGCTAAGAATGACCTGTAATCACCAGATGACCAAAATACCCTTTGCTTGCCAAGACCATAAGTAGAGTTCCACAAATCATATGAAGGCATACCATACCATTCTAGAAATATAAGACAATGAGGAACAATTCTTATGTTGACCATAAATTCATTTGAAATCTCCTTGAGGGGTAAAAATTGCTTGGAAGTCAAGTCACTTTCACAGACAAAACTTCAGATACCTCAGATGACCTGTAACTTGCAAGGACCATAACTTGAGTTCTATAAATCTCCTTGATGTCTTCCACCACTCAAATTAAAGGTCTTGAGATCCTCTACAAGTTTCATGTTGGACAAGGATCCATTTGAAGATTGAATTTTGACTTATCTTGCTTGGAAGTTTGTCCTAAACTAGGGGATTTTACACAGAAACCCTAATTTAGAAACTCCTCTTCTCCTTGATTTCTCTTGAATTCTTCTTAGCATAACAACATATCCTTATTCTTCATGTCAAATGATGAACCCCCCATCTCTCCAATAGCCCTTAATGCCTTTCAATCAGTCAATTGACCTAGAGTTGACCCAGGGTTGACCCAGATGAAACCCTAGTTGACTGTCTTCAACTGTAATTCTTGTGACTTCACCAATGACTTGTCTCCTTCTCCAAATGACTTTCTAAGTCCTCCAAGATGTCTAGATACTCCCCATGCTCAGCCCACAGCTCACTATTTCTTTGTTGATCCTCAGACACCCTCAGTTAGGAGATAGATGAACTGCTTGATCCATTGACTTGATAGCTTCCAAATTCTTTTCTGATGACTTGAATGAGGTTGAATCAGGATAATAACCTCTTGATAGGCCTCTAGAGATGAGAATAATGATTGGTCCCCTGTTAGCTGACTTGTTATGCTTATGCTATGCAGATGAGTAACCTATGTACATGGCCCTATATGCAAATGCTAATGCAATTGAAACATAAACCAAGTGAATAAGGTTGGGCAAATTTTTAGGGTGCAACACTAAGTTGATGAAAAGGGGTTTCTTTCTAGGTTGTGGAGAGCTGTGTATGGGCTGCGCGACAAGTCCTGATGGATGTGAACAGTTGATAGAGGGGATTCAAAGTCTGATGACCAAAGGAATCCTGCAATTTAGCCGAAGGGCCGAAAGCGGATCGGGAGAGGTAATGCTGAAGCAAGATGATGAGGTTGCCACCATCACCATCCCTCGCCGGACGATAACTATTTCTGCACCCAGGCCGCCCATGATTACCATCACCAAAGCCGGGCCGATACCTTTTGAAAGCACCAACGCTGTCCCGTGGCACTATGGGGCAAAGGTCTACTGCAACGGGAAGAAGTTGGAATTGGAACCATTTGGGTCGTCTATGGAAAACCTAGTGGGCGTTAGCGGAATCACTCGCAGCGGAAGAATGTTTGCACCACCTGAGGTCGTGGCGGACAAAGCGGACAAAGCTGATGCAACTGACAAAGGGAAGAGTAAAGTCATTGAAGAAACCCCTCGTTGGGTAGAGAAAGACTTACTTGTTAAAGACGCCGAAGAATTTATGAGGTTGATTAAAAAGAGTGACTACAAGATCGTGGATCATCTCCATCAAACACCCTCGAAAATTTCCATCCTGAATTTGTTGCTGTGTTCTGAGGCACATCGCAACGCACTGCTGAAGGTGTTGAATGCCACGTATGTACCGCAGGAAATATCGGTAAACCAGTTGGAAGGGGTCGTAGCCCACGTGAATGCTAGAAATGGGTTAGGGTTCACTGACCTGGAGCTGACGCCGAAGGGGAGGAACCACAATAGTGCCCTGCACATCTCGATAGAGTGTAAGGGAACGATTATGTCGCATGTGTTGGTAGACACAGGGTCATCCCTCAATGTTCTTCCGAAGAAAGCATTGATGAAGTTAGATACTCGTGGATTGATTTGCACACCCAGTGATCTGGTTGTGAAAGCGTTCGATGGAACCAAACCGCACGTTTTCGGGGAGGTGACTCTACCAATCCAAGTCGGGCCGAAAACGTTCGACGCGGTCTTTTACATTATGGACATCATGCCTGCCTACAGCTGTCTCTTAGGCCGGCTATGGATCCATTCTGATGGCGCCGTGACCTCCACGTTGCACCAGAAGCTCAAGTATGCTGTTGGAGGTAGCATCGTGACTGTTTGTGGTGAGGAAGACATAATGGTGAGCCATTTGTCGTCCTTCAAGTATGTTGAGATGGATGGGGAAATCCACAAAACCCTATGTCAAGCGTTCGAAGCTGTTAAAGTCAAGAACGTAGCTCCTGTAATCACAGAGAAGCCAGAGATGACTCTCTCTTCCTTCAAGGAAGCCCGGGACGTTGTTCAAGCCGGATCTACCCCAGGCTGGGGGCGAATTCTAGAGATACCTAACAAGCAAGACAAGTTTGGGTTGGGATATTCTCCTGCGGCTGAAGCCTCCTCTTCTAGCAGTGCGTCGCGAGGTAAAGGGCCGATCCAGTTTACCAGTGGCGGGGTGATATTTGAAAGTGTCAACGCGGTGTCTGAAGACGGCGAAGACAGCGACTGCGATCTGGACTCTTGGATCCAGCCAAGCAAGCCAGGCGAGAGCCTCAACAACTGGTCCGTCAGGGATATCATCCAAGTGGCAGACAAAGAGTAATGACTTACTTTTTCCAATCGTTGTACAACCCTATGTCCTACCCGGGGCATAGTGGTTTTATTGTCAGGGCCTTGTTTGATTATGTACATGCATTTTATCAATAAATCAAAAGGCATTTTTCTTCGTATTCAAATATTGTGATCTCTGTTATTCCTGTTTTATGTTTGTTTTGAAAAACAATAAAATGGCAATGGGGTTTGTGCTAACCTGCATATTCTTGTCTTAAGCTTAACCCTTGTTATTGCAAGTTCCACATAGAAGATGACATCGACTCTGGACCTTCTACGACTCACTTCGACTTCGATTTCCCGATCTATCAAGCCGAAGAAGAGATTGATGAAGACGAAGACCTTCCCGAGGAGTTGGCCCGCTTATTGAAACAAGAAGAGAAAATTATTCTGCCTCACGAAGAATAGATCGAGATCGTGAATCTGGATTCTGAAGAACTGGTCAGGAATGTTAGGATAGGGGCTGCATTGCAGAGTGATGTCAAGCAGAGATTGGTCGAGATGCTAAGAGAGTATAGCGACGTATTTGCTTGGTCCTACGAAGATATGCCCGGACTTGATACTGACATCGTGGTCCATCACTTGCCGCTGCAAGAAGATTGTCCTCCCGTTAAGCAGAAGCTTAGGAGGACGCGACCAGATATGGCCGTTAAGATCAAAGAAGAAGTGCAAAAGCAGCTTGATGCTGGCTTCTTAGCGGTCATCACTTACCCTCCGTGGGTCGCCAACATAGTACCTGTACCGAAGAAGGACGGTAAGGTGCGAATGTGCGTCGATTATTGGGATTTGAATAGGGCGAGCCCTAAAGATGATTTCCCGCTCCCTCATATTGATGTGTTGGTCGATAATACAGCTCAGTTCTCCGTATTTTCGTTCATGGATGGCTTCTCTGGTTACAATCAGATCAAGATGGCGCCGGAGGACATGGAGAAAACTACGTTCATTACGCCTTGGGGAACGTTTTGCTACAAGGTAATGCCTTTCGGTCTGAAGAACGCAGGGGCCACTTACCAACGAGCTATGGTTACTTTGTTTCATGATATGATTCATCATGAGATTGAAGTCTATGTTGATGACATGATTGTGAAGTCCGAAACGGAGGAAGGACATCTGGTCAATTTGCTGAAGCTTTTTGAGAGGCTTAGGAAGTTCAGGTTAAGGCTGAATCCTAACAAGTGTACTTTCGGAGTACGGTCCGGAAAGTTACTGGGGTTTATCGTGAGTGAAAGAGGCATTGAGGTTGATCCTGCGAAGATAAAAGCAATACAAGAAATGCCAGCGCTAAAAACAGAAAAAGAAGTTCGTGGTTTCCTGGGCAGAATAAACTACATTGCAAGGTTTATCTCTCAGCTCACGGCCACGTGTGAACCGATGTTCAAACTACTAAAGAAAAATCAGGCGATTATCTGGAACGAGGATTGCCAGAAGGCATTTGATAAGATAAAACAGTATCTGCAGGAACCTCCAATCTTGATACCCCCAGTGGCTGGACGACCCTTAATCATGTACTTGACAGTTCTTGAGAACAGTATGAAGTGTGTTCCCGGTCAGCACGACGAGACGGGCAGAAAGGAGCATGCCATTTACTACTTGAGTAAAAAGTTCACAGATTGTGAATCTCGTTACTCGATGCTGGAAAAAACGTGTTGTGCACTAGCCTGGGCTGCTAAACGTTTACGACAGTACATGCTCAATCACACAGCCATGCTAATTTCGAAGATGGATCCGATCAAGTACGTCTTCGAGAAGCAAGCGCTTTCGGGCAGGATTGCCAGATGGCAAATGGTGTTGACGGAATATGTCATTCAGTACGTTTCCCAGAAGGCCATCAAGGGCAGCGTATTGTCTGAATACCTGGCCGAACAGCCGATCGAGGATTACCAGCCGATGAAATTTGATTTCCCTGACGAGGATATCATGTTTCTCAAAGCGAAAGATTGTGATGAACCATTACCCGACGAGGGTCCAGATAGGAAATCCCAGTGGAAATTGATATTTGACGGGGCGGTTAATTCTTATGGAAGTGGCATTGGGGTGATCATCACGACTCCCCACGGATCCCACATCCCGTTCACCGCAAGACTGACGTTTCCGGTCACCAATAATGAAGCGGAGTACGAAGCATGCATCATGGGTCTAGAAGAGGCAATTGATTTGAGGATCAAGAACCTAGAAGTATATGGTGACTCGGTGTTGCACCCCAAAATTTGACCAATATTTATTTACCCATCAAGAGTTATATGAGGCTTTGAAGCTAGCCAAGAAGGTTGTTCAAGTGTTCAAAGGTTGATACCTTTGTCAGAGAACTCAAGAGATCCTCAGAGGAATTGGTTGAAACCAAGGTTGTGTGACTCATAACTAGAGAGTTGTGGGAGCCCCTCAGATGATTCTGAGACCATGAGGATGGACATGAAGCTTTGAGAAAGCTTATGAGATGTCTTGAAAGCCATCATGAAGCCTAGAGATGTCCTTGTACAAGAATTCAGAAGATTCATCCATGAGTGGTAGAATTAGGGTTTGACTGGGTCAACCCTAGGTCAACTGATGATTTGGAGAGGGTTGAGACCTAATCCAAGAGACATGTGATCATGGAATGATATATTGAAGTGTTATTAGGATGATTCCTAGACCAACTCATCATGATTAAGGAGTTTGAGAAGTTTCAAGCTAGGGTTTCTAAGGCTTGACAGTGTAAAATCCCCTAGTTTGATCCCTATCTTCAAGGCAGTCTAGCTCAAGATGTGATTTTCATCTCATTTTTCCCACAACATGAATGTTTTAGAGCTTGTTCTTAAATTTAATTTGAGTAGTAGAAGTCCTTGATAGGATTTGTAGAGCTCAAGTTATGGTCTTGACAAATTACAGGTCATCTGAGGTATGTGAATTTGGGTCCTTGAAAGTCACCCAACTTGCAGACAACGTTTTCCCTAATAGGATGATTCCTATGGATTCTTGGTCAACATGATTGTTGAAGAGCATCTTCTTAGATTTCTAGAGAGTACTAGAAGTCCTTGATAGGATTTGTAGAACTCAACTTATGGCTTTGACAAGTCAAGGGCATTTTGGTCATTTGGAGGTTATAGGTCATTTCAAGCATAAGGCCATATCTCCTACTTCCAAGCTTCAAATGGAAAAATCTTCAACATCAAACTTGCTTAGAATGATGTTTTAAGGCTAGTAGAGAGGTCATGAGATGTTGAAAAGTCTCATATCAAAAAGTGATAAAAATGGCCTAAAAATGAGGCATAAGTTAATTAAAGTGAATTTGAAAAATGGAAATCCCAAGCTATAAGTCCAAACCATGTCATGCAATAGGTCATTTTGACTCTAAATGACATTCTAAGAACAATGGTTCAGCCACAATTTTGATTTGAGGCTTGGATCATAGGGCTGCTTTGGAATTTGATTACTTGCATCTTAAGGTACCAAACCAAAACTCAAAAGAACTCAACAAGCAAGGTGGTTATGCATTGTAACTTACCCTAAATCTCATGTGGGGATAAATTCAAGTTAGTTGCAAATATTACAAGGGCTATGGCATGAGATAGCATGTAAGGAGAATGAGAAATCAAAATACCATGACATGAAAAGTTCAATTTCTCATTGGATTGTTCTAGGGGGTTCTAGATGATTCTAAACCACTCTATAAGATGTTTGTAACTTGCTCAGATGCAAGGTTGGTGAGAATTGGTGCATGAAAGAGAGAGTGAAATCCAAAATCTTCCATTGCAAGTCACATTCAATTTCTTCATTCTTCCTCATTCCCATCCCTTTTTTCTTCACAAACACTTTCCATAGATCCCTCTGAGTGTGTGCATGCTGAATTGAAGCTCCACTGATGGAGGATTGAAGGTGTTCCAATTGAATTTGCAAGAAGCCAATCATCATCGAATCTTGAAGTACAAGCATTCTTCCTCCATTTTTTTGCAAACAATAGAAGTTTCATCATCCAAGGATCATTCTTGAAGAGTTTCAAGCCTTGAAAGCAAGGATTTCATCATCTACCATATCAAGAAGCCAGGTTTGCAAAATCTCTTTCACCTCATTATTTAGGCATGGCTAGGTTGAATTGTTAGCATAGGAAGGTTAGAGACCAATAGGTGATCAATTGTGAAGAGTTTAGGATCATTTGATGAAGTTTCCGTTATGGATACCATTCCTTTATGGAGCAAGAACGAGTGATATAGTGAGTGATAATGCAAGTTTGATAGCTTGTTTTAACCAGTGGAATGTGAGGATCATTTTGATGTAGAGAAATCTAAGTTTGGTTGAAGTTGAAAATTGATCATATTTTGAGATTAATGGAGTTGCACCATCGGGTTTGAGGATAGAGGTCCTTTCAATGGAATCCAAGGCCATGATCGTGTTCAGGGAGAAAAACTGAGCAAGTTAGGGTTTTGAACGGTTGAATTTGATGATGATCTGAGGTAATACGAAGGGATGGAAGTTTGTTGCATGAAATCTGTTTTCATGGGGTTTCAGCAAAACCCTAGGTGGGAGGTTGAAGACGACCCCACGACCGTTGGATGAGGAAGTTGACCATGGACTGAGGACTGGATCGGATGGCCTGTATTCAATTGAATTTTGGAGGGAAGTCAGACGCTATGAAACGCCGCGTTTCATTAAAGAAGGATTCTGGGCTTAAGTGAAGTTTTCTATCCACACCCCACACGTGAGGCCCAACCAGTTTTGAACTATATTTGGTTTCTATTTGCACCGGATCTTTCTCATTTTCTTTTCATTTTAATTGATTTTTCTGGTTAATTGATGGGCCCAGCGCGCTTGCTCTTTGAACCCCCCCAGTCTGGGCCCAAGCGTGATTTTAACTGCATTATCTTACTGATTGCACCCCATGCTTCATAATTCATTTTTATTTTTCTCCATTTTATTTCAATGTTAGAAAATTCATAATAAATTGAAAATTCAAGATTTTTTAATGGGAGTTTTTTCTCCTATTTCATATTTTTGTCTAGAAAAATATAAAATAAAAACATTTTTCATCTCATGCATTTTAATATTTTTTGCATATTTTCTTCTTTAATTGCTTTTTAATTCTTTTATGTTGATATATGATTTCGTAGAATTTAGTTTAGGTAACTCCCTTAGTATTTTTAGGTCATTCCTTTTAGAATAGTTAGGTAAGTTTTAGCTTCCCCCTGGATTTATTCCATATTTTTGTGATGATTTTTAGGATAGTTTTGATTAGATGCTATTAGGTTGTATATAATTAGGTTAAACTTCAACATAGGTCCATAATAACATTAGAATTTTGGGTTTTTAGGACAAATTAGACTATGGGACATATAGGGCATTAAGGGTAGGTATGTAGGATCCCTTAGAAATTATATTAGGATTTAATATAGTAGTATGCTATTTTTAGTTGATTTTTGTATTGGTTGATTATTTGTGTTGCCTTTAGGGCATGTTTGCTTTAGTTTGCTTTACTTTGTGGGCTTGGAGAGCTTGATTTTGTTCTAAGGAGCATTGAGGAGCATAGTAGAAGACTTGAAGATGCATTGAGGAGCTTGAGAGCTTGATCTTATTTCCTTTTTTTGTTGTTTTAGGGTTAGGAATTAGGAAGAGTTTAGACTTAGTTAACTTCTTTCTCAAACATGGATGGTATCTTTCACCTCCATTCCTCCCTATGATTCAAAGTCCTTCCATGGTATACACCTCTCTCCTTTGGAGGGATAAGTGATGTACCTAGGAAGTAGAACTTTTGAGGGAACCATTCCTTTGATGTTGAACCCTTAAAGGCCACCTTTGGTGATCAATAAGCAGTTCAATATCCCCCAGCTTATCCAGTAAGTGATTTTCTCTGGTTTGATTATCTTGAGAGATGCAGAGCTTGAGCATGAAGATGAAGACTTCAATGAAGAGTGTGGAAGAGGATGAATCCTTGAGCATTGCCATTCCAGCTGAAGCTTGAAGAGCAGCAAGAGCAAGTTGATATTTGAAGACCCCTGAAGATGAAGTAAAGATTGAAGGATGAAGTTGACACTTCTAAGTGACTGAGATTGATTCTGAAGAGATGAAGCTTGAAGAACAAAGGAAGTTGGTACTTACTCTGATACCTGGAGATCCTGAAGGAGCTAAGTTGAAACTTATGTGGTAGGGTTGAAACCTGGAAAAGCAAATTGATGTTTGTCAAGAGTGATTGAGTCTGAAGACTGGATTGCTGTGGGAGGAGCTAAGGCTTTCTTCTGTTTTCCTTTCTATATTGTTGTGTTTTGTTTGACTTGTTTGATGCATTAGGACAAGTTCATATCTAGAATAGGTAGACTCTAGGAGCATGATTGCACTATAGGTTGAGTTGCTCCCTCTGCTTGTACTGTTACTGTGTGGCTTTGCTTGCGGGTATTTGGTAGAGCCCAGCTCCCTTTCCCATGTGGTTTGTTTGCCTGATGGCATTTCATTTCATTTTATCTGTATGATTGTAGTTTACTGTTATTGCTTGATAGGATGATGTTATTTATATTTCAGTAGGATTACTGTTATCCATTCTGGCTTGAGGTTGAGATGAGCTTGTGGAGGCTGAAGCCCCACACACATTTCCTCCCTTACTTGCATTGCATGCATTTTACCGTTAAGCTGATGCTTTGTCTGTTTTGGTGTATCATTGACATGATCCCTTAGGACTCTCATTTCCTTTGATAAGGAATTGATGATAGAATTTTAGGTTGAAACCTATGCATGACAACTTCTAGGAGTTCCCTATTCAAAACTCAACCATAGGATGAATCCATGGCATGACAACAGTAGGACTTGATAGTCTCCCTCCTAGTTGGGCCCGTTCTCTTCTCATCTCAAAACAGTTTAAGATACAGTAATCATGAATGATTTCTTTCGTACGTTACGAGCCTTAAGCTATCTGAGAAAGGATTGTGGGAGAGTTTCTTTTCCACAGTCTGGATGTTTAGTATGGTACCCCTTGGGTGACATGCGACGCATTCACTCTCAGGTCATAGTCTCTAGTGCGATTGAAATCGCAAACACAATAAAAAACACTTCTTTCGTAAAAGACAGGAAATAAACTGTAGTTTCCCGAACTACGTGAGCTCTGATCTCTCATGTCTGTTGAGAGTACGTAGGCACAAGATGGCGATGTCTTGGCGAGCTACCTTCCCCCATAACCCTTCGTAGGCCGAACTACGTTGACTCTGATTTCTCATTCTCTGATGAGAATATGTTGGCATAAAGTGCGACGCTTTGCCGAGTCATTTTTTCTTTTCTGTTTCAGCCAGCCTTGATAGGTAGATAGAATAAAACCAACCCGTCCAAGTAAACCAACAAGCGAGGATCCCGTCGAGTACGACGGACGTGAAGGGTGCTAATACCTTCCCCTTGCGTAACCGACTCCCGAATCCAGACAATGGTTGCAATGACCTTGTCTTACCCCTTTTTCGTCAGGTTTTTCCGATCGTTTCCTTTCCCGCTCTGAGGGATAAATAACGAAAGGTGGCGACTCTTCTGTTTTGCCGGCACCTTATTTTCGCACAAGCGACAGCTGGCGACTCTGCTGGGGAAAATCCATCAGTTCCCTGCGAGAGTCAATCCTAACGCTTGTATGTTTACTTATTGGGTTGCGTTTATTTATCGCATTTTACTTCTCGCACTTTATTTCTCGCATTTTATATTCAGTATAATATGATTATTTATGTTGTTGTGGGATGGGATTTTTGATGAGTGAGAAGCCAGACCCAGGCTTGAGTGCACCATAGACTTAGAGTGGAAATTAGTGGGCGCGTGCTTGCTTTGCAGGCACTAGTGTCTCATGAAATCCACGCTCAGACGAGGTTCATCCGGTTGGCTTCACTTTCAACCCTTTGGGTTGAGACAGTTGCTGGTTTGGTGGATTGTCGACTCTGGGGACCGATCATTTGTGATTCAGCTAAGTGAGGCCGCTTCATGAGCTGGTGATGCCACACCTTCTGGGTATCGTATCACCCCTCTTGAAAGTCTGTGACGCTGATGAACGCATAGGATGCCATACCTTGAGTCAGTTTAGGTCCATACCTATGAGTGGGATTGGGTTTATTGCAGGAAACTTTGACCTTCAGATTACCTGGTTTTCTTGATAGTGAATCAGTTTTGTTGGTACCAGGGTTTCTCAGTTGCAGATTTGTCTGTTCTTGATAGAGCAGGTTTTGATCAGAGGATCTTATCATCAGGTGTATGTCTGTTCTTGATAGAGCAGAGGTTTTGTCATCAGTTGTTTGTTCTTGATAGAGCAGATTTTTGTGGTCTGAAGATCTCATCAGCAGATGTTGTTTGTTC
>CAWUDS030002219.1:12864896-12965725 GCA_963859935.3 Lathyrus sativus | reverse complement strand
CAGGAGCTACTTTCCCAGCAGGATGGTTATCCCCAGCGGAGTTAGTTCATCTTCCCAACATTTATTTTGTTGGAAGCGTATCGGTAGTATTCCGGTCATCCCCAGCGGATCCAGTGTGTCTTCAGCATTTATTTTGCTGAAGCAACTCTCTGCATAAACATGCATCATGAGCATTTGCATTTTTTGGCATTTCCATGCAGTGTGGAAGCATTACGTCAGTATCAAACATGCATTCTTGAAACATAAGTCATGTGGTTATCTCTTCAGTTTCAGATATGGTTTTCCCTGCCGATAAGTGAAATTGTGGTTTCAGGAAGATGTTAACTTGTGGTCAAGGTATGCAGTGATCATATTTTGTCCCATTTACGGGGATCATATTGTAAGGCACGCAGTGATCGTGTTGATTTTGAGATGTTAATTTGTGGCCCAAGTACGCAGTAATCATATTTGTACCATCTATGGGGTTCATGTTGTAGGACACGCAGTGATCGTGTTGATCTTGGTATGTGTATCTGTGGCTCGAACAGCGCAGTGATTGTATTCGTCCCGATCTAAGAAGGTTGTGTTGTAAGGCACGCAGTGATCGTGTTGGTATCATCTCGGGGTTTTATTGGGCAGGACATGCAGTGATCGTGTTTACCATATCATATGATGATTGTTGGTCGATATACGCAGTGATCGTATTCGTCCGTTATACAGCGGTTATAGATTGACATGCAGTGATCGTGTTCATCCAGTTTTTGTTGGTCGGTATACGCAGTGATCGTATTCGTCCGTTATACGGTTTGGTTATGGGGTGAGGCACGCAGTGAACGTGTTTATCTGGTTGTTTGTGGCCGAAGTACGCAGTGATCATATTCGTCCCATGTTTGAAGTTGTGTCACAGCACGCAGTGATCGTGTTTCCTCCAGTCAAGAGGGCCGTGACATGAAACGCGCAGTGATCGCGTTTACCCTATGTATGGTTAGAATATGCAGTGATCGTATTCGTCCAGTTATGGGGGTTAGTTGAGACACACAGCACGCAGTGATCGTGTCTTCTCCAGTCAAGAGGATCGTGGCTCAGAACGCGCAGTGATCGTGTTCAAACACACAGGGATCGTGTTCAAGATACGCAGTGATCGTATTAGTATAGCATGCAGTGATCGTGTTGAGAATACCATAGGAACTTGTGATGCGGGGCATGCAGTGATCGTGGCTATCGTATCAGTTGGTTTTGTTGGTCGATACACGCAGTGATCGTGTTTGTCCTATTGCAGCACACGCAGTGATCGTGTTCATCATATGGGTAGTCGAAGTACGCAGTGAACGTGTTCGCCTCTTCTATGTGAGTTTATTCCGTTTGGCACGCAGTGATCGTGTTTACTTCATCCGGTTGGATTTATGGTTGATGAGATTTTAGTCGTAATGCAACACGCAGTGATCGTGTTTGTCCCATTATGTGATTTTGTTTGTGGCATCAAGACGCGCAGTGATCGTGTTTTCTCCTATCAAGAGGGTTGTGATGTAGAATACGCAGTGATCGTGTTCAGTTTGTCACAGAGGGTTGTTGTGCCAGACACGCAGTGATCATGTTCGTCATGGCATATTCCCCTAGCAGAGTTGCTTGGTCAAGCACTTCTCTTTCTCCCCAGCCGAGTCCTTTCTCAGAGTACAGTAGAAATGGCATGATACAGATTTTGGGTGGTTACCCGCAGTTACCTCAGTAGAGATGTAATCCCCAGCGGGGTGATCTTCAACGAGATACTTGGTTAAGTTCCTCGTAGTCCCCGTCAGGGTATTCGGTGACAAGTCGCTTGGTTAAGTTACTTGTATTCCCCAGTTGAGTTTTCTCAGGATGTTGTGGATTCAGCGTTATAAGACAGTAATACAGATTTTCGGGTGATTACCCGTAATTCCCTCAACAGAGTTATGTTCTCCAGCAGGGTGTTACTGCAATGGGTTGCTTGGTTAAGTCCCTCATAGTCCCCAGCAGGGAGCTCGCTACAGGAGTTGTTTGGTTAAATTCCTCGTATTTTTCAACAAGGTTATTCTCGTCAAGGGCGCTTGGTTAAGTTCCCAATTTCCCCAGCAGATGTTTGACGGCAGTCGTCAGAATTGTCCTCTCAGAGTTACTTAGTTAAGTTTCTCATTTCCCCGCAGAGTCGGTTGTTCATGTCTTCGGACATTGCCCCGCTTGGTTAAGCTCCTAGGTTCGCTCGTTTCTTCAGGATACGAAAGGTTGATCAGTGAAGTCAACGTGACAAGTGAAGTCAGTATGCTCCCGCTGGTTAGCGTGTGCTTGGTTGATAAGTGAGATCAACCGAGGTTGATAAGTGAGATCAACAAAGGGTTGATAAGTGACGTCAACAATTTCTCGTTGTTTGGTGTATGCTTGTTTCTTCGGAATGGAGTGGTCTGCGGACAATGTCAGATTATTTTACAAAGACAGATTGGCAGATGGATGGCTAGTTGTTGCTGTGACAACAGAAGCCAGTTCCCAGGGTTTTCCCAAGCAGTAGTCGTATTCGCAATTTATTTTTGCGGTTGGCAAATTTCCGGGTTCTTTCGTATTCAACCGTCTCGTACCTCGAATGTCTGAAGGCTGCGCGCTCTTCATCCAGTCGGGTCCAAGTCGCTTGAATAGGGGCAGCTGTTGCACCCCAAAATTTTCCCAACCTTTTCTAACCTAGGTTTATGTTTCAATTGCATAGTCATTTGCATTGTCATCATGTACATAGTGTATGCATCTGCATTTCACAGCATAGGCAAGCCATCTTAATCAGGGGATCAAAGTGCTATTCTTACCTCAAGAGGTATATGTTCAAGGGTTTCATTCATATTCAAGATTACTCAGGTCATCAAATAAGAATTTGAGCTTTGAAGAGCTGCCAGGTTGATCAGTGAATTCTCTCCTATCTTGAGGCTAGTTTGATCATCAGAGGAAGTGTGAGCTATGAGCCAAGAGCATGAGGTGTGTATGGATTTTATGAAGAGCCTATGTGATCATTTTTGAAAGGAGCCAAGTCATTGGAATGATTACAAGAGCCTCAGTTGAAGACAGTCAACTAGGGTTTCATCTAGGTCAATCCTAGGTCAAAGACTTGTTTTGAAGGGCATCAAGGATCATTTGAAGAATGTGGGATTCATTATTTGCTATATGGATATGGATATGATATTGTGCTAAAGAAAAATCAAGAGGAGTCAAGGAGAAGAGGAGTCACCAAATTAGGGTTTCAGTGTAAAATCCCCTGATTTAGGTCAAACTTCAAAGCAGTGTAACTCAAGATGCAAGCTTCATGTGAATTTATGGTCCATATGAAACTTGTAGACTATCTTCATAGCTTCAATTTGAGTGGTGGAAGTCATCAAGATGATTTATAGAACTCAAGTTATAGCTCTGGCAAGTTACAGGTCATCTGAGGGCACTGAAATTTGTCTGTGAAAGTTGTCTGTCTTCCAAGCAACTTTTGACCTTCAAGGAGTTTTCAAATGGATTTCTGGCCAACATGAGAGTTGTTCCTTATTGTCTTAGATTTCTATAATGGTATGGTATGCCTTCATATGATTTGTGGAACTCTACTTATGGTCTTGGCAAGCAAAGGGTATTTTGGTCATCTGAGAATTACAGGTCATTCTTAGCCTATGCCTAAAACTCATACAAGGAAGCTTCAAATGAAACACTTCACAACATCAAAGTTGCTTAAAATGTCATTTTAAGTCTAGAAAAGAGGTCATGGAAGTTTGGAAATGCATAGAACAAGACTTGACCAAAGTTGGTGAAAAATGACCTAAAAAAGGCATATAACTTGAAAAAGTTCAAGTTGGAAAATGGTTTGAGAGATCTACAAATCCAAAATGGGTCATCCAATATACCAAATTGAATCCAAACATCATTTTAAAGACATTGGTTCAGCCACGTTTTTGATTTAGGGCTTAAAAATTGGACTTGCTTTGTAATGTTGTTACTTGCATATTATGGCACCCTTGCAAAACTCAACATAATGAAAGGAAAGGCTTGTTTTTCCACACATACACTCTCAATATCTCATGAAAGGAGATTTTAACACAATATGAAAGGGATGCAAGCATGATATGAGATGTTTCAAAGTGTCATTACATGAGAACTTCCATAACTTTCCACCACATTCTAGAATCCTCTAAGATCAATCTAGAAACTTCTAGATCTGTCCATCATCATCTATATATTGAGTGTGAATCATTGGTGCAAGGGGTTGGTGAAAAGAGAGAAAAGAGAGAGTGATATACCATTTCTTCCATTTGTGCAAATCAATCTCAAACTCCATTTTCTTCTTCATCTCCATTTAATTTTTCTCTCCAAATCAATTCTCTGGATCATACTGAATACATACACACAGATTGGAGTGGCCATTGATGGATGTTTGAAGGTGTAGCTTCAAAATTGCAAATGAAGCAAGTTGGATCCAAACTCACAATCTAAGCACTGTCCATCCAAGATCTTGCAAACAGAAAGGTTCTCATCCATTGGAGATCATTTGTGACAAGTTTCAAGCATTGGATTGGAGTGTAACTGCACATACCATCACCAATTTTCAGGTTTGCAAAAGCATTCGAATCTCTCTATTTATGCAGTACTAGATGAAATGGTTAGGATAAACATGATTAGAGACCTTAGGTGATTGATTCCTGAGAAATTGAGAAGGTTTCATGGAGGTTGATAGCAGGGTGATGATTCTTTAAAGATCAAGATTAGGCTGGATATTGAATTATAATGATCATGTAATAACTTAATGAGATCAGTGTAGCATGATGAATAAGATAGGACAAGTAGAATGGAGAATCGTGAGGTTCCATTGCAGTGTGCAGTTGGTGAATCAGGGGTTTCCACCTATCGGGTTTCATTCTAGAGTTAGTTTCAATCCAAATTAAGGGCACCATCGTGTTCCTGGGAAAGAATAGATCAATTTTGGTTTTGAAATTTTATGATTTCATGGGATATTGAGGGAGAACGATAGACTTGAAGATTCATGCATGGATATGGATTTCTGAAACCCTAGAAGTTGATTGGAGAAGACGACACCGTGGCCGTTCGATCATGCCAAATTATTGACTTCTTAATCTAATCCAAGGGCTGATGTTTAAAGTTGAGAAACGGAGGGAATTGACCAGCATCAAACGATGCGTTTCATTAAACGCACCACCATGGGCCTTGGATCAGCGTGCTATCCCCACCCCCCAATTGGAAGCCCAATGAGAAATGAACTGAGAATTGTTGCTTTTTGCACCGAGGGTTTGATATTTTTTTCTTTTATTTCTTAATTGATTTTCTGATGCGTACTGGGCCTGGCTATTCTGATATTCGCGCCCCCATCTTCATGGCCCAATGGTGAATATAACTGGGTGTAGCTACTAGTAACACCCCCCTCCCCATTTTAATTCTTTTTGTGATTTTATTTTCTTTAATATTCTTTGATCCTTAAAAAATCATAAAAAATTGAAAATAGCTTAGTTTTAATTGGTTCTTTTTGTGGTAGATCAATAATTCTGTCTAGAAAAATAATAAATAATAAAAATAGCATTTTATTTTGTTTTACTATTTTTTTGTGTATTTTCCTTTTAAATAGATTTTTAATAAGTTTAGTTTAGTGCCTAAATTTGTTGATTTTAGATCTAATAGTTCCCTTTAGATTTAGGACCCATTCTTTTTAGGGTGATTAGCTTAGGACTTCAACTTGTATATAGGATTTAATTCATATTTTTAGGATTAAATCTTAGGTGATTTGTTTAGGTGTGAATAACATGATGAAAATTAGGGTTTTAAGTGAGCATATGTGAGATAGATCATTTCTTTTAGGGTTTTTGATTTGATTTTGGGGTATGGGGCTATAGGGGTTATGGGTATAAGATATATCCCTTAGAAAATGTTAGGATTCCCCTACTGCTATTAGCATATTACTTGTATTTGACTGACTGTGTGGTGTGCCCTCTTTAGGGTTATTATTTTTGTATGTGTGGGGTATTGGGTTTGTTTGGGGCTTGGGGTGTGAGCTGAAGACTGTGTTGATGAAGCCCATTTGAAGATCAGAGAATGAAGACCAACTTCCAGAGTTGATGAGGAGTAACTCTTGCTGGCAGCTGTTGAAGTTTGTAGGATCTAGGAGTTAGGCAGAGCTCTAGAGTAGTAACCTTGGTTCTCAAACATGGAAGGTCTTGATTGCCTCCATCCTTCTCTGTGATGCAGAGTCTCTCTAAGACACTCACCCCCTTCCTTTGGAAGGCTTGGTTCTAGTGTCTAAGAGATAGAACTCTTGAGAGAAATATTCTTTGTGTTGATAGCAGTTTGTTTGCCACCCTTGGTGGTCAACTAATTGCTTAACACCCAGTTTATGCTTGTGCTTGTTTCCTCAGCTTGGAGAGTAGGACTTGAAGAAAAGCCATTGGGAGATTGAAGATTAAAGTTTGATGCTTGCTTGAAGCCTGTGGATAGTTGATGCTTTGCTTGAAGCCAGATGCTGATGAAGATTGCTTTTGCTGTTTAGCTTTTAGCTGTTTTAATTTTTGATGTATTGTGTGAATTTCCCGGACTGTATTGTTTGCTGTTTACCTTGTTGGGTTGAAAGTGAATTCTGTTCACTTTTGCCTATTGTTTTCTAGGTTCGAGGTTGAGTGGAACTCCCTTGCCTCGCTTGTACTGTTGCATCCATGCATTTTACTGCTTTATTGTATATATGTTGCTGTTTCTGTTTCCGTCTATTCCCTTAGGATCTCTGTTTCTCTCTGCGCAAGAGAGGAGCATGATAGACATTAGGTGTTAACCCATGCATGATAACATTAGGGTAGATTTTATTCCCTTTTTTCAACCCTAGGATTTGTAGAGTGTCATCTCTTCTTTCTTCAAAACAACAGAAAAACACGAATAAAGGTTATAACAGAGATTAATTCACTTCTTCCATCAAAAGATTTGAACAAATATCAACCTTTTTGCAATAAGGAAACCCTTGTTTAAGGTGAGATTTTTCATAAAAGACACTTGAACAGCTTGTGTCGTGCGTAGCCCGAACTACGTTTGCTCTGATCTTCCATGCAGTTTGGAAGTACGTAGGCATAGGATGCGATATCCTAGCGAGCAACCTTTCCCCACCTTCACCCGTAGTTAGGCGAACTACGTTGACTCTGATTTCTCGTTCCAGACGGGAATACGTAGGCATAAAGTGCGATGCTTTGCCGAGTCATGTTTTCTTTTCTTTTCAGACCTCATCCTTTAGTTTAGATAGAAGTGTAATCCGTACAAACCAAGCAAGCGTGGATCCCATCGAGTACGATGGACGTGAGGGGTGCTAATACCTTCCCCTTGCGTAACCGACTCCCGAATCTAGGTTTTGGTTGCGATGACCATACCTTTTCCCGTTTTTTGCGAGGTTTACTTTGAGCGTTTCCTTTCCCTCCGTTGGGATAAATAACGCACGGTGGCGACTCTTTTGTCAGCCGGCGCCGATTTTTGCAGTAGCGACATACATGGATCAATAAATATCTTTGGGCTTTATCAAAACCAATTTTTCAATAAAATGATTTAGGGCAGAGTTTGATGGCATTCACTTTAATGGTTCACCCATTTTCTTAAGTTTTCTTTGCAAGTCATAACATAAGGTCTTATGTCTTTAACTCTGTTGAGTCACTCTGCTTGTCATGACTTTTGCATGTTCTTTGGCGTATGCAGGCAGATGTTATAATGGCTTTGGCTGGGTCAAATGGAGGATCTTGGTCCATAGCATTCCCGCCGAAATCTACTGCAAAGTTGGTTAATGATAGTAATTTGCATAGTGGTGAAAATGAAGTAGGATTAACGAATAATGTATCATTCCCACGAGAGCTTCACGGGAAGTAGCCTCTAACTGGAAGTTCTAGTCATGTTGTTGGACCTGGTAATCGTGTATCCACTCCAACCGATAAGCCTTATGCATACTACCATGGTTTGATCTCAGTACTTTATAGTTTATAATAATGGATATCATACCTCCAAATGGAAGAGTTTACAAAAAATACAATCTCAAGAGGTTGATGATTTGAGAAGTCAAGTCCATGTTCTCAATGCATCATTGCAAAGACAAGAACAAGAGAAGTTGAAGATGAAGCAACAATTCCAACGACAAGAAAAAGAGATGATTGAAACGAACAATAAACTTTCATTATTAATGAATCATTTAGAATTTGCTGCATCTTCTTCTCATCCACCCCAAGCCAATAATTAAACTGATAATCCAAGCAAAGATGATGTTGATGAATCAGATGAAGACATTAGTGAACACATTAGTAGTGAATTTTGATTTGGATTGTTTCTCTTGTTAACTAATTTGAAATTTGCATTTTTTTTCTTATTAATTTGGTTGGACAAGTGATTATTAATAACTTGATTGTGTTATTTTTAGTAGCGTAACTTTAGAAGTACTTGTTATTGACTTTATAGTAATGTTTGGTTGCTTTAAAAATTTGGATGTGATTAGTTTTGCATTGTCATATTCAAATTAGATTTTTATTTTTATATTATTGTTATTTGATATTTAACACTAATTATAACATTTTAAATATGAACTAAACACAATTAATAATAAAAATTAAAAACATGAGAGAGAAATTACCTGGGAAGTTACCTGCGGATTTTCAGTTTGCTGCGATTTTTTGTGCAAAAGATTCAATAATCTACGACATTTTCTGCGAATTTATCTGTTTTACCTGCGGCAATTTCCTACGACTTTTTCTTGCGATATTTTCCTGCGACTTTACCTGCTAAATTAATTACCCACGAAGGTTTCAGCTGGGAAAAAAATAGATGGAAGAATCGCAGGTAATATGTTTCCTGCGGAAATTTTATCAAAATTCACATGTAAATTCATAGGATAACAGAGTATTTCTAAGACATAAATTAAATATTTATGGATTATTTAAAATAAGTAATATTTATTTGTATTTCATTTTAAATAAGTAAATATTTATTTATACCCTATTGAAAATAAGTAAATATTATTTTGAAATTAGTAAATACATATTTATGTATTATTTTAATTAAATTTTAAATATATATAAATATTTTAGAATAAATTTATATAATTTGAATATTTCCTAATTATGATATTTAATATCATTTTATTTAAAATATATTTATTTATATATTATTTTAAATAAGTAAATATTTTTTGTAGAAATATTAAACAAGCAATTGAAATTAATAAATAATAAATAATTAAATTAGAATAAATAAATTAAATAAGTAAATATTTTTTGTAGAAATATTAAACAAGCAATTGAAATTAATAAATATTTATTTATATATTATTTTAAATAAGTAAATATTTTTTGTAGAAATAATAAATATTATTAAAAAAAAATAAAGCAAAAAATTAAACAAAAAAAAGGAAACAATAATCACATGTTATAAGAATAATTAAATGCACATCAATTGCATGACTTAAATAGCTAGCTTAGTGGAAAAGTGTTAGTCCTTGTATTGCAAGGATTTTGGGTTTAACACCCATCTCCATTAATTTTTTAGTATTTAACATGTTTTTTAATATTAACAAAAAATTATTATAAAATAAAATGCCACATGACATTAAAAATAATAATAAATTAAAATAAAAACTACTTGGCCATCCACATCAGTAAAAAAAATAAAAAAGAATATTTTAAAAAAAACAGTTAGTCAGCTTTTTTTGATTATTATATATGATGATGGTTAAAATTGAAAGAATCTTCGAATATTAGAGAAATTTATAAAAAAAAATTTACGGGGGATTTTTTCAAAAAGACTATATAACAGTGGGATAAGTGGCTTTTGTGTATTTTTGTGTCTTGAAGGTTTTTTGTTTTTGAATTTTTTTTAAATGAAAAAATAAAGCTTTTATTATTTTGTGATTCAAAAGATAAAATATATTTAAACAGTTAGAGTGAAAATTATAGAATCTCATGACAAATTACTTTTTATTGCATAAATATGATAATAGAATTTTTATTAAAAAAGAATCCTCCTTGCTACAATAGGTTATATCTATTATATTTATGTGATAACAAGTAATTTGTCAAAAGAGTCATCAGATCTATAATTTGTGTAATAATATATTTGTGTTAACTATAGCGACAATCTTTTGAGTATTAACACTATCTTGAGAAGATTTGAGATGATCTCAGGGCTGCGAGTTAACTTTTGCAAAAACAATATTTATAGAATCAATATGAATAATTGTAGTTTGGAGACGGCTTTTTCTTTTCTATCTTGCTGGGTTGCTAATCCCCTTTTCAAATTTTTAGGTGTTATGGTTGGAGATAGCCCTAGAAAGCTGTTTATGTGGAAGAATTTGTTAAGTAATATTAGGAGTAATAAGTTAAGTAATATTAGGAGTAAATTATTATCTTGGAAAGGGAGATTTCTTTCTTTGAGATGGAAAGTTGTTATGACTAATTCAATTTTAAACTCTCTTTTAATCTACACTTTATTCTTTTAAAAGGCTCTGATTAAAGTGTTGAAAGAGATTTGTAGCATTCAGAGAAAGTTCTTATGCCGAGGAGAAGAGGATAAAAGAGTTATCAATTGGGTTAGTTGGGAGCAAGTGTGAAAATCTAAAGAGTGCGGAGGTTTTGGAATAAAAAATATAGACGCTTTCAACAAAGCTCTTCTGCTGAAATGGAAATGGAGGATAGTCAATGACAGATTTGAAGTTTGGAGAGGGTTGATTAGGCACAGGTTCAAAAATCCAGAAGTGAAGATGTTTATAAGCGATAAAACTGCGATTAACCATGGTGATTCAATCTGGTGGAGAGACTTAATCATGATGGACATAATTGAGGATGGGAACTGTAATTTTTTTTCTTCTAATAATACATTTTGCAAGGTTAAAGATGGAAAGACTAAGTAGATTGGAAACCAACCGTTGAAGGACGCGTATCCTGAGCTGTTTGTTTTGGCAGCTGACCTGACAAGTATCATAATAGATTCAATTTGGTGGGATCATGGATTTTGGAGCTGAAATTTGTAGGATTTGGGGCTGAACTAGAATGTCTTAAATAGTTGACAAGGGGGAGGAACTGCAGGTACTACTTGCGAACACAATGATAGTGCAGGATGAAGCTGGTGATTTTGAATGGTTATCGGAGACATATAATATTTTTTTATGTTAACTCTGGCTATGAGGTCTTAGATTCCATGATTTTCGATGCCTTGATTTTAAAAGAAAAGTGAATTACCGTCAATTTTTTGTGGAAAGTTTCGGGCCCTTCGAATGTTCTAAGGTTTGGATGCAAATAGATTATAAATATCTAGACTCCCAACTAGAGATCAACTAGTGAGAAAGAGGACGTTGATTGATGATAAAGATAAATGTTGTGCGCTTTGCTTTAAAGATGGTGAATCTAAACAACTTGTTTTTTTGTAGTTGTGAGTTCAACAGCAAAATCTGGGTAGCAATAGTCATTTGGATATATCCAGATTTAGGATTGATAGTGGAGGATTTGTTTCTTAAGACACAAGGTTTGGGCGCAACAACTACCGGCGGCCACATATTCGGCTTCAACAGTTGACAAGGCTACGGATACTTGCTTTTTACTGTACCAACTAACCAAATATTTTGAAAACATGTGACAAGTTCCACTAGTGCTTTTCCTATCTAATTTGCAACCAGCAAAGTCAGAATTGGAATAGCCAACCAAACTACAATCGCTTCCCTTGGAATACCATAATCTAAACTTAGACGTACCAATAAGGTATCTAAGAATACACTTAACTGCTTTAAAATGTGATTCCTTGGGAGCCGATTGATATTGAGTACCCATGCAAACACTAAACATAATATCAAGCCTAGACGCTGTAAGATATAGAAGTGATCCGATCATACCTTTATACTTCTTCACATCAACATCCTTACCCTTTTCATCTCTATCCAAGTTTCTGTTAGTTGTTATAGGTGTGTCAATCTCCTTTGCACCAACCATTCCAAATCTTTTTAGAAGTTCGAGACAATACTTGGTTTGAAATTCAAACGTTCCACTCGAGATTTGTTTAATTTGAAGTCCAAGGAAGTAGTTTAGCTCCTCCATAAGACTTATTTCAAACTCTCCCTACATAAGCTTAGAGAACTCTTTGACAAGATATAATTTTGTTGATCCAAAAATGATATCATCAACATAAATTTGAACAAGTAAAATATGCTTTCCTTGACGTTTAATAAAGAGAGTGGTGTCCACCTTCCCTCTTGAATATCCTTGCTCAAGCAGGAACTTGCTAAGACGGTCATACCACGCCTAAGGGGCTTGTTTAAGACTATACAATGCACACTTTAGCTTAAAAACATGATTAGGATACTCAAAATTTTCAAAGACATACACCTCTTTATTTATGTGGCCATTAAGGAACACACTTTTTACGTCCATTTGATATAATTTGAAGTTCTTAGCACAAGCATAAGCGAGTAGTATCCGGATAGCCTTGAGTTAGGCTACGGGAGCATCAGTCTCGTCGTAGTCAATCCCTTCCTCTTGGTTATACCCTTGAGCTACTAGTTGGGCTTTATTTCGTGTTATCACACCATGCTCGTCAAGTTTGTTCCTAAATATCCATCGGGTGCCAATGACTTGATGATGTTGTGGACGTGGGACAAGGTCCCAAACATCATCTTCTTGCATTGCTAAAAGTCAATGCTCATCAAGTAAGGCTTCCTTGGCATTTTTAGGTTCAACTTGTGGAACAAAAGCATGATGACAACAAAAATTACTTATCTTAGAGCGTGTTGTTACCCCTTTTGTGATATCACCGATAATGTTGTCAATTGGATGATCCTTGGAGGTTCTCTACTCCAACGGAAGATCATCATTCTCGTGTTGACTTTCATCATCTTCCTTTTCATGGTTGTCATCTTCCTCCTTCTCAATGTCCACCGCTTTAGGTTGATCATTTCCTTTTTCGGTTTCATTTCATAGATGCACCTACATCAAGAAAAGAACTATTTTCCCCAAAACTATTTCGGCAAGTCTCATCAAAAGTGACATGAACGGACTCCTCAACACTAAGTAATCTCTTATTATAGACTCTATATGCTTTACTTGATTGTGAGTATTCAAGAAAAATACCTTCATCGACTTTCGCGTCAAATTTTCCAAGATTATATTTTCCATTATTCAAAATAAAACACTTACATCCAATAACATGGAGGTGTGAAAATTTTGGTTTTCTACCCTTTAATAATTCATATTTGGTTTTTCCATGAATAGGACGGATAAGTATCCTATTCAACACATAACATTTCGTACTCATGATATCAGTCCAAAATTTGGGCAAACAATAATCATTTGGATAGGCCCAAATTTATGATTAATAGTGGAGGATTTGTTTTCATTTTCGTCCAAATTTTAGAAGTTGAGGGATAAGGAGGATTGCAGAATTTTAAGCGTTATTTGGTTGGCGGCTATTTGGAACATTTAGTTGATGTGTAACACCATTATGTTTAAAGGCAGTATTTCGAATTTTGAGGAGTGTTTGTCGACTATCAAATTTAAAGCTTGGGAATGGTTACATGTTGATTATGATTCCAAATCTTCCTGTAGCTTTTGTTCAATTGTAATTCCTTATGTCGAAGCGGGTAGTGCTCGACATAAACAAGGATGAGTCTGTTAGACGACAACGACTTGTCTAGAGGGGGGTGAATAGACACCAATCCAAAAATCACCAAATAAAATTTGGGTTTTAAATTTGTTTGAAAAAGAGTGTGTACGGAAGGTTTTGGTATGGATTGACAAAAATCGTCTACACAAACCTAGTTATTAGAAACTCGGATATACAAAACCAAGTATGGAATGAAAAACACAATAATCGAATTCAACCTTTAATCATGTATCACGTTATTACTCGTTTAAACTAATTACTTAGTAAAGCTATTTCCAATGATAATAAGCAAAAATATTGAACTATGCAATTTATCAAACACTTGGTATGCAAATGAATTTTCAGAATTTCCTTTGTGTTGTTGATATAAAAACCAATTATAATCAAAAGTGATTCTAAGCTAATCAATAATCAAGTTAGAACAAAAATAATACAGGAAAATTCTTACGAGTCGATCGACCATTCAATGTTATTCGATAAATTGCGTAATGAAAAATAAAACTAGTAAAGAGATAAGAGAGATCGACACAAGGATTTGCTCATGCAGTTCCCCACTTTTTTCCTCGCGTGTGGGTACGCATGCGCCTAATTTCCAATGTAGAATTAGGATACTTTCTTACTATGAAAAAAGTCGATATACAAGAAAAGTGTTCAGAGCAACCATACAAACACAACTGATTTTGATGTTGATTCAACCCCTTTTCTTCTTTTGATCTTTAGTAAGACCAAGACAACAATGGGTTCTAGTTAACTTGTCGATATTTCTACTCCTTTGCGTTCTTTATCTCCAAATCTTTCGCGCACAATTAATTGCACCAATTTTTCCACAAGACTTCAATTTGGTTCGTCGTTCTCCGCTACTTCTTTTACGTTCTTCATCTCCAAAGGGTCCTTTGCATTCTTTATCTCCAAAGACTTTCGCAACGTCAAATCCTCTTTTGAACTTCTTGCATGAAAACCCCCAAATACTCACTCGATCTTGGAGGACAACCCCATATTTTTTCTGAATGAAGACCTCTGCAAATCTCAACCAAATATCTCGGCTAGATGAGAACCTAATTGGACCTTATCAGGCCCTCACCTAGCTGGCACCCCAATAAAATATTATTATGTGTGATTTGTCAGTGTGTAGACATAGGATGAAGATTGAAGATGATGAGAAAATGCAGGCTAATTTTATGGTATCACCAGTTTGGAATGAAGCATGAATGATGTATTTATAGTCAGGGACGGATCCAGAAATTTTAACTAATGGGGTCAAGGTTAATTTTTTTTAATACAAAAATAAAAATCAAATAATATAAATATTTATAAAAATATATAAATACTTATGTATAGAGTGTGTACGTAAATTGGTTTATAATAGAAGAACCTATACAAATATAATTTACTTGTGTCTTTTTAATTTCTATTTTCTTTTTTAAAAAAGTAATAAAATAAAATTAATAGCCAGATTTATGTTTTCTAGAATTCAAATCAAACGAGTAGTATGGGAACAATGATGTATTTAATGTGGGGTCAATATTCCAAAATTAATTATTATTAGTTTTTTATAAAAAATCAAGTGGGGTCACTTGACCCCATTCCACTATGGGTGCATCTGTGCCTGTTTATAGTTTTGGAAGTTTGGTGGCAAAGACGTAATTTTTAGAGTAAAAAATATTGACAGAATTGACCAACTTAATAGCATGTGCCAACCTGAACAATGGAGGTGCCGGCACATACTGTCAAAAATAAAAGCATGTGCCGACCTAAGAGAAATAGAACCTACAACCTTATTTAAGACATTAGATATGTCGGCCTTAAACACGTATGTGCCGACACATATTGATAAAATATCCAGTTTGTGTCGACCTGAAGAAGTAATGTGTCGACTAGAACGAAACAGAAGCTACATTCTTTAATATTGAGTTACATGTGTCGGCCTAAAATGTGTATGTGTCGACACATATAATGCATTTTTGTGTAGAAACAAAACAGAAGTTATAGGCTTCAATATTAAGTTACATGTGCTGACCTGAAATGTGTATGTACCGACACATGTAATGCATTTTTGTGTAGAAATCTGGTTTTCATGCGTTTGAGCTAGTTTAAGGTGGTTTTTTATGATTCCTAAGACCTCTAATGCAAAGGAGCCACACTACTCAGAGTTGTTGTCCAATATACCAAAAGGCGAAGTAGTTTCAATGTTTTGACATCACGCAAAACATCTCATGGTGAAGCTGTACTCACAGAGTCGAAACCTGTAGTGTGTGTCGAGTAGTATTAAATGTCAATATGTCGAAGCAAGTTGCTTCACATAGGATTTCGACTTAGACCAAAATAGGTATTTTAGGATTTTGTATTTTTGGGCTTTAGCTTAAGGAGCAAGTTAGCTCAATTATAAATAGAGGGAGTAACCCCTATTTTGAATGATAATATTGTAATCACTTGCAATTGCAATATTAACGAGATTTTCCACAAGTTGTGGGCAGAGAGAGACTCTGCATAAATCATCTTCTTCTTCCCCAATTTTTCGTCAAATCCTAATCTTTCTTTTTTCTCAAATTTCTTTCTTTTATTGTTATTGTGTAGAAATAATCATCTTGCAACCAAGGTTGGTTGACTCACTCAAGTTAAGAGTGAAGAACAAGGGATTTTGATCAGTTGATTGAATCTTATTTATCAAGATTGATTCAGAATTACTCAAAATTTTGGGCTTAATTCCAACATCTGGTATCTAGAGCTTTGATTGTGATTCGTGGAAGCAAAACACAATGGCGATGAACCATCCAAACGAGCATTTTCTAGCGAGTCTTCTGATTCTCAAGAAAAATAATTATGAGAATTGGTGCAAGCAGATGAAAGTGGTTTTTTGTTATCAAGATCTTTGGGATCTGGTGAAGGAAGGAGTAATACCGCTTGCAGAAAACACGACGGGTGAAGAAAAGACTGCACACACAAAATTGAAGAAGAAAGATTATAAATCCAATTAAGGGATTATGCATGAGGTGGTTCCACCCTACACTTTAAAACAAAATGGAACTGCAGAAAGAAAGAATAAAACCATCATGAATATGGTAAGAAGTATGTTGAGAGGCAAACATCTAACCAACGAATTAAGGGGAGAAGTTGTGTCGACTGCAACATACATCTTAAATAGATGTTTGACGAAGAAGCTAGAAGGAATCATGCCAGAAGAATGTTGGTCTGGTGTCAAGCCTAGTCTAAATCAACTAAAGGTGTTTGGATATATACCACGTAGACATGTTCTAGATCAGTTAAGAAGAAAACTTGATGACAAGTCGAGTTAAATGTTTTTGATAGGATATCATTCGACTGAAGGATACAAATTTTTCGACCCAGTGAATAAGCAAGTTGTTATAAGCAGAGACGTGATCATAGATGCACTTAATGAATATGATTAGACTAAGAATGTTAAGAAGTATTCAATGAGAATCTTATGCGATGAACTAGCTAGTGAAGTCGAAAGAGAAGTTTGACAAGAAAAAGTCATAGGTGAAGCAGGCCCAACCAGACCACAATGAGCAAGACATGTGTAATACCTTAATTTTTACCCCTAAGATCCCATTTCATTTTTCATTATTGTAGACAAACAAGATAACAAACATTTGTCCTCCTGCCCTCCTCTGTGGGTTTGCTTCTGAGGGAGATCACCAAGCACCTGTGTATTTCTGACTTGCTTTATGTTTGTTTATGTTTACTAACATCTAACCAAACTACCAAAAGTATTTTGCATTTTGCTTGTTTCTTCTTCTCTGTGTGTTTAGGGTTTTGCAGGGAGATTGATGGCAAGAGTATGGCTTGAAGTCAAATGTGGCTATCCATTTATGGGCTAAGATCGGATGGAAGTTTGACATAATCTTGGATTGCTTGAATTGCAAATTGGTTGTGGCAGTGATCTATTTCTCAAGCAGTGAATGTTCAAGGTCAAGTCGCCCTGTATTGAAATTCATCAGGTTATCGAGAAGTGATTTATGAGATGTTTGGTTCAAGTTATCATGATCAAGATTCCATCAATCCATTAATGATTCATCTGTGAATTTATTTTTCTAGAGGTTGACAAATTCGAAGCAAATATGAGTTAATCAGGATTATCAGGTGTGTGCAAGAGGATTTAATCAGGATTATCTAGTCAAGTATGTGGCTATTCTTCAACGATTGAGATTAAAGAAGAGTTTGACCTGATCTTGGTCAAGCAAGTCAAGATGACTTCATTCTCAGATTATTTGTATCATGATTTTCAAATCATTAAGTGATAAAGGTCAGAGCTTGGTGCAAGTTCAAATTCATCTGATGAAGAAAAATTACATAACATTCAAAGGTCAAGTCATCTAGTCTATATTTCAAATCATTTGCAAAAGTCCTGATTTTATGGTTCATAGTTTTGATCATGAGATTCAACCCCATTCCGACAGGCTATTTATTCTGATTAATTTCAAGTTTGATCAGAGGCAAAATTAATTCAAAGAATATAATCAGGGCAAACTCAAGCTAATTCGGATGAATGTTACCTTAGTTGCAAGTTATTCAATGATTAGAGGTAGTTGTGTTCATTTTATCAAAGGCGTTTGGAAAACCGTACAAGTTGGTTTTGAATTAAAAATCGAAATTTCATATCCATTTTCAATTATCCTTTTCTTTTTCTAGAAACCATATTCAATCCAAATATTCATTCCTAAATACATTTAATTTGGATTTCCATTCAATATCCATTCTAATACCCATATTAATATCCATATTATTTTTCAATATTCATTTCAAATTCTAAATATCCATTTTTTTTGTTTAAATCCAATTACCTTTTTTAATCATTCATTATCCACTAATATTCAATTATCTATTTCCAATCCATTTCTATTTCAAAATCCATTACCATTTATTCCAAATATTCATTACCAATTGCTAAAAAAAAAAAAAAAAAATATATATATATATATATATATACTACAAAGTCTATGGTGTCAAGTTAGCTCGGCCCACTTTCACAAATCTTCATGCTACATGAGCCAAAGTTCACGCCCACTTGCTATTGCTACATCAGAAACAAATTCCACAAGTTGTTATGACAATACCCAAGCCCATGTGACGTCAAACTTTATCCAACGCCATCACGCCTCATTGAACACAAGCCTTCAATCCGCCTTCAGCCACCAAGCCTTAATATACAATCTCTGACGTAAACAAAATTCACGCAAGCCAACTTGAAAAATTAGTTGAAAAAATTAAAAATTAAAAATCAGTAATAATTCATTTGACTTTCATTCTATAAAGTTGGAAAGAAATTTTAAATTTTTTACTTTTAAATTTTATTTAAAACTTGGTTAGTTTAACTTAAATAAAATAATTTATAAATAATTACCATTTTAATAATTTCTATATTTTTAATATAAACAAAATTATAGTCAAATCGTTTTAATTATTATTTTTTAATTTACTTTCCCTCAAAAAAATCTCAAATCTCAAAACTCTAATTATCTGCATGGATGGAGGAATTTGGTAATGGTGCGGTGGGATTTTGGATTAGGATGGAAGCCACCCGAAAGAGGATGTAAGATATCAAAAGTTGGAAGAAATATTTAATAAAATAATTTTAACGTGACATCGACAAATTATTAATATAATTGTTAGATAATTGAGATTGACAAAAGGCCTAATTGATTAATGTTTTTAGTGGGAGATGTTGGAGATTATTTTGGAATCACGATAAATATTGGGATTGGAATCATGCAACTGCCAAAAGTCATGCACGATTTTCGGTATTTTATTATTTAAATTATTGAGTGATGGTAGTTTAGAATAGATCAATCGAAGAGCTCTCAAAGAATGAATCTTGTTAATTTTATTATTTAAATTATTGAGTGATGGTAGTTTAAAATAGATCAATCAAAGAGCTCTCAAAGAATGAATCTAACAAGAGTAAATTATCCATTCTTAATTTTTAAATCATGTGTTTATTGTTGTTCATTCCCTTTCCTTACGGTAAATTATCCCTTATTTATTTTTCTTTATGATGCGAGTGAGTCAGACAGTTTAATCAGACCGGTTTAAATTGAAGACTTAATCTAAAGTTTTGTTCACCTAAAATAAATCCACACCAAAAGACCATATATCAGAATATAGTGTTGTGATATCGCAACTCTCGGAATCAATGCGATGTTCTTTATATCTCACGCCGCATATGTCAGTTGCAACTGTCTCTCATATATAAGCATGATCATGAACTATAACAATACACACTTTTCATTCACTCTTGCAAGTTAGTTATACCTTTGTAATCTTGCTAGTTTAAGCGTCGTAATGTTAATCTTGCAAGTAGAACTCTACTCCATTGATTGGAGAAATTCAATATCGTACACCATCAATCTCTTGTTCCACACCGAAATAGGGGCGCCATATGACATAAATGTCTTATTGATTCTCATGAAATCCACGTCAAACTACTTTGATCTTTTTCAATGTGTGCCACAATCATTCTTTGAAGAAGGGAAGATTATCACCTTATAGGGGCACCAATCTACAGACGTTCAATGACTTTGTAATGCACCCTTGGGGGAGTATAAATTTAATAGTTTCTTTGGGAGAAGAAAGACACAAGGACAATAAACATGCAATTTTCGGTGGTCCCTTACAAAAGCATTTAAAATGGTATCTTGAGGAGGCCTTTCTTCGCAGGGTTTGATATCCTCAATTGAATCATCCACCTAAAGATGAAATTAAATAACCTCTATGATGAACTGATTATCTTTAATGCTAATTATCTAGAGCCTACTTAAAACATGAAATATTGTTAAAAGATCCAACTACAACATCCCTACAACGAGAAAGGAAGTTGAAAAAGGTTGGTGTTTCGAATCAAAATCAGCTGGACTTCAACACCACATATTTTGATGCATAGCTAGATGAAACAACATTAGATGACAAGTAGGACCTTCACTATTGATGCAAGAACGAAAATCGTAAGGCTAATTCCATATGGATAGTTCATATTTGTCTAACTCGACGAAAACACAACAAGAACAATGAAGATAAGAGTCTACATCCTTGTCTCCGTAGAAAGGGACTTTATTATGTGCCTCAAAGCCAATGTCGATCTCTTTTAGCCACAAATCAGTAAAATATTAACCCCCCGCTTGATTTGTGGCTAAAAGAAAAAGGTGTAAGCCCCTTAAAAAAGAGGAGGTGACTCGGAGCATCATATGGGGACTCATTCAATCTAACCTTATTTCTAAACTAAAGTACATTGAATGGTTATCCAACGTTGTCTTCATTATAAAACCATCCGGTAAGTCGAGGATGCATATTGAGTACACAAATCTCTATAGAGCATGCCCTGAGGATTTTTACCTATTACCCAACATCAAAAAACTAATAGACATTTAAGCTGAGTACAAGATACTGACATTTATAGATGCCTATTTTCGATACAATCAAATTCCTATGCATGAAACAGACAGAGACAAGACCTCCTCCATGATGGAACATGCCTAAAATTCTAGTATAACAGATCACAAAGATGTCCTGAGAGATGTCGAGACACTTGATCTCTGCTTCAAAGACAATGAAAATAAGGAGCAGAAAACAAATTGCAGAAAGTAAACAAGATACCGAGTTTTTAACCCAATTCGGTGATCAACCACACCTACGTCTGGAGGCTATCAAATCAGGAATGAAATCCACTAGATAGTATTAATTCTAAGCTAAACTCCACAATTTACAACTTATCTCTTAATCACTACCCGTACTTAATTTCTACCTAAGACACTTCCTAGGTATAAGAACCTTCTCAATTCTCTTTCAATCACAATTGTGATTAAAATTACAACTCAATTCAAATTTTCCAGCTCTGGTATCTAGACAATACAAGAGAAGCTCACAAAGTACAAACCCTATTACACACTAAGCAACAATGTAAATTCCACAGTTATATTAGGTTAAATCCATCCTATTTATAACTATAAACAAGACTGGATTTGAGCTTAAAAAACGTAGCAATTCTGTTCCACAGAATCTGCAACTAAGTCTCCTCAAGAATAGTTTATTCAATCTTAAGTTTCCTAAAGTGTCGCCACACTTAGAAACAACATCTTCAAAATATAATCAGAATCTCTGATTTCTCAATCTTGGATGCCACCTAGGGAAAAGAAATAATCTTCTCCAATCAAAATCTACATTAACATATTCAAACTAGATATAAAAACTGTAACATACATAGATGTCGAATAAGTCTGTTAGGACATCTTGTCAAAACATCTTGTTCTTTAGTTAGATCTACATGTTAGAACATCTTGTCTAACATCAAGTTGTCAAGTTAGTTTTACCAAAATTGATGCCAACCTCAAAGGCTTAGTCTCTTCAATCTCCCCCTTTGGCAGATTTTGGCTAAAACTACTAAAAGAAACTTGCAGGCAGAAAACCATAGTCTGGGACCAAGAATCAAAGTCAACAGAACAACAGTAGCGGAAAAGAAAACATCTTGACTCCCCCTCAATTTGATCTTTCTTCTTCAAGCAATATATTAGCATGATCCCCCTCAATGGTTAGCAGCGTAGCAGTAGTCAGTGGTTAGTAAAGTTAAGGTTAGTGTTACTCCCCCTTTTTAGCCATAATATGACAAAGGCAGTTAAACTAACAGAATAACCAAGCAAAAACATAAAGTATTCAAGAACATAACAAGCACATAAAGTGCCAAACAAATATTTTAGGCATTAAGCCCTTACATAACCACAAAACAAGATAACATTTAGCAGTCATCTTCAGTTTCCTCATCATCATCTTCCTCTTCTCCTTGATCATCATCTTCTGCATCTTCAGCATCATCATCAACATCCACCTCATATTCTTCAGCTGCATCCTTCTCAGCATCATTAGTGCCCTTGTCTTGCTCAGCTGTCAAGGCCTGTATTAACTGTTCCAGTTTAGCCTTCCTAGTTGTACTTGACTTGATGATGGCTTCAAGATCCTTGCAGGTATCCTTCAACTAGGAAATGGTGTTCTCCTAGAAGTTTCCAGAAACAGATGTTGGCGCAAATGTTGAAACAATGTCTGGGACATGACTCCATGCAAACAGCTTATAATGCAATGTCAAGGGAGAATCCATTTTCATTGCATAGTCTACAGTCACTAATATACCAGGATGATGCTCTAGAGTTATGCCACAAATGAAAGAAGGAAAGCATATGGGAAGCTTTATAGCAGTGGATGAATCTTGATACAAAACTTGATCAAAGATATAAGTCCCAAAATCAAACTTTATTCCTTTACTAATAATGTATATGAATTAATATAATTCTTAGAGAGGAATGGGCTATCAGGGCCA
Organism: Lathyrus sativus; assembly: GCA_963859935.3. Taxonomy (NCBI): domain Eukaryota; kingdom Viridiplantae; phylum Streptophyta; class Magnoliopsida; order Fabales; family Fabaceae; genus Lathyrus; species Lathyrus sativus. The sequence goes on along the minus strand of CAWUDS030002219.1, from coordinate 12,942,801 downwards.
CAAACTCATTCTTAGGACTCCACTTCTTTCTAGCTTTACTAGCTTGCATCGTTTTGGATTGGGAGTCAGACTTGGGATAACCGTGTAACTTGTAGCAGTAAGGTTTGATATGACCATACTTACCATAGTGATGACATTTTTAGTATCGTTTTTTGTTGTTGCATGAAGTGTCTTTCTGATGTCTGCTTGGATGTTGAAACATCCCTTTTGACATCTTCTGATTATGTCTCCTCTTGGGTTGAGTAGAACTGGGTTCTGGCTCCTTTATTTTGCTCATCATACCTTGGTTATTATAACCAAGTCCTCTGATAACTCCAACATGCCTTCCAAATTGAAAGATCTCATCAAGCACATCAAAACTGCTACTGAGCAATTTAACAGTTTTGGTTGTATTATCAAGTTTAGAGTTGAGTAATACAACTTCCTTCTTTAGATTAGAGATGATGTCAAGCTGCTTTAATCTTTCAACTTTAAGACACATGATAACACCATGTTGATCCTTTCCTAGCTGACAAATTTCTGCACTTCTGGTGTATAGTTCCCTGTAGGAGCTGACCAGATCAATATATGTGTAAGTGCTCTTGATTGGCTGCATTTTGTGGCAAAATATAAGTACATGTAGGAATGTCATGTTTGAGGTTGTTACATTCATAATATGGAATGTGCAGGGTAAGTTAACTAAGCTAACTTGAAGTTAAGCTGGATGTCATACTCAATGTTATGACATAGGTCATATGACATCAATCAGAAGTTTGTTATTCTAATAGCTAGAACTCAGGAAACAACTCAGAAGCTCAAGCTGGAATGCAGGAGACATTTTAGACGCCCTAGGGGAACTAATATGTACCTGATTAAAGTGGAAAACGTGTAGAATACTAAAGAGAGGTTTTATGATGGATAAAACCTAACTCATGCGCCCAGGCCCAATGACTGATCTGCTGCTATAAATAACAGGAGAAGCAATCCTAGAAGGAAGCTGTTAAAAAAAAGGAAATAGAGAAGCAGAGAAATCACCATAGTGGTTTAGAAGTGAAGAGGTTGTTCTTCACGATTGTGACTTAGGAACACTTGTAATCCAAGCAACTGTTGATTGCATTGGTTAGGTAGTTTCTAGGATGTGTACCATTCGAAGCTGTTAAGCAAGAGTGTGTGTCACTTGATCAAAGCTTTGAAGCAAAATCAAGGTGTGTGTGTGTGTAGGTGAAGTGTCTCTTTATTCTACTGCGTAATTTGTTACTGTTTGATATCACTGGTGTGTGATTGTAGGGAGTGAGTGGGTATACTCAAGTCTAGAGTGTCTCTAGGTTAAATTGTTATTGGGTAGTGATTAAGTGAGGAGTGAAAACTGGAGGTTTGACTCTAAATTGATACTACTGATAGTGAAATTTCTCCCTGGCTTGGTAGCCCCCAGATGTAAGTGTGTTGCACTGAACTGGGTCAACAACTAACTGTGTTATTTACTCCTTTGTTCTTACTGCATAATAGTAGGTCTGCAGTGAATGTCACAGTATATGTTATAACTTCTGTTAGAACATCCATCGTGGGCTGGCCAGAATTTTCAATTGGCATCAGAGCAGGCACCCTGCCTGTTTATTACTGGGTGAGATCTAAAGAAACAAAATTCTGGTACTATGGATAAAGATATTGGATTCACCAATAAACCTCCAATTCTGGATGGTTCTAATTATGACTATTGGAAGCCTAGGATGATTTCCTTCCTAAGGTCCTTAGACAGCAAGGCTTGGAGAGCTGCAAACTCTGGCTGGGAATATCCTGTGAAGACTTACAAGGATGGAGTATTTGTGCAAATTCCTGAAGAGGAATGGACCAAAGAGCAAGAGGCATTGGCTCTTGGAAACTCTAAAGCATTGAATGCACTCTTCAATGGTATAGACAAGAACATCTTTAGACTGGTCCACCACTGTGAACTAGCAAGGGATGTTTGGGACACTCTCAGAACTACTCATGAAGGAACTTCCAAGGTCAAAATGTCAAAACTTCAAATGCTAACCATAAAATTTAAAAGTCTAAGAATGAAAGAAGATGAGACCATTCATGACTTTTACATGAATGTTCTTGAACTAGCTAACACCTCAGGAGCTTTGGGGAGAAAAGATGGCTGAAGAAAAGCTTGTAAGGAAGATACTAAGGTCACTACCTAAAAGGTTTGCCATGAAGGTAACAACCATTGAAGAAGCTCAAGACATATGCCACATGAAAGTGGATGAACTCATTGGATCCCTTCAAACCTTTGAGATGGGGATGTATGATCAGGCTGTGGAGAAAAAGAGCAAGAGTATAGATCTTGTCTCAAACATTTCTGAGACTTCAGATCATGAAAAGGAGGAAGATCTATCAGAGGCAATAGCCATGCTTGGAAGACAGTTCAACAAACTGGCCAAAAGGATAGAGGTTAAGTATAAACCTTATTTCAAAAGCTTGCCTGCTGACAAAGAAAAAGCTGAAGACAAAGCCAAACAAAGCAGAGGAGTACAGTGCCATGAGTGTGAGGGATATGGACATGTTAGAAAGGAATGTCCCACATACCTCAAAAAGAAGGGAAAAAGCCTAACAGTCACTTGGTCTGATGAAGATTCTGATAGTGGATCAGAAGGAGAATCATCCAAACATGTTACTGTTCTCAATAGTGTGTATGTATCTGATGGTGACTCAAGCGAAGATGAGCTAACTTATGATGAACTAGCTGAATCATATAAGAAGTTGTCCATCAGAAGCACAAAGATGTACCAGCAAGGAGAGCATCAGAAGAAGCTCATCAAAGAGCTAGAAGCTGAAAAGAGAGAGCATCTAGTTACTATAAACTCACTCCAAGGAGAGATAAAGGAGTTGAAAGGAGAAAATGAGCAAATGACAAAATCCATAAGGATACTCAACTCTGGAACTGACACCCTAGAGGAGATTCTTCAGAGTGGTCAGACTGCAGGAAATAGATCTGGTCTAGGATTTGTTGAAAAACAAAATCCTGTCTTGAAACTCAAGAGGTTGCAGCCTGAAATTCAAAAGGTACAAAGGATGTCACATTTAAAGTTACAACATCCTTCACACAGAAATTAGAATCAAGTCAAAAGACAATTCCAAAGGCATAGATGCTATCACTGTGGAAAACTTAGGCATATTCGAGCTGTGTGCTTCTGATTGCATGGATTTTTTAGCCAAAGAAGTGATAACCAGGGTAAGCATGGAAAAAGACAGCATCATGGACAAATGCATCATCATGCCAACCAGAGCTGGAGGCAGCATCAAGCCAAACCCAAGAAGAAGGAAGTGCCTAAGAAGCAAGAACAATGGGTTGTCAAGGCTGTAGCTCTAACAACTAACATTTCCCTAAGAATGCCAACCAATAAGGATTGGTACTTTGACAGTGGCTGCTCTAGGCATATGACTGGAATTGAGCATCTGTTGATCAAACTCAAACTTCATTCATCTAGCCATGTAACCTTTGGGGATAGAGCTAGAGGAGAAATCACAGGTGCTGGACAACTTGACAGTCCTAAAGCTCCAAAATTGAAGGATGTCCTATTAGTTAAAGGACTAACTGTTAACCTAATAAGCATAAGTCAGCTATGTAATCAAGGTTTAAAAGTCCACTTTTCCAAAGACAAGTGTGTGGTGATCAATGAAAAGGGTAAGGAAGAAATGAGAGGAACTAGATCCAAGAATAACTGTTATCTATGGGAGCCCAGAAGTAACATAAATGGACTGGTAAATGAAGAAAATGATCATCTAGGGCTAGAGAAAAGAACCAGGCCCAAATCATCAGCAAAAGGATCCTCAAAATATGCTTCAAAAAGAAGGACTGGTTGTAAGAAAAGTTAGGTAGGAAGGCTAGACAAGAAGGGATACCCAAAGATTGGTCATCAGGTAAAGCTAGATACGCTATATTGGAACCTAATGGAGTCCATGGAGGATACTCTGCAGAAAAGAAGCAATGTCATTCCCAATGTTATGACTTTGTTCTGTGACATTAAGGGCACCATTCTAACAAAATCTGCTAAGTTCAAGGGAGACATGCCTTAGGGTAACGTGTGGAAAGGGAAAAAAACATGTGCAACACCTGGTGGCTATATCCTAAGTATTGCGGACGAGAAGTCAAGAAGCATCAAGGAACCTAAATTTAAAAAATTATGTTCCTCTAGTACTGATGAGTTATAGCAATTAAAGGAAATGGGGAATTACATTTTGATACTAAGTCATTTAATGATGAGTCAAAACGGTACGTTCCTTCCTAGTGGGCAATCATACCTCACTCCTACGTACATAACACACTCTCACTACTCTTGGTGCCTTCACAAACGCTCCAGTTTCCATACCATTTCAAACAAGCATAGAAAAGTTCCCTCATCTTCTTCAACGACAACAACTATGGCACAACCAACTTCCAGGATGAACACCAGTCCCGATGAAGCGAACCCTAATGAGGCTCTAGAGATTGCTCCACTGCGGATGATGACCCCTGAAGGATTGCTGGTAAGGAAACCTAAAAGGAAGCATGTAATACAATCAAAAACCCTTGGCTCAGGTCAAGCTACTCCTACGACTACATCTGGTGACCTAAATACTGAAGAAGCAAGACAAACACATCTTGAAATTACTGCGATGGTTGCTAGTGCTCTCAACATTCCCATTAAGGGGACTGAGCCTAATCAAAGTGATCAAAGTAATGTCCTACACAATGTCAAAGCATTGGAAAACAACCCTCAAGAAGAGAAGAATAAGGATGAAGGGTCTGATAAAAGGGATGATGATTTGCATGAAGCCAAAGATGCTGAGGTAGTTAACTTAGACGAGTACTCTGACAATGATATCATAGCAATGTTCAATCCAGGAATTGCCAAAAGATTGATGAAAAGAAAAGGGAAAAAGGTAGCTGACCAAAGCTCACCCAAGAAAATGGATGTTGAGAAGACTACTAAGCAAGAAGATACCACCAAGAAGGTTGGAATTAAGAGGACTTAGGTTGGACCCTCCAAAGGGTGGAGCAAGGTGACCATCAAGAAAAGAAAGATTGAATCAAGACCAGAACAAGAAACAGATTCAGATGTTGATATGGATGTCACTGACATCCTAGCAAAGAGGAAACCTGCTTCAAGCAAGCTGGCTAAAAATGTTCCTGAGGTGCCCCTTGACAACATCTCCTTCCACTATCCCTCAGGTGTCATCAGGTGGAAGTATGTATACCAAAAGAGGTTGGCCCTAGAGAGAGAGCTTGCTCAAAATGCTCTGGAAAACAAGGAGATTGTGAACCTCATATGTGAAGTTGGCTTGATGAAAACTGTCACTCAGTTCTCCCAATGCTATGAAATTCTGGTCAAAGAATTTATAGTTGATTTATATGATAAATGTGCTGATAGAAAATCGTCTGAGTTTGGGAAAGTGTTTGTCAGGGGAAATGGTGTTGTCTTCACTCCCACCATCATCAACAACTTCCTTGAAAGAACAAATGAGGTTATGCCTGAGTTAACCATCTCTGACAACAAAATATGTCAAGTGATAATTGGGAATCAAGTCAGGAAGTGGCCATCAAAAAGGAAGCTTGCTGCCAGTAAGCTGAGCATGAAATATGCCTTGCTGCACAAGATTGGTGCTGCGAACTGGGTGCCAACCAATCATAAATCATCAGTGGCCACCATCCTGGAGAGGGTCATCTATGTTGTGGGAACCAAGACCAAAATGGATTATGGCACATACATCTTTGATCAAACAATGAAGCATGCTAGCAGTTATAGCATCAAAGGACCTATAGTATTTCCTTCCCTCATATGTGGAATCATGTTAGCACAGTTTCCAAATATCCTCAAGACCAGTGATGTAGCAAGCAAAAGAGAAACTCCCCTAGCCTTTCGCCACAAACTGTTTCAAGGAACCCATGTTTCAGACATTGCCATGGCATCCACTGAGATATCAAAAAGGGTCCCAAAGCCAGGAAAGTTGAAGTGATGACCATCATTAAAGAAACATGCAAGGAACTGGATGCAAGAAAGCACATAAATTGCTACAATCTCTTGAGCACGATGAGGATACTGACAGCTCAGAGGATGCTACAAGGGAAGAAGGTGCTACTAAAGAAGAGGGCAGTCAGGAAGTTGGCTCAGAAGATGTTGAGGAAGGCACTGATGCTGAGGAAGAATGCTCTGGAGAGACTGAGGAGGACAAGTCCAGCTCAGTTGCAGAAGAAGACTAATGCCTTATAGCTCAAACCATTGCTGGCTGAGGTGATGCAAGAAGAAGTGTTGTTGCTGTATTGGTTTGATTTGTTTTGTTAAACTTGTGTGAGAAATGTTAAGAAAATCTGTTTTTTTATCTATATGAGCAGGCTATATAACTCCAAACACATGTATGATATATGCTAGTTGTTAGTTGGATCTTAATTTGTGGCTAAAAGGGGGAGAGAGTGATAGATAACAGGTTGAAACAACAGGTACAACAGATGCAGATGGAAGATTTGGTTAAGATAACCAATATGTAGTATGTGGGAGTAACAACAGGTGGAAATATGTGGGAGTAACAGTAGGTGGAAGAACAAGACTGCCATGAGCAGTGATTGTGCTTGAGCATATGTGCCATTGTTGCTGCATATGACAATATACTTGCAAGATTGCAGGTGTTGCTAATGATGTTGATGTTGATGTTGTGTGTGTGTGTTTTGAATGACATGTATGTTAAAACTAGGACTGACATGCTGTAGGTACTAACATGGGTGATCCTAACAAGGTACTTAGGAGCAGAATGCATCCCTACAGGGGGAGTAGCACAAATGTGTGACATCAGAAGGTTATGCTGAATGTTATAGCATCCAGTTCAGACTGGATATTGCCCAGCTGAGAAGTACATCAGTTGAGGGGGAGCAACTCTGTTACTCAACAAGCAAAGGGTGACATCTGTAGTAGAAGTCTACGGAGAGTTAACAAAGTGAGTGTTAACAGGGCTGAAAGCCAACTGTGAGGATTCTGAGAGCTTGATCAGCAAGTGACTTACCTGCATGATAGGATCAATGATTAAGTCTTATGCTGTGTAGGAAATCTCTGATGTAAGTACAGAGTGTTTTAGCCAAAAATTTGCCAAAGGGGGAGTTTGTAAGTGCTCTTGATTGGCTGCATTTTGTGGCAAAGTATAAGTACATGTATGAATGTCATGTTTGAGTTTATTACATTCATAATATGGAATGTGCAGGGTAAGTTAACTAAGCTAACTTGAAGTTAAGCTGGATGTCATACTCAATATTATGACATAGGTCATATGACATCAATCAGAAGTTTGTTATTCTGGTAGCTAGAACTCAGGAAACAACTCAGAAGCTCAAGCTGGAATGCAGGAGACATTTTAGACGCCCTAGGGGAACTAATATGTACCTGATTAAAGTGGCAAACGTGCAGAATACTAAAGAGAGGTTTTATGATGGATAAAACCTAACTCATGCGCCCAGGCCCAAGGACTGATCTGCTGCTATAAATAACAGGAGAAGCAATCCTAGAAGGCAGCTGTTAAAAAAAAGGAAATAGAGAAGCAGAGAAATTACCATAGGGGTTTAGAAGTGAAGAGGTTGTTCTTCACGATTGTGACTTAGGAACACTTGTAATCCAAGCAACTGTTGATTGCATTGGTTAGGTAGTTTCTAGGCTGTGTACCACTCGAAGCTGTTAAGCAAGAGTGTGTGTCACTTGATCAAAGCTTTGAAGCAAGATCAAGGTGTGTGTAGGTGAAATGTCTCTTCATTCTACTGCGTAATTTGTTACTATTTGATATCACTGGTGTGTGATTGTAGGGAGTGAGTGGGTATACTCAGGTCTAGAGTGTCTCTAGGTTAAATTGTCATTGGGTAGTGATTAAGTGAGGAGTGCAAACTGGAGGTTTTACTCTGAATTGATACTGCTGATAATGAAATTTCTCCCTGGCTTGGTAGCCCCCATATGTAAGTGTGTTGCACTGAACTGGGTCAACAACTAACTGTGTTATTTACTGCTTTATTATTACTGGATAATAGTAGGTTTGTAGTGAATGTCACAGTGGATGTTATAACTTCTGTTAGAACATCCATCATGGGCTGTCCAAAATTTTCAATATGAGAGTTCTCCAATGTATGAATTTACATCAGAATCAAACACCCTAGTAAAAGCAGAAACCTGCTTGGGTGATTCTCCTTCACTTGCATAGTCATATTCAGACCATGATGTAGACAAGACTTTTTTTTCTTTCTTGAGGAAGGTAGGACACTCAGATCTAATGTGTCAAAAGCCTTCACATTCAAAGCACTTGGCTCCTTTCCCATTGTCAGGTTTCTCTTCATTTTTGAACTTTCTTCCAAAATCCTTCCTTATTCTGTTTTTAGATGACTGAGTCTTGACATTTGCTCTTGACTCCCCTTCCATCCTTTTCAGCAATTGACTGTACTATTTTCCAAGAAACACAACAACTTTAGACAATTCCTCCTTGGAATTTGTATTGCCTTCACCTTGATTAGTCAAAGGCTAAGCTTTTCTTTTTCTTAGTTTTGTCATTCAATGCCATTTCAAAAGTTTGTAGAGAGCCCATGAGTTCATCTACCTTCAGTGTATTTATGTCTTGGGCTTCTTCGATGGCTGTCACCTTCATGTCAAACTTCTTGGGAAGAGATCCCATGATTTTTTGAACCATCTTAGCTTCTAGTATCTTTTCTCCAAGATCACTTGAAGTGTTGGCAATATCAACAATGTTCATATGGAAGTCTTGAACACTTTCATCATCCTTCATCTTCAAGTTCTCAAACTTGGTGGTGAGAAGTTGAAGTCTTGAAGACTTTACCCTAGAGGTTCCTTCATGTGCAGTCTTCAAAATCTCCCAAGCCTCCTTGGAAACAGTACAATTTTTTATTAACCTGAAGATGTTCTTATCAACACCATTGAACAAGGCATTCAAGGCTTTAGAGTTAACTTGAGCAAGCTTGTCATCTTCATCATCCCAGTCTTCCTTAGGTTTCAACTCATCAGTGATCTTCCCATCCTTGTCTTTGGCCTTTGGTTGGTCCCACCTTTTGACCATAGACTTCCACACTTTACCATCCATAGACTTGATGAATGCCACCATGCGCACTTTCCAATATTCATAATTGGAACTATCAAGAATGGGTGGTCTATTTAATATTCCTCCTTCTTTATCCATTGGACCAGAAAGTATCGTCCCTGTATCTCACCCAGAAGCAGAGCAGGATGTCTGCTCTGATACCAATTGAAATTCTGGTATAGCAGATCATGAAGATGTCCTGAGAGATGTTGAGACACTTTATCTCTATTTCAAACACAATGAAAATAAGGAGAAGAAAACAAATTTCCAAAAGTAAACAACACACACAGTTGTTAACCCAGTTCGGTGATCAACCACACCTGCGTCTGGGGGCTACCAAGCTAGGAATGAAATCCACTAGATAGTATTAAGTCTAAGCTAAACTCCATTGTTTACAACTTATCTCTTAATCATTACTCGTGATTAATTTCTACCTAAGACTCTTCCTAGGTATGAAACCCTTCTCAATTCCCTTTCAATCACAAGAGTGACTAAAATTACAACTCAACTCAAATTATCCAGCTCTGGTATCTACACCATACAAGAGAGGCTCACAAAGTACAAACCCTATTACACACTAAGCAACAATGTAAATTCCACACTTATCTTAGGTTAAATCCATCATATTTATAACTATAAACAAGACTGGATTTGAGCTTTAAAAACGTAGCAATTTTGTTCCACAAGATTTGTAACTAATTCTCCTCAAGAATAGTTTATTCAATCCTAAGTTTCCTAAAGTGTCGCCACACTTAGAAACATCATCTTCAAAATATAATCAGAATATCTGATTCCTCAATCTTGGATGCCACCTAGGAAAAAAAATCTTCTCCAATTTAAATATAAATTAACAATTTCAAACCAGATATAAAAACTGTAACAGACACATATGTCGACCCTGTTAGAACATCTTGTCAAAACATCTTATTCTTCAGTTATATCTACATGTTGGGACATCTTATCCAACATCAAGTTGTCAAGTTAGTTTTACCAAAATTGATGCTAACCTCAAAGGCTTGAACTCTTCAATGCCAATTATTGATACAAATCCATGCCTTTCGGTTTGAAAAACACAGGTGCAACATAATAATTAATGATGAAAAAAATCTTTAGAGGAGAATTTAGTGAGATTCTAAAAGTATACATTGACGATATGACTATCAAGTACAACGAAAAACAATCACATGATATACATCTTACCAAAGTGTTCAATCGTACCCCACAATATAGCATGAGGTTTAATTTGGAAAGCAATACCTTTAGTTTTAGGTTCGACAAATTATGTGGCTTTATTTGACAAAAAGAGGAATCGATCATCAAAATGGAGACCATCATCGTCAGAATGGAAAATTTGATCATGAAGAAGATGATTAAACTGAATGAAATGCTGGTTTCTCTTAGTAGATTCATTTTAATATCAGCCCAACACGCACTTCTCTTGTACAATCTACAAAGAATAGATATGCAATTTTCTTAGAGCCTAGAATGTGTCCAGGCCTTCACATTTGTAAGAAACATCTTTTCCACACCTATGGTCTTGTCTGAGCCCTTAGCTAGATAAATTGTATTCCTCTACCCTTATGTGTATGTTAAGGAGGTATGTAAGATCCTTCTCAGAGACGTGACCAATAAACATAGTATGAGATGTTTCATATCAAAAGCGTTTTCCCAAGAGCGTGTTGCAAGAAAATTAAGAAAATTACTTTAGCCTTAATAACATCAAGAAAGTTATGATGTCATTTCTTGGCACATACCATTGTATTTCAAACATACGAACCTCTTAAGAAAGTCATCCACATGTCAGATTTAGAATAACGAATGATCAAATAGTCAATTCAAATACCCAAGTTAGACATCTATTTGTAACTTGACGTCTTCCAATTTAAGGGGGAGCGCACGCCAAAGACCCATTGCTGCACAAATACGTCACCTTAGTGAAAGGCAAAATGGCCTTATTTATATCATATGAGATCACGTATATGAGAGCATCAAGTTTCGATCATTATATCATTCAACAGACGTTATGCAAACCCATCATCGACATATCAGGCATCGTGGTAGCCGTGACTGATAGTACCACGTGCCCCTCGTGGATAACTTTTATAATAAGAATATATCAAGTGTGAAACTTTACCAGCCGACCCTGATAAGGCTAGCCTCATCAAAATAGGAGTGTGTTAGTATTCACTCATAGGAGGGATGGTATAAAGTAGAGGCTTTTCCACCCATATAGAAATTTATGAAATAGGAGGAAGCCAAATATGTTCTTATTGAAGTCCATAAGGGAATATTTAAGAAACATCTAGGAAGAAGAGCCTTCACAAAAAATATTCTCAAAGCCGGATATTACTGATCTTGGATGATTCAAGATGCCAAAATTTACGTCAAGAAGCATACACAATGTAAAAAACATAGGACATTAACATTTCTTCCCCAGTTTGAGCTCATTACATTAACTGCATTGTGGCTATTCTCCAAATGGGGCATGGATATCCATGGCCCTTTCTTGTTAGCCCCAGGAAATTAATTCTTTTATTGTAGATATAGACTATTTTACCAAATTAATTGAAGTAGAAACTATAATAAAGACCACAACGACCAACATTCAGAAATTGTTTAAGATAAGCATCATTGTGAGGTATGGCATTCCCTAATCCGTCGTTACCAAAAACGAGGCCTAGTTCTTCAACAATAATCTAAAGAAACTGGAATACTCCATATTTCATTAAATTCTTAATTGGTTGTCATTTGGGGTCAACCGAATTCCTATGTACTTTATCTTTTGTTAATTGGAATGATTTAAGCTCCTAAATTTTCTAAATGTTATCATTTGAGACCGACAGAGTAACTAGTGAATTCTGAATAGATGAATTATTAGTAAAAGAGACAGACCAATATTAGTAAATGAAAGAGAGGATATTTTAGTAACTCTAATATTTGGTCAATTGGTGTTAGATGACAAAATATTAATTGGAGATATTTTATACCATTGGATAATATTATATGATATATTTATTATATATGTGCTGAAAGAGAAAGAGAAAGATAGTAAGAATAGAGAGAAAGAAGAGAAAAGAGGAGAAAGGAAAATGAGAAGAAAACCTAGAAGTGGAAGAAGAGGAAGTTTTTATCATTCATCATCTCATCTACATCAATCACAATATTATTCATCTTCATCTTGTTCTAGAGCTTAGTTCCATTAGATAACATATCATTGAGGGGAAAATATTAGAAATGGGTGGGTTAAGTTTTGTGGAAAAATATGTTTAAATGTGAAATTTGATGTTGATTCATGATGATTTGATGAACTGTATGTTTAATCATGTTCTACCATGTTTGTTGGAGTGTTTGGATGTATTTTGGTGGTTTGGTGGAGGTTTTGGCCATGGAAGACCTGCCTTTCACGCTGCTGGAATTTCTTGTTTCGCATGAGTCGCACGACGACCAGAGCTCGCACAACGACCACTGAGGCAAATTGTTTTTGCCTCTTCCTAGCCTAAAGATCACAAAGTGAACTCAAAGCGAGCAGCCTCGCCTTCCCGTTTCACAATGACCATGATAGACTTATATTTTTCCATTTCTTGTTCTCTTCATAACTTTTGAACCGTAACTCGGATCGAGGTACAATCGAAATCATTGGATATAGATGTTTGGTTGATAGTATAACATTGGATTGGAATTGATTATGGAATAACATGTGAAAAGTGTGGTTTTGTTCCCACCATAATTCATGAATCGGGGATCCGATTGATATGAGACTTGAAGTATTGGAAGGATAGTCCAATGGGTTATTAAATGATGATGTGAGATCATGAAATAACCAAAAATGCTAGGTAGAGGATAGCAGTGGCTTATATGCCTTATTATGTATGTGAGCTACTGAGTTAGTTATGTTTGACATGTTGTATTACCATATGCGTTTTTCATGTATGATAATGTGTTATGCCATATATGTATATTGATTGAATGTTTGATTGTGTGATAACATGCTTAAAATACTATAAGAATGGTGATGAAAACCCTTGGTATTAATTAATGGAATAAACTAGTAAAGGGATTAGGACATGACGAATAACATATATGACAATGCTTGTGAAATGATTCCTAGGTGTGTATCATTGGTAAGTAGTTGCCTAGTTGTGAGGAGAGCTTTGTATGAAACATGTATGTTTTGTGTTGTTTATGGTTAAGAAAAACTTGATCGGGAAAATAGCAAGTGTACTATTTCGCCAATGTAGTAATAAAGGGGATTTCCCAAAATGTCGATCTCAAGGACTGCTTGACAATATAGAGTTTTGGTTTTATTTTAGTCAAACAAAAGCTCTAGGGTTTTTTAAAAAAGGTTTCTGTTTAATTATAAAAATATTTTCAAGAAAAAGGGAAAATTGACTAATTGGTTTAAAGAAATATGAGTAACCTGCTAGGAAGGTGTAACACCCCCTTCTATACCCCCAAATAAACAATAAATCACATAAGCACATAATAAATTTCATCAGAGTAAATTTGAAACATGGTATAAAAGAAGTATGCCACATCATTCACCAAAATAACCTTCAACACCTGTTCTATATAAGACATTCAACAGTGGGGTAGTTCAACAGAGGAACTTAGTCCTTACACCCACATCTCAATATTTTAAAATTAAAGCGGAAGATTAAAACATTTGAATCATTTAAAACATGTTATCATATAAATACATAATTCAGTTTGGTTCACAATATCATTCATGTTTACAAAACATTACCATCAGATACATACACAAAATGTATCTCAAAAGAATACTATATAGTCCTAACTACCCGGTGCTACATATCAGAGCATAACCGACCAAAAGAATGAAGCTAAACTTCACAAAAGACCTCCAGCAACCTAATATGTAATGCCTCATAGAGCATTATAAAACAGCAGAAGGGTGAGAAACATTATGATAATAATCAAGGCATATAATTATATATATACATACACAAGTATATAACACATACATTCCATATTTCTCACCATAATTCATTTTTAATCATCATATACATCAAAACATATGTATAGACAAATATGGATAATTACCAAGCACATTTCATCATGCATACATCCATAATTCTCAATGCAATACTTCACATACGAGTATACTTTCATACAACAATACACATTAATCATGTAACTCAATGCAACTCAATGAAACTCATGCCATGTGGTACCAACACTTGTTATCATTTTTCGGTTTTTACACTTAAACCGGGTCCACCCTTCTAGACCGATAACAACAAAAGCCCGTTCCTTAAGCTTTCAAACCCACCCTTCTAGGTTTGGGACAAGTCACTAGTCTCCACGAAACTAGCAAACATTGCCTCTTGACTAAATGATGCATATGCAATTGACCACCAAATGCACTTAAGACCATTCTCACATCTTAATCCCATGCATTCAAATAATTCATCACTCAAGAATTATAACATGATTGCACACATAACATATTCAATAACATTCATCATGCATTTTAATCAATTAAGACAATGCATTATATTTGTCAAAATACCACATTTCATAATCAATTCCACAATCTAGGATTCACGTCATACGACTACCCACAACATATATTTCACAGTATACAATTACTCATTTCCAACAAGGATCGAACACAATCGAACAAAGAAATCAACATGAAATGGAATCACAAGAAAACCAAATGCTGTCACGCTTGCTGGCTTGCTCGCCTAGCGAGTCCCTAGTGAATACTCGCTATCTGTTCGCCTAGCGAACAAGCTCGCGAAGGCAAACAGAAGCTACTGACTTTGCTCGCCACCTACTCGCTGCAGCGAATCCTTCGCCACCTCATTCGCTACCAGCGAACCAGACCAAATGCATTATGCCCAAGTCTGGGACCTCTCGCTAACTTGTTCGCCCAGCGAGTTGCTAGCGAATGTTCGCGACCTGTTCGCCTAGCGAAGGTGCTAGCGAACGTCTGCGAACTCAGAATTCCTCACTGTCATCAAGTCTTCAACTCTTCACAAAACCGACCGATTCTCCCCAAACCAGTTCCTTAGCCTTAGTCTAACCTCCCTCGACTAAATTATACCACTTATTCTCATTTTCGACCGTTAAAACTCGGTTTCTATCGATTAAATCCACTTTGCCCTAAAATGGAAGTTGTAGAAAAACATCCAACAATCTAACCCAAGTATACATAATCATATACATTGACAAGATAATGATATTTCACACCCTTACCTCAATTAAATCGATGCTTGAGAGTTGTTCTTGAGCTTTTCCAACTTTTCCTTCTTCTCCTTCTCTTTTCTCCTCTTTCTCCTTCTTCCTCTATTCTTTCTCTTATGTTTCTATCTTTCTCCTTTCTCTCCACTTTTCTTTTATATGTCTTTCCCTTCTAGTTCTCTCCAACATCTATTAATTCATTTAGTTAATCATACATTAATCAAACAATCCTCTTAAATAATTTAATTAATATAAATAATTAATTAGTGAAAATTGAGCTGTTACAACTCTCCCCCACTTTAGGAATTTTCGTCCTCGAAAATGTTACCTGATTCGAGCAACTCTGGATAAGACTCCCTCATCTGACTCTCAAGTTCCCAAGTCACACTTCCACCAGCCGGTCCTCCCCAAGCGACCTTCACCAAATCAATTTCTTTGCCTCAAAGTTGCTTCAACTCTCGATCCTCTATCCGCATAGGTGATGTCTCCACAGTCAGGTTATCTCTCACCTGCACATCATCTACTTGAACTACATGAGACGGATCCGCAATGTATTTTCTCAACTGAGATACATGGAACACGTCATGGAGATTAGTAAGCGACGACGGCAAAGCGACACGATAGGCTACCTCCTTTATCTTCTGCAAAATCTGATAAGGACCAATAAAACACGGCGTCAACTTACGCGACTTCAATGCCCTACCAACACCAGTCATAGGAGTAACCCGAAGGAACACATGATCTCCCTCTTGAAATTCAAGTGGTTTCCTCCTCTTGTCATAATAACTCTTCTGACGACTCTGAGAAATCTTCATCTTCTCTTGAATCATCTTAATCTTATCGGTAGTCTGCTGGACTATCTCGGGTCCGACCATAGAACTCACTCCAGATTCATACCAACACAATGACATTCTACACCGTCTACCATACAATGCCTCGAACGGTGCCATACCAATACTCGAATGAAAACTGTTGTTGTAAGTAAATTCAATCAAAGGTAAATAGCTATCCCAAGCTCCTCCCTTCTCCAACACACAAGCTCTCAAAAGATCCTCAAGTGACTGAATCGTCCTCTCAGTCTGACCATCGGTCTGCGGATGATAAGCTGAACTCAAACGCAACTTTGTACCCAAAGCACTTTGCAAACTTTCCTAAAATCTCGAAGTAAACCTCGGATCTCTATCTGACACAATGCTAGACAGAATACCATGCAAACTGACAATCCTCTCAATGTACAGATTTGCCAACCTCTCCAACGGGTAATCCATTCGCATAGGAATAAAGTGAGCAGATTTGGTCAATCTATCCACAATAACCCAAATTGTTTCAAATTTATTCGGCGTCCTCGGTAAACCAGATACAAAATCCATAGAAATGCTATCCCATTTCCACTCAGGAATAAACAACGGTTTCATCAAACCCGACGGTTTCTGATGCTCAATCTTCGACTTCTGATAAGTCAAACAAGAATACACAAACTCGGCAATATCCTTCTTCATGCGAGGCCACTGAAATACTTTCCTCAAATCATGATACATCTTAGCAGCACCTGGATGAATACTAAATCCACTACGATGACCTTCCTTTAGAATACTCTTCTTCAGCTTAACAACATCAGGAACACAAACTCTATCATGACACCTCATGATACCATTTTCATCAATCCGAAAATCACCACCCCGACCTTGATTGATCAAAGTCAACCGATCAACTAAACTCAAATCAGATTTCTGTCCTTCTCGAATCTCGTCTAGAATACCACTAGTAAGCTTTAACATACCCAGCTTAACTCCATAAGAAGTCTTCCCACACATCAAACTCAAATCACGAAATTGCTCAATCAATTCCAACTCTTTTACCATCATCATCGACATATGCAATGATTTCCTACTCAACGCATCAGTTACCACATTCGCTTTACCCGGATGGTAATTCAAACCAAAACCAAAATCCTTCAGAAGTTCCAACCATCTACTTTGCCTTGCATTCAATTCTTTTTGATCAAAAAGATACTTCAAACTCTTATGATCACTAAACACCTCAAATCTCAAACCAAACAAATAATGCCTCCAAAGTTTCAGCACAAATACAACAGCGACCAACTCTATATCATGTGTCGGATAATTCTTCTCATGCACTCTGAGTTGCCTCGAAGCATAAGCTACAACTTGTTTATCTTGCATTAACACACCCCCTAAACCCATCAAATAAGCATCACAATACACAAAAAATGGTTCTGTCGGATTCGGCAAAATCAAAACAGGAGCTGTCGTCAATCTTCGCTTAAGCTCTTGGAAACTTCCTTCACACTTCGCATCCCACACAAAAGCTTGACTTTTCCTAGTCAACTGCGTCAACGACAAAGATAACTTGGCAAATCCGTCAATAAATTTTCGATAATATCCCGCCAAACCAAGAAAACTTCTAATCTCAAAAACTGATTTCGGAGTCTCCCATTGTGACACCGCTTCAACCTTCGACGAATCAATTGCAATACCTCTACTCGAAATCACATGACCAAGGAAACTCACTTCCTTCAACCAAAATTCACACTTAGAGAGCTTAGCATACAACCGCTTCTCTTTCAATACAGATAACACAATCCTCAGATGCTCGACATGTTCTTCTTCACTCTTCGAATAAATCAAAATATCATCAATGAACACCACCACAAACTTGTCCAAATAAGGATGGAAAATCCTATTCATGTACTCCATAAATACACCTGGTGCATTAGTCACACCAAATGGCATCATAGAATACTCATAGTGTCCATACCTCATTCTAAAAGCAGTCTTCTGAATATCCTCATCCTTCACGCGAATCTGATGATACCCAGATCTCAAATCTATCTTACTGAACACACTCGCACCAACCAATTGATCCATCAAATCATCAATCCTCGAAAGTGGATACTTATTCTTGATAGTCACCTTGTTCAATTGTCTGTAATCCACACAGAGTCTCATAGAACCTTCTTTCTTCTTAACCAACAACACCGGTGCACCCCACGGTGACACACTTGGACGAATAAACCTTTTCTCAAGTAGATCTTCAAGTTAAATCTTCAACTCCTTCAATTACAATGCGTACATACGATACGGAGCCATCGATATCGGACTAGTTCCAGGAATTAAGTCGATCACAAACTCCATTTCTCATTCCGGCAGTAAATCTATTATCTCCTCAGGAAAAACTTCCGGAAAGTCACGGATAATTGGTAAAGCATTAATCGTTCCACTTTCACCAATGCTCACCGTTGCCATTAACAAGAATACCTTAGCACCATCTTGCAGTGATTCCTTCACTTGCTTAGCAGTCATAAACAAATCTTCTTCATCCTCAGGTTCAGGAAAAATAACCGTTTTGTCAAAACAGTTAATATAAACACGATTGAATTCCAACCAATTCATCCCAAGAATAACATCAAGTTGATCTAAGTGAAGACACACTAAATCAACTCCAAAGTCTTTATAAAAAATACTCAACGGACAATTCAAACACACATACGGGGTAGTTATCGAACCCATAGCAGGAGTATCAATAACCATACCTCCACTTATGACAGACAACTCAAGACTTAATCTCTTAACACAATCCAAAGAAATAAAAGAATGTGTAGCTCCAATATTAATTATAGCGATCAAAGGTATACCATTAATGAAACACATACCTCGGATCAATCGATCATCATTAGTAGTCTCCGATCCTGATAGAGCAAACACCTTCCCACTCCCTTGAGTCTTCTTTGTCTTATCACATTTGGTACTAATGCGCCCTTGCTCACCAGAGTTGTAGCAAGTCACATTCGCACCGCTTCTACACTCTAGAGCTTTGTGGCCTGGCTTCCCACTCTTAAAACATTTCTGCTCAACACTTTTGCACTCGGGAGCACGACGTCCCTCTTCACCGCATCTAAAACATCTCACCGGAGTGGAAACTCCTCCCCCACTGGGCTTCTTGCCGAAACCAGCTTTCTATTTCCCCTTCTCTGTAGGAGTCACATACGGGTTTCCTCTAAATTGACCTTTTCCTTTCTTTTAACTTAAACTCTTGTAGTGGCTAGACCGAGCCCTACTATCTTCATCATAAATTCTGCTCTTGTTCACCAGCTCAGAAAATCGCCTAATCTCTTGATAACCAACAACTTGCTTAATTTCCAGCCTCAAACCATTCACAAACTTGAGACACTTGGATCTCTCAGCATTAGCAGTGTTATAATGAGGACAAAACTTAATCAATTCCTCAAACCTTGCGGCATACTCGGCCACAGTTGAGTTACCCTGCTTCAGCTCAAGGAACTAAATTTCCTTCTTTCCACGCACATCTTCTGGAAAATACTTCTCCATAAATGTTTCCCTAAAAAGATCCCAAGTAATCACCATCTCATTCTCTTCAAACCTTTGGCGAGTATTACCCCACCAATCCTCGGCTTCTTCTTCGAGCATATGAGTTCCAAACTGCACCTTCTGCGCATCTGAACAGTTCATAACTCGAAAGATCTTCTCTATAGCTTTCAACCAAACTTGTGCTTTGTCAGGCTCATGGGTTCCCTTGAAAACTGGTGGATTATTCCTTTGAAACCTTCCCAAAGCACGAAACTCATCATCAGCATGGTTTCTAACATTCACACTGGCTTGAGGATTCTGCCCAATCGCTCCAGCCAACCTCGTCAAAGCCTCCGCAATCACTTCGTCATTCCTACCTGCAACCATCGTTCTTGATTCCCACAACCAACCTTCATTAGAACAACCATATTGATAGTGCTACACACACGTACCAAAAGCAAATGCGGAATAAACACATTAAAAACTTAGTCAACATACCGACCTACTCTGATACCACTTAATGTAACACCCCCTTCTATACCCCCAAATAAACAATAAATCACATAAACACATAATAAATTTCATCAGAGTAAATTTGAAACATGGTATAAAAGAAGTATGCCACATCATTCACCAAAATAACATACAACACTTGCTCTATATAAGACATGCAACAGTGGGGTAGTTCAACAGAGAAACTTAGTCCTTACACCCACATCTCAATATTTTAAAATTAAAGCGGAAGATTAAAACATTTGAATAATTTAAAATCATATAAATACATAATTTAGTTTGGTTCACAATATCATTCATGTTTACAAAACATTACCATCAGATACATACACAAAATGTATCTCAAAAGAATACTATACAGTTCTAACTACCCGGTGCTACATATCAGAGCATAATCGACCAAAAGAATGAAGATAAACTTCACAAAAGACCTCCAGCAGCCTAATCTGCAATGCCTCATAGAGCATTATAAAACAGCAGAAGGGTGAGAAACATTATCATAATAATCAAGGCATATAATTATATATATACATACACAAGTATAGAACACATACATTCCATATTGCTCACCATAATTCATTTTTAATCATCATATACATCACAGCATATGTACAGAAAAATATGGATAATTACCAAGCACATTTCATCATGCATACATCCATAATTCTCAATTCAATACTTCACATACGAGTATACTTTCATACGACAATACACATTAATCATGTGACTCAATGCAACTCAATGCAACTCATGCCATGTGGTACCAACACTTGTTATCATTTTTCGGTTTTTACACTTAAACCGGGTCCACCCTTCTAGACCGATAACAACAAAAGCCCGTTCCTTAAGCTTTCAAACCCACCCTTCTAGGTTTGGAACAAGTCACTAGTCTCCACGAAACTAGCAAACATTGCCTCTTGACTAAATGATGTATATGCAATCAACCACCAAATGCACTTAAGACCGTTCTCGCATCTTAATCCCATGCATTCAAATAATCCATCACTCAAGAATTATAACATGATTGCACACACAACATATTCAATAACATTCATCATGCATTTTAATCAATTAAGACAATGCATTATATTTGTCAAAAGACCACATTTCATAATCAATTCCACAATCTAGGATTCACGCCATACGACTACCCACAACATATATTTCACAGTATACAATTACTCATTTCCAACAAGGATCGAACACAATCGAACAAAGAAATCAACATGAAATGGAATCACAAGAAAACCAAATGCTGTCACGCTCGTTGGCTTGCTCGCCTAGTGAGTCCCTAGCGGATACTCGCTATCTGTTCGCCTAGCAAACAAGCTCGCGAAGGCAAACAGAAGCTACTGACTTTGCTCGCCACCTACTCGCTGCAGCAAGACCCTAGTGAATCCTTCGCCACCTCACTCACTACCAGCGAACCAGACCAAATGCATTCTGCCCAAGTCTGGGACCTCTCGCTAACTTGTTCGCCCAACGAGTTGCTAGCGAATGTTCGCGACCTGTTCGCCTAGCGAAGGTGCTAGCGAACGTCTGCGAACTCAGAATTCCTCATTGTCATCAAGTTCTCAACTCTTCACAAAACAGACCGATTCTCACCAAACCAGTTCCATAGCCTTAATCTAACCTCCCTCGACTAAATTATACCACTTATTCTCATTTTCGACCGTTAAAACTCGGTTTCTATCGATTAAATCCACTTTGCCCTAAAATGGAAGTTGTAGAAAAACATCCAACAATCTAACCCAAGCATACATAATCATATACATTGACAAGATAATGATATTTCACACCCTTACCTCGATTAAATCGATGCTTGAGAGTTGTTCTTGAGCTTTTCCAATTTTTCCTTCTTCTCCTTCTCTTTTCTCCTCTTTCTCCTTCTTCCTCTATTCTTTCTCTTATGTTTCTATCTTTCTCCTCTCTCTTCACTTTTCCTTTATATGTGTTTCCCTTCTAATTCTCTCCAACATCTATTAATTCATTTAGTTAATCATACATTAATCAAACAATCTTCTTAAATCATTTAATTAATTTATATTAATTAGTGAAAATTGGGCTGTTACAGAAGGCGTATGATTCGACTCAGTAACAACTCTGAATTAACATGCAACGACTTATTATAACTACTTAATTACCGATTCTTTAGAATGTTTACTCCTAAGGCCTTAGTGAGAAAAATTTTAATCATCTACCCTAATTCTTACGTCCATAGAGAATTATAAGTGAGACTAAACAATCAATTATCAAGAATTATTTCGGTTCCTATAGGGTATCCCTAGTCCTAGGTGATATCTACTATAGGATGATCAAAAGCAAAACCTTAACAACAGTGGTCCAGCCTAATCATTAATCGTAAATCAAACCCTGTTGGTCCGACAGGGCAAGCATTAAGAACAACTAGAGATCAAATCAGTTATTAAACAAAGGAAATTTCAATGCAATAATAATATCAGAGTCATTACAAATTCAAATCAGGGACACCCCTAACATTGGGGGGTTTAGCTACTCATAAAATTCAAAGAAAATAAAAAATAAAAACTAGACATTACAAGATAAGAGGGTTCTTCTATTACGGTGAGAATCGTGATGTCAAGCTATTGATTGACTTGAATCTTAATTCCTTAAATTTACAACTGGACTTTGATTTATCCAAAGGAAATGTTAAAGAAAGAAAGACCTTTTGCACGATGTAACAACAACGCTAAGAGATTCGGGGATCGGGGGTTGGTTATGCTTAGGGTAGGTATTTCACATCCTAAACATTTGTAGTACTCTACATGAACCTTTTGTGTGAGTGTATGATAAACTTGCTAATGGTTATACTATGGATTGGAATTAGGGTTAGGGTAAAGACCTAAGGTTGACATTTCTATGTTTTCTTGCAAAGATATCACATCTTCTGCCTATGTATCCTAACTAGGACAGAATCAGAGCAATCATAGTTCACCTCATTAGGGATGAATGAACACTTGATTATGAGAAAGGTTCAAAGGGGAACAAACATAACAATGCTTGTGTAGAGTTTAACAAAACTCTATATTCTAAGTTGTAAACTCAAGGGGGTTGACTTTGACAAAAGCCAAGGGGGGGGGGGGTAAGTAATCATCACATGATTCTTACATAGAGTTGACAAACTCTATCTTAGGGTTCTAGTTGAAGAACACTCCTAGTAAAGATGGGTCGTTTAGACTTAAGCAAAGTCTAATGACTAGTAGGTTCTAACCTAACTAAGCTAGGGTTCAAAATGACTTAACAAAGTCAGAGGGAGGGTAATGAGCTGTCTATGACCCTGAGGGCCAATGGAGAAACTTTCCTTTGGAATAGGGGAAAGATGAGGAAACTGGATGAGAACTAACAAGTTCCATCACTTGGGGAATAATTAATAAAGTTAAAGTAAGCAAGAACATGTAAAAACATATGAACAACAATCAAGATCAACATGAAGGCATAGAGGTAACAACCATCAATGCAAGTAAAGAACATGTGTAACAACAACAAGTTCATCTATAAAATTCAAATAAGATCAATGCAAACAAGTGACAACTTGAAGCAATCATGTTATAAGGATCAAATGAGATCAAATGTAATAACATAAGGCCAACTTATCATATATTGATGAGAATCAAACAAGCAAGAATACAAGAAATGTTACAACAGTTCAAGTATGAATTCATGATTTCATGGGGAGAAATAAACAAGTTTAATGGTAAAAATTAAGACAACAATCATACCCTAGCATGTTATGGTTCTAACAAGATACATAAACAAGTATAAAGAGGCATGAAAAAACATATTAAAGAGGTCACAACATCAAGAATCATGTCAACATTCATAGATGAATTTCAAGGTATACCATCCATATTCAAGCCTTCACAAAGGCCAGAAACAAACCCTAAACATGTTATGGTTCTAAAAATACACATAAACAAGTAGAATGAGACATGGTAAACACTTTTAGGAGGCTACAACATCAAGAATCATGACAAAGATCACATATGAAGTTCAACATGCCATCTTCACATGTATGCATTCATAAAAACAAGTATGAACATGGTAAGACAATAAATCAAACATATTTGGACATTTAAACATGTTAAAAAACATATATGAATCATACAAGATCAATATCACAAGAAAACTCAAGTTATAAGTTGAAAAAGTTTAAGAACACCAAGGTAAAAACCCTAAAAACACATGTTTTTCAAGTGGACCAAAGTATTTCTAGCATAATAATCCTTGAATTCTTTATTCACTTAATGAAAATATGCATGTTAATGAATAGTTTGCAAACGTAATGGCATCAATAGCACAAAAAATGAGAAAGTTATGATCATGTGAAGTTGGTGCACCAAAAGGGCAAAACTAAGTCATGACAAGGTTACAACCTAAGGGTCATTTGCATGAAGGATTGGAACTCAGTCAAATCTTAACCCAATGAGGTGAAACAAAAGTTCAAATTGTGTCTTTTTGAACAAAGAATTCAATTGTACAATGTTTTTTTCCATACCATGAACCCACAAGAAAAGCCGATAGCATGTGTGTTTAGGCAAGTTTGGTGACAACCAAAAGCATGAACATGTGAACAACATTGTATAGTTGTGTGCTTGGTGAAACAAGTGTAAAAACATCAAATGTACATCATATATAGGGTTTGGCACAAAATAAATCAAGAAATGCACATATGGTTTGACAGATTGGATGCATCATGCAAAAAGTGACTAGGTTGGGCCTAATTTGTGACCTGGTTTGTGACCTATCCAAAAGTTACAACTTTTGATGCAAGAAATGGTTCATACATGACATATAACATACATAAAACATGTTCAAATAATGTACAACACAAAAGCATAGCCATAAGTCATGGTAGCATGTGAAATGCAAGTGAAAAGTTCATATTTTTGAGTTTTAGGCTTACCTCTTGAAGCAACCTTGAGCAATAAGAAAACCATAGATCTTGAGAGCTCTTCCAAGGTCTAAAAATGCTCCAAGGATGATGAATGATGCTCCAAATGAACTCCAAGCAAGTTGGTGGGCAAAATGCGTTGTAAGTGAAGAAAAACCTCCAAAATTCAAAGATTTTCAAAGCCAATTCCCTCAATCCTTGTTACAGAAGTATGGAACCACCATGGACAGTTTGTATATTTCAAATATGAAATGTTAAAGGTCTTAGAGAGTGTGGAAATTCAAGGGATCAGTGGCTGCCCTCTAAAGTGCATAAAAGTCAACAAAAATGATTTCAACCATTGACTTTTTGATTGGATGAGTTTCTGGCCAAGGTGATGTAACACCCTTTTCTACCCTACAAATATTATGGAAAAATAACACAGATATCAGAGTAATTATTAAATTTCAACAAAAAGCCACCCAAAAGGGCGTACATTTCCCAAATCAACAAAATAGGCCAAGGCTCCGTAAGCAACGAGTTTTCCCAAAATACATCAAATTGCACAACACAGCGGAACTCAAAAGGCATAAATAAAGGTTTTCCTCATACGGGAAGATAATCAAAATAAACTCAAATAAAACATAGTTTAACTCAAAAGACCCCAACCCGATGTTACATATCAGAGCAAGACCCTCTAAGTTAACCAAAATGCTAACAACTCAAAGACTTCAAAAATATCCTCGACGGCGTCCACGGCTAAACCTGGTCATCTGCACGTTACCCATGTGGAGGTAACATTTAAACAGGCAGGGCGAGTAAAACGATTCATAATAATTAGTGTATAAAAATCAACATATAAAACGACATCATATTCAACACATTGATATCCTTCAATAGGCCTCAAAGTCCACAACATCATAAATTATTCCAAATGACTCATAAATGCAAATGCAACAAGACTAAATGCATGTGGTACCAATCATCCAGCGTGATGGACACTGGGTCATCAACCCTCCATAGATCCCCATCAATATGATCGATTCTACTTGAGGACCGAAGCATATCAAAAACTTCACATCTGCACAATGGGATTGAAGCCAAAGTAATCGAGGTCCTGAACCGAAGTCCGGATGCACATGAATGCATGATGCACACGTCAATAATCATCCTCATAACAACAACATGGTGTATCATCATTCATCATATTCATCATCATCATAATCATCCTCATAATTCATCAAAGTCATGGTAATATCATCATAGTTTTCCAATCAATACATCATAGAAATCATCATGTAATCATGTACACATCACATAAAACTCACAGTCATACTCATGTTAATTTGTCAAAGAAATCACAGAATCAAACATCAAGGCATCGCTGCACATGATCAACATTCGCGAAACTCTGCTACGTTCGTTGGCATGTTCGCTAGGCGAGTCTGGGGCGAGTTTCTTCGCTAGGCGAATGATTCTTCACTAGGCGAGTCTGGGAACAACATGGTTTGCTAGGCTAAGCATTACTCGCTAGGCGAACAATGCGATAACAGCAAATTCTGATACGCACCAGAACCTAAATCCACCCAAATATCCACACAATTCGCTTTCCCAATGCCTCTAAAACATCCCTAAATCATCCCTAAGGTCTTACGGTGATAAAGGCACAAAACCTATGGGTTATTAGGCCAATCCCGTATCATATTCACGCCCTAAATCACAAATTTCCCTACAATTATCCCAAGGCATTAGAGTTACTCATTATCTAATATTCCTATCCCTTCAGGGTTAGACAAATAACAATTCATGGTTTCGGCCACGAAGGCCTAACTTTTCCTTTTCCCCAATGAATTCCACGGTTAGATTCACAATAACAGATTTAGGCCACGAAGGCCAAAGATCACTATTTCTCATATCCACCCTCAAAATCCCTTAAACCTTAAATCGAACTTAAATACATTAAAAGTTACACATGGAAAATCATGAAGGTAATACTCCCCATTCCTTAATCGCCGATTCAAAGCCTTCACAAATATCTCAGGGAATCTCTCGAAGCTTCTGCCTCCAATCCTCTCCTCAGAGCTCTGGTCTCAATACTTTTCACGGTCTAACAAATGAATCCTAATCCCTTTCCAATTTCCTTTTTGTTAAACCTAGTCTTTGTAAGTCCAGAGTATGCCTAAGAAGGGGGGGGGGGTGAATTAGACTTTAGAAACTTTTTCCAGTTTTTAAACCTCTTGAATTTTTCTTCTTTAAGTTCTTGGTGAGGAAAGCAGTAAAAGCAGAAAGAAAAATGAACACGGAGATTTATAGTGGTTCCCTTCACAATCCGAAGGTACTCCACTCCCCTTTCCACATGAAAGAGAGTTTTCACTATAGTTTTAGAAAGTACAACCTATCACACCATCAACCGGTGAGGCCTACAATCTAACAACTAATCAACAACTAGTGTGCAAGAACAATCCTCTTGCAAACACTAACCCTTGTGTCCAACAATCCTGGATCACAAGTCACAAATAGAAATAACTTTATATTTTGTAATTTGAAAGTGATACAATGATAATATCAATCTAATGATTGATCTTCTCCTTTTGATCAAAATACACTCTTCAATATCAATACAAGTGTTCAACAACTGGATATGAAATTGTATGAACAATATGAACACTTTTTGAAAATATTTGAAAAGTAGTGAATTTGATTCAATGAATATTTTGAAAATTATTGGAGGTGATTTTCAATTTAAAATATTCAGAATTTATATGAGCAAAACACCATTTCAAAAAGGTATAATTGATTAAGAATCAAAACATGAAAAGGTATAATATTCAAACAACATTTGAATTTTAACAGCAACAATTTTTCAAAATTCGTTCAGTGTTAACCGGTTAACCCTATAGGTTAATCGGTTAACACTTGAACGTTGGCCCACAGAATTCAAAAATTAAGGCCGTTAACCGATTAACCCATATGGTTAATCAGTTAACGCTGTTAAAACTCAGAAAAATGCTTGAGTTAAAAAGTGTTATACCAATTCAAATGATTTTAAAAATATGCAAATGCAATATGTTATCATGATAAAATATTTGAACACTTGTATATCAATTAAAGGAGTGAAAATTGATATACCGAAGCTCGAGTCCAAATCTTGAAAGTTGAATGATCATTTGCACATGATTCTTGAAATTGCTTGACAATATTCCATAGATGATATGCTTTTGGTTTTATCTTCAGTGTATATAGCCCCACGAGTATATAGTGCAAGCAGCTTCTTAGTGCATATACCCCCACGAGTATATAGTGAAAAAATCTTGATCATTTTGAAAGCTTTGACTTTTTGCTTGCAATCATGGAATGAGCTTGAGTCTTTGTTGACATCATCAAAACCTTGAGATTGAAAAGTGCTTCTACATTCTCCCCCTTTTTGATGATGACAAACAAGTGTGTCTTGTGCGATATCTTTTGACGATGTTCGTTCTAGGCTTGCTTCTTGTTTCTTCCCCTATGTCCAGCAACTCCCCTTATCTAAGCAGAGGCAAAATAATTCTGCACAGAGAGATATTAGATAGCCAAGCTCTTCTCCCCCTTTGTCATTAACAAAAAGGAAGGAGCTTTCAAAACCAAACAAAAGAAATATCGGCATACATGACAGCATATAATCAAGCACATCAAAATAGATTGAAATAAAAATACAGCAAACATAAAAATGCAACAAAAAGTGTATGGTTACAAATTAAAGACTTAAAGAATAATCCGGAAAGAAAAAACAATAAAAGAAACAAAAACAAATATTTTCTAAACATCTTCATCGGACAGATCCACGTCTTCTGCTTCTTCCTCTTCACTACCTTCATCATCTGTATCTTCTTCTTCAACAATCCCGGGGTTGGAAGGATGAGCGGTAAGGATAAGGTTGCGAAGTGAAGCAATTGCCCTGGAGGTTTCTCGGTGAAAATTCATAGTTTCCCGATGTTGGGTCATCATGGTAGTATAGAGAAACTCATTTGTAATACCTCCTTCGGGAACAGGATAGGCTTGGTTGGAGGCGGATCCTTCGCCTGCATACCTATAAGTGCCGTCAACGTCTTTGATAATACCAGTGTTCTTAACAATGGTGATCTCATTTATCTCATTGGTTGTTGATTTCATTTTGGTGAACGGTTCCCTGTTAAGGTCCAAATCCGTCAACTCAAGGATTCTTGAAATCATCCTTGCATAAGGAAGAAGTGTCGACAGAGAAAGCTGTTGTTGAAGATGATACATGATTATCAAAATCTAACTTACCCTTATCTTGTTTTTGATTGAGAAAAAAAGCTGCATCTCCAGGTCATTAATCTGAGCATGATTCGAATCCTTCAGAATCAGCACATAGCAGATTATGTAATGTAGCATCCGGTCCGAAACCGTCAGATTTTTCGCATAACAGAGCATGCGAGCCGTTCGTTGATTTGCTACAACATTCTCCTTTGGAAACCTGCAAATCTGATAATAATATTCCATTTTGTCATAGTTAGACCATGATCCTTCCACGTGGTTAACTCCTTTCCGGAGAAAGTAGCCAGAGGATGGAACTTTCAACATTGCAGTAATATCTGTCAGATTCTCTTTCAAGAAGCAATCTCGAACAGTGGTTTCCATAATGTGCTCATTGTCAGCATTCAAATACACAGATAACATATTCAAAAATGCTTTAACCAAATCATGGTAACAATTTCCAGAATCAGAGACAAACTTATATATCTTCTGATATTTGAGCAGAGTAGGAAAATCAAAGGATGAAGCAGGAAAAACCTTAAGGTTTACGTACTTTACCGGCAGAATATGACGGACACGAACCTTGAAATCCATCCGGCGTTTCTTGGTTGTCTCCATATGAATGCTGTCTCCATCTGATGGCAGAGTCATATTCCGGTAACTTTCCCATTCCTTTGTGAGAAGATGCCATGGATGAAGTTGAGAGATTTTGAGGGTTCTGGTTTCTGAAGTTTTAGGGTTTGATGGAGATGAGAGAGATGGAGGAGAGGGCAATATATATGGAGAGTTATGTGAGTGGGTTTTAATGTTGGTAGGAAGTCCAAAAGTGTAGTCAAAGAAGAAGAAGAATTCTTTGGATAGTGATTTGGATGTTCAAGAAAATATTAACCACACATAAATAACACATTTAACACACTTAATTTTCCAAAATTTTAATTAATTTTTCGTTTCTGATTTTTGAAAATTTTAATAGTGTTAATCGGTTAACCATATAGGTTAGTCGGTTAACACGTTAAAAAATTAATTTCAAAAATAAAAAGTATCAGTGTTAATCGGTTAACACATTAAAAAATTAAGACAGAAGTGAAAAATTAACAGTGTTAATCGGTTAACCCCAATAGGTTAATCGATTAACACACACGCAAATTTTGGAAAATTGCTAAAAACAGAATGCACAAACATTGGAAAACATATTTTATGCAAACATAAACCAGAGAAAGGATCAGATATCACCCTTCATCGAGAATACCAAGTTCTCGTCAAATTTGAAGAACGGTTCTTTCACCAATGGTTTGGTAAAGATGTCGGGTGAGTTGATTGTGTGTATCAATGAAATTAACATCTACATCTCCATTTAGTACGTGATCTCGAAGGAAGTGATGCCAGATATCTATATGCCTTATCCTTGAATGCATGACCGAGTTATTTTTAATATTGATGGCACTTGTATTATCACATCGAATAGGAATGCAACCAAGATCTACACCATAATCAAGGAGTTGTTGCTTGAGCCACAGAATTTGTGCACAACAACTTCCTGCTGGCAATATATTCCGCTTCGGCTGTACTGAGTGCCACACACGCTTGCTTCTTGCAGGCCCATGACACTAGTGCATTCCCAAGAATGTGACACGTACCGCTTGTGCTTTTTCTATCGGTCTTACATCCTGCATAATCAGCATCAGAATAACCAATTAAAGAACAACTACTACCTTTTGGATACCATAATCCGACGTTCATTGTTCCTTTGAGATACTTTATGATTCTCTTCACGGGAATGAGATGTGATTCCTTCGAACTTGCTTGAAAGTGTGCACACAAGAAAACGCTAAACATAATGTCAGGACGACTTGCCATCAAATATAATAATGAACCGATCATAACCTCGATATTTTGTAATATCAATTGGAGTACCAGATTCATCTTGATCAACGTAAGTTCCGAATCCCATAGGAGTGGACATCACCTTGCAACTATCCATATCGAATTTCTTCAACAATTCCTTGCAATACTTGAATTGGTTGAGGAAGATGCCATCCTTTGTTTGCTTGATTTGTTAGTCCAAGAAAATAATTCAGTTTTCCCATCATGGACATCTCGAATTCTCCTTGCATCATAAGTGAAAATTCTTCGCAAAGCTCTTTGTTTGTTGATCCGAAGATGATGTCATCGACATAGAATTGAACCAATAAGGTGTTACCCTTGATCTTCTTTATAAACAGCGTCTTGTCAACCTTTCCTTTTGTAAATCCCTTTTCACATAAGAAAATTGCTAAGGCGGTCATACCATGCTCTTGGTACTTGTTTCAGACCGTAGAGTTCCTTTTTCAGTTTGTAAACATGCGGGGGATTCTTGAAGTCTTCAAAGCCCGGAAGGTTGTTTGACGTAGACTTCTTCATTGATGTATCCATTCAGGAAAGCGCTTTTGACATCCATCTGGAACAACTGGAAATTCATAGAACAAGCATAAGCAAGTAGTAACCTAATTGCTTCTAACCTTGCTACCACGGAGCGAACGTTTCATCAAAATCAATTCCTTCCTACTGGTTGTAAGCCTTGTGCGACCAATCTTGCTTGGTTACGAACTATGATCCCATTCTCGTCAAGTTTGTTCTTAAACACCCATCTCGTTCCTATGATGTGCTTATGGTCTGGTCTTGGTACAAGACTCCAAACTTGATTCCTTTCGAATTGGTTGAGTTCTTCTTGCATTGCTACAATCCATTGGTCGTCGCCTAAGGCTTCATTAATCTTGGTTGGTTCAATTTGAGGACACAAAAGCCATGTTGAGACAAGCATCCTTAAGATTTAGTCGAGTTGCAACGCCTTGGCTAATATCACCAATAACTTTATCTATCGGGTGATCTCTATGCATTCTCCATTCATTCAGAAGATCTTGATGTTCTCCAATGATTTGAGTGACATCTTTTTGTGGTATTGCTTGATTCTTTGAAGTCTCTTCTTGTTGTTATGAAGAACCTACTATATCATCATCATCATCCACAATAATATTATCCTCTTTCGAGGGGTTAGTCTCATCAAAAGAAACATGAATGGATTCTTCAATAGAAAGAGTTCTTTTATTAAAAATTCTAAAAGCTCTACTAGAAAGAGAGTAACCAAGAAATATACCTTCGTCGGACTTCTCATCAAACTTACCGAGATTGTCCTTATTGTTGTTGAGAACAAAACATTTGCATCCAAATATGTGGAAAAATGCTATGTTTGGTTTCCCTACCCTTGAACAGCTCATACGGAGTCTTCTTAAGAATTGGTCGAATATTGACACGGTTGCTTACGAAACACGCCGTGCTAACTGCCTCTTCCCAAAAATATTTATGAAGATTCGAGTCGCTAAGAATTATTCTAACAAGCTCCACCAATGACCTATTCTTCCGTTCTACGACACCCGTTCTGTTGAGGAGTTCCTTGGTTCGGAAAAATTATGAGAAATTCCATGCTCTTTGTAAAAAATCTTCAAAATCTTAATTTTGGAATTCTCCACCATGGTCGCTTCTTATGGAGGCTATGGTGAGTAATTCTCGTTTTGAATTTGCTTCGCATACTTCTTGAATGCTTTGAAAGCATCATTTTTCTATACTAAAAACAATGTCCATGTGTATAGAGAGAAATCATCAACAATAACTAAAGCATAAAGACTACCTCCGAAGCTTTTCGTTCTCGATGGGCCGAAAAGATCCATGTGCAACAGTTGAAGTGGTCTTGATGCAGAAACCACTTGCTTGGATTTGAAAGTTGTCTTGGTCTGTTTCCCCTTTTGACATTCATCGTATAATTTATCCCTTGATGAATTTTATCTTCGCAAGACCAACAACTAGATCATGCTTTATCAACTTGTTTAAATGCTCCATGTGAATGTGAGAAAATCTTTTATGCCAAAGCCACGCCTCGTTGTTGTTTGCCATAAGACATTTTACCTTCAAGGAAGAGTCATCAAAAGAGATCATAAAGATATTATTAAATCTTTTAACCTTTTAGCAAGATGTCATGGGTGACTTCATGTTCTATCAAGCATTCATCCTTTGTGAAGTTGATTCGGAACCCTTTTTCACACAATTGACTTATGCTAAGTAGGTTGTGTTTAAGGCCTTCCACATAAAGAACGTCTTCGATGATTGTACATGGAGGTGCACCAACGGTTCCAACTCCAAGAATTTTTCCTTTATTATCATCACCGTAAGTAACGTATCCTTTGGCCTTTAATGATAGACTTGAAATTTTGTTTATATCTCTCGTCATATGCTTCAAACAACCGCTATCAAGATACCATTGATTAGAAGTTGTTTTCAAGCATACCTGCAACACAAAATTAAGTAGTGTTAGGTACCCAAATTGCTTTAGGTCCTTGATAGTTAGTACCTTTTTCAACCCACACATAATGCCCTTTAGCAACACCAATGTTGCGCACATAGCAAGCATTAGGTGTATGGCCTTTGATTCCACAATAAAAACAAGTAGGTTGAAAATGACTTCTATATCTAGGAACATAATTATTTTTCTTCACAATTCTTTTCTTTTTATGACTTTGATGCATAGTTTTAGAATTGTTTGCCTTTTCTTTAACAACTTGTTCACTTGCTTTTACAAAAATGGTTTCATTTGTGCTTGGTTTGGAAAACTTAGAATATCCTAGTCCACTTTTATCATTAGGAATATCTTTGGTGCCTAAGAATTTCCTCCAAGCCAATTTGACCTTTTTCGTATCTTTCTAAAACTCTTTTAAGTTGAAAATTTTGAAAAGATAAGGATTCATAATTTTTGCATACAAGACTTTGTTTTTCATCCAACAATTTTTGTTTTTCATTTTCAATACTTTTCATGAAAACAATATTTTGTTCTTCTAAAAATGAAATTCTTTTCTTTTGGGATGAGATTCTTTTATACAAAGTCTTGCATTCTTTTAGAAGTTCATCTATGACTTCTTGTGCATCATTATCATAAATAGAAAAATCGTTACTAACCTCATCAATTTCTTCATCGAAATGATGTGACACCCATAAGAGCCATATTTGCACATTCATCGCTTTCTGACTCCGATGATGAACTTATCTCGTTATCGTCCCCAAGCAACATAAGCCTTTTTATTTTTTAAATCCTTCTTGCCTTTGAATCCTCCTTTCTTTGCAAGTTTCGGGCAATCTGGCTTTATGTGACCTTGCTTCCCACATTCGTAGCATGTGACTTCTTGATTCGATCTGGATGCATCCTTTTTCCTGAAATGTCTATTCTTTTTAGGAAAAGAGGAGTTTTTTATTATTATTAAAAAACTTACCAAGCTTCTTTACAAGAAGCATGAAATTTTCATCTTCGGAAGTTTCGTCGTCTTTGTCATCCTTTGTGTCAATCTTCAAGGAAAATTCCTTTGGACTTCTTTTCTTGACTTTCGTGCTTCTCGAGTCTTCCAAGTTCCAATTCATGCTCTTGAAGTTTGCCAAATAAGGATGCAGATGTCATCATTGAGAGACTTTTCTTTTCCGAAATAGCGGTCACCTTTGGTTGCCATTCTCTTGTCAAGGATCTTAAGACTTTCAGGTTGAGATCATCATTGGTGAAGGTCTTCCCGAGAGCAATCAAATGATTTGTTAGATGAACGAATCTCTTTTGTAAGGCAACAATAGATTCACGAGGCTGCATACGAAACATTTCATATTCTTGACTTAAAGTGTTGAGTCTTGATCTTTTTACTTCAGCGGTTCCTTCATGCGTTTCTAACAAGGTGCCCCAAATCTCTTTTGCCGATCTACACTGTGATACACGGAAGAATTCGTCCATACTAAGAGCGCTTTGGAGTATGTTGATTGCTTTATTTTCATTAAGAATCTTTTTCTTATCGTCTTCATCATACGTGCTTTTCAACTTTGCGGTTCCAAACACCATCGACCATATTTACTGGATTGTGTTGTCCTTCTTCGATTGTTTCCCATATACCTTCTCCTTGTGCTTCAAGATGTACCTTCATTCTGATTTTCCAGAAATCGAAATATTCTCTAGAGAATAATGGTGGTTTGTTACTACTTCCACCATCTTTGAAAATCGGGTTGGTGCTAGCGGGAAGCCATACTGAATCGTTAGGAACAGGTTACCTTAACCTGCTCTGATGCCAATTATAAGTTCAGAGTATGCCTAAGAAGAGGAGTGAATTAGGCTTTAGAAACTTTTCCAGTTTTTAAACCTCTTGAATTTTTCTTCTTTAAGTTCTTGGTGAGGGAAAGCAGTAAAAGCAGAAAGAAAAATGAACACGGAGATTTATAGTGGTTCCCTTCACAATCCAAAGGTACTCCACTCCCCTTTCCACATGAAAGAGAGTTTTCACTATAGTTTTAGAAAGTACAACCTATCACACACCATCAACCGGTGAGGACTTACAATCTAACAACTAATCAACAACTAGTGTGCAAGAACAATCCTCTTGCAAACACTAACCCTTGTGTCCAACAATCCTGGATCACAAGTCACAAATAAAAATAACTTTATATTTTGTAATTTGAAAGTGATACAATGATAATATCAATCTAATGATTAATCTTTCACCTTTTGATCAAATCCACTATTCAATATCAATACCAGTGTTCAAAAACAGGATATGAAATTGTATGAACAATATGAACACTTTTGAAATATTTGAAAATATTTAAAAGTAGTGAATTTGATTCAATGAATATTTTGAAAATTATTGGAGGTGTTTTTAAATTTGAAATATTCAGAATTTATATGAGCAAAACACCATTTCAAAAAGGTATAATTGATTAAGAATCAAAACATGAAAAGGTATAATATTCAAACAACATTTGAATTTTAACAGCAACAATTTTTCAAAATTCGTTCAGTGTTAACCGGTTAACCCTATAGGTTAATCGGTTAACACTTGAACGTTGGCCCACAGAATTAAAAATTAAGGCCGTTAACCGATTAACCCATATGGTTAATCAGTTAACACTGTTAAAACTCAGAAAAAATGCTTGAGTTAAAAAGTGTTATACCAATTCAAATGATTTAAAAATATGCAAATGCAATATGTTATCATGATAAAATATTTGAACACTTGTATATCAATTAAAGGAGTGAAAATTGATATACCGAAGCTTGAGTCCAAATCTTGAAAGCTGAATGATCATTTGCACATGATTCTTGAAATCGCTTGACAATATTCCATAGATGATATGCTTCTGGTTTAATCTTCAGTGTATATAGCCGCACGGGTATATAGTGCTAAGCAGCTTCTTAGTGCATATACCCCCACGGGTATATAGTGAAAAAAATCTTGATCATTTTGAAAGCTTTGACTTTTTGCTTGCAATCATGGAATGAGCTTGAGTCTTTGTTGACATCATCAAAACCTTTGAAAAGTGATTCTACAGTCTTGGGCCTCACAATTGGGCTTTCTCCATAATACTTCTCACTAACTCCTTTGAATTGTCCCAATTGCCCTTATTCATCATTATATTTATTTTTAATTCATAATAATATTAATAAATTCATATTACATACTATTATTCAAAATAAATAACCCCAAAAATGCACAATTCTCAATAATCCAAAAAAACCACCGAAAATCATCGAAAAATGAAGTATTCTCAATTAAATAAATAAATAAAAATATTCTAATTAAGTTTGGGGTGTTACAAGTGAGGGTTTGAAAACTATAACACATCATTTGTGAAGTGTTTGAAGTTTTTTTTTTTTGAGTTTGAGGATGTTTGGAAATGGTTTTGAAAGGAAAATGCAAGGTAGATTTTGTGGTGGTTAGAAACTTGGTTCAAACTTTGCAAGAACTTGAGATTGAGTGGGAGAAAGAAGTTTCATCTGGTACATAGCATGTAACTGGTGTGTCTTGGATGTAAGAATTATGTTCAATTTATAGGCAAAGCCTTGGATTAAGAGGTATCGGCAGAATGCTGCAAATTTCCAAGTTTAGCCTTGTAACTTTGAAAATCTTGGAGTTTTTCAATGCATCTTCATTTCTGACCTTAAGAGGCCCTAACAAGAGCTTCTACATACCCTATAGGTCATTTTCATCATGTTTTAGGGGATAGGAGGTGACTGGTTGCAACCAAGTTGGTGGTTTGATGATGGTAGCCACCATTTTTCTCTTTCCACACTATTCACTTTTGCAACTTGCATTAAACAATGATTTTTTTTTTCATTTCTCATGCCAATTTCATGGGAGTTGATGCTAAACATGTTAAAAAATAATGTAAACATCATAAATGAGGCTTAATCCTTGATTAGAGTTGGGAAGCTTTGGAATCAAGTTGCCCATGCTGAGTTGGTTTTGCAAAAGGGAGTTTTTGCCAACTTGTGGTCCTTGGTTCTCTCTAACCATGAAGAGTAATGGAACCCACTTGTGTTGTACCCCAAAATTTTCCCAACCTTTTCTTTACTTGGCTTATGTTTCATTTATTTCTTTAGCATTGACATTTGCATAGCTTTGTCCTTTTCAGGGGATCAAGGGAGGTGTGCCATTTAAGAGGAAAGTCTCAAGGGTTTCAAGCTCAACCAAGATTGTTTATTCAAGTTATCTAATTCTTACAATCATCAACAATTGGTCAAAGTTCTCTGAGAGAGAAGATTGACAAGTGTTGCTTACCTCCTATCTTGGAGGGCAATTGAGGATCATCAGGGATTCACAAGGCCATGGTTATGGAGACTTGGTTCCAAGTCATTGGAGTCATGGGAAGTCACGTTGAGACATCTAGAATGTCATGCCAAGTTCAAATCAAGGATAATCAAGAGTCTAAGGAGTTACTAAATTAGGGTTTCAGAGGATCTCAGTGTAAAATCCCCTTCTTTAGTGTCCAGCTTCAGAGGCCATTTATTAGGAAGATCCTAAAGCCCCACATTGGTTGGAGATAGAGCATTGAAATAATTTATATAGAGTGGCACCCCTCACCTTACCAACCGATTTTGTAAGGTAGTGTTAGGCCAAACTCTAATACCATTTACCTCAAGATACAAGTTCAATCTCATTTTCATGTAAACATGAGACTTGTAGGGACATGTTCTAAGATTTCTTTTGAGTACTAGAACTCATCCATTGGGTTTGTGGAACTCAAGTTATGATGCCATCAAGTTATGGGTATCAGATGAACATATTTTTCAGTCAACAAAAGTCAACTCACTTCCAAGGCACTTTTGACCTAGAATCGTGTTTCTTCTCAACTTTTGATGAACATGAAAGTTATTCCTCATGATCTTAGCTTTCAAAAAATTCCTAGAAGTCATTGATATCATTTGTGAAACTCAAGTTATAAAGCTTGCAAGGCAAGGGTATTTTGGGAAACTTTGATTATATGCCATTTTCATTATGGGTCATTCTCATGCACTTAAGTACTTCAAATGGAACTTCAACCAACATGAAAGTTGCTCCAAGTGACTTCAATTACATCATGGAACTCAAGATTGGTGTGAATTATGATTGATCATGGATAATTGGAAGAAAATTCAAGTGTAAATGCAACTTTAAAGGGTGATTCCAATCGAATTGGTTAGAGGTCTTTTTCATGCCATGTTTTGATTCAATTTTGTTCACAATCCTCCAAAAAGTGAAATGCACCAATTTATTTTGGTCTTTTCTAGCAAAATCACATGGAATTTCAAGTTACTTCACAAGTAAGTTTGTCTTTCAAACTTGCTAAATGGATCACCAACCAAGCCCATTTCAATCCTAATGTAAAGTTCAAGTTGTCAGCTGCAAATCCAACCTAATTCCATGTGTGTAGCAAGTAGTTTTCACGTATGCATGAGCACATGGCAATTTTTGGGCATTTTCAAATTACACAACAACAAGGCTTCATGGGCCTTCCTTTCTCATCCAAATCCAACATATATAAGTTCTAAATTCATTTGGAGCTCTCATAAGTGCAATTCCGTGAAGGGGAGAGCAAACTCAGATTTGAAATTGGAGAGAAAAATTCAAAATCATGAATCCAAATTCAGAGAAATTCAAAGCATATTGGAACTACATTCTTCTTCCTCAAGCTGTTTGATGTGGATCTGCACCTTTTGAAGCAAGCAAGCAAGTTGTAGAAGCAGCAACGGAGTGTCTCCGTTAGGTAATCTCCATTTCAACTTTTCTCTCATTCTAGAGCTTGTTTTAGGATCATGTTAGCTGCATCTGAAGCCCTACCTTGTGTAGGCAATGTTTGAGTGCTTGATTTCCATGTTTGATGATGTTTGCAGATGCACATCTCAATTTTGATCCGTTTGATTCTCTCAATTTAGCCATGTTTAAAACCAATGAATCTTGGATTTGAGATGTGCGTGAGCTTAGCTTCAATTTGGTATAAGATTTGGCATGTTTTGGTGAAGTTTTCAGATCTGAACTCCGCCCACCTCGACGGAGAAGATGACCGGAGCAAAGGCTCTGATGTCTGGTCTTTTGACCTCAGATCTGATGTGTCCCTTGTTGACTCTTTGACCTGTGCATGTGGCTACTTCTCATTTATTTGAGTGGCCTGCGTTGAAATTGACTTCCACGTCAATTAATGATGCACTGCATTTTGATCCAAGCTGAATTGGATTGGGCTTGTTTTACTTTTTACACACCCCTGATTGTGAGCCCAAGGCAATTGAATGTGGATAATTGCTATTTGCACCATTTTCTTTTTATTTGTTTTATTTTATTTATTTTCTTTTCTGTTTTCATCTTTAATTTTTAAAAATAGTTCCAAGTGTTATAAAATTCCATAAAATATATTTTATAACACCTTAGGGTGTTAATTAATTTTCTCAATTTTTTATTTTCATTTTCTTTTATTTTTTCAATATAATTGGAATTTTACAATTGAAGGTGTTTTTGAAATGCTTATTTATTTGTTCTTGCTCATTTCATGGACCAATTTTAATCACCAATGAGCAGGGATTTCTCCTCATTTTGATGATGAGTTGAGATGCCTTTGAGGCTGGTTTTGGTCAAGGTTTGACCTATTTTTGGTTGACTTTCATTTGCTTTTATTTGACCCTCGACAACCCTCCTTCAAAGTGGAGCACCCTTAGTGGATCAATTCCTTTGGTGATGCTTTGATTGGACTTTGGTTGTGTTGCTTTGGCCTCTGGTTTCCAACATCTTTGTTCGCTTTGTACATTTTATTTGGCTTTTATGGAATCATTTTCTTATTTTTGGTGTACCTTGCAAGTCAAGTCACCCTAGGAATGGTTCACACATACTAGTTGACCTAGTTCTTGTGGGAGATGCCCCTTGTGGATCCCATATGCTTCCAACTCCTCTTGAATCACATTTCTAACATGTTGAAGTGGCTGGTTGCAAATTTATAGGTCCTAAAGTTGGTTGGTTTATGTTGTAAGTTTCATTTGTTTAAGGCTTTCCATTTGATGTTGAATGTTGATAGTGTTTAGAACCTAGGTTCTTTACCATACCTCATCTTGCAACTTGCCTTGCTTTGATTCCTTATTTCATTTGAAAATTATCTTCTATTGTTCTCACTTCTGTCCTAGGACATTGGGGACTCATTCAAGTCGATTTGGTGCTTGGGATTTACACTTTGAGTTTGACTTGGATGAGAGGCCACTTTGAGAACTTTCTTTTGGTTTCTTTCTTGCATGATAATTTTGATGTTTATGGTTGAGATTTCATTTGATGTTGCTTGCTTCCCAAGCTTGTTCTCCCATCCTCATCTTGATCATGTCTTCCTCTCTTTCTTGTTTGCTTGCGTTTGGTTCAGTGGTTGATGCTTAAATGGTTGTAGGAATTCTATTTCTCCCATTTCATCTCAGTTTTGGCTTGAACTTGTTTAAGTTCTCTTGTTTGCATTTCTCATTTGTTTTGCATATTTTTGTTTGCTTGAAGAGGTTGAGATGTGCTTGTGGTGGTTGTTACCCCACACTTTTTTCCTCCCTTTTCTTCTTTGTGTTGCATTGCATGTTTGCATCCTTTTCTTCTCTCATTTGTATTTGATCTCTCTTTATTCTTTCTTCCTTGCCATGACCCCTTAGGAATCTCATTCTAATTCATTTGGGGTGAGATAGAGCTTAAGTTCAATCCAAGCATGACAACATTAGGGTAGTCTTCCCTTTTCATCCCAACTTTAGGAGCACATTGCATGATAACATTAGGTTGAGTTTAGTCTCCCTTTAGAGTGTGTCTTCTCTTCTCGCCTCAAAACTTCTTCAAAACATCTAATAAAGGATAATGAGTGTTGTACACTACGAGCCTTAAGCATTTGGTAAATGATGATTGGGGGGCCTCCTCTCAATTGTCTAGAGTGTTTAGCGTTTGTCCTTTGGACGATATGCGACGCATTCGCTCCTAAGTCATAGTCTTTAGTGAAACATGAATTACAAACGAAATTCAATTCAATTCTTCTTAAAATACTAAAAACAAATGTCAAACTTTTTTGTGCTTCGGGATTAATTGGAAAACATTTTCATAAAGAGAGTTTTGTTAACTCTTGGTTCTACCGCAAACAGGTAACGCCTAAGTCTCCAATGGTTGAGCAGCATACACCTAACTTCTAGAACTAAGTTTTAACCCTACTCGGGTAAAACATGTGAACCAACCTGTGGTCGTGTTAGCCCGAACTATGTTTGCTCTGATTTCTCGTACCAGACGAGGATACGTAGGCACAAGACGACAATGTCTTGGCGAGCAACCTTCCCCCACCTTCACCCGTAGTTTTCCGAACTACGTTGACTCTGACTTTCCCATTGCACGAGGGAGTATGTAGGCATAGAGCGGCGGTGCTCTATCGAGTCTCTTTTCTTTTCTTTTGTCCCTGTGGCCTATAGTTTAGATAGATTAACACCATCTAGATAGATAATAAGCGTGGATCCTGTCGAGTATGACGGACGTGAGGGGTGCTCACACCTTCCCATTGCGTAACCGACTCCCGAAACCAAGATTTGGTTGCGATGACCTGTCTTCTCCCTTTTTCGTAGGTTTTCTCTGATCGTTTCCTTTCCCTTTCTTTGGGATAAATAACGAACGGTGGCGACTCTTTTGTCCTTGCCACCCCCCTTCGTAGCGATGCGGCAACTTGTACTTTTTTGAAAGCCCTCATTAGGTACTACAATATTTATGTTTTATGTAGGAACCCATTCTATTTGAAACTGGGTCAAAAAACCTTGTGAAAATGCTGAAAACTTAAATTACAAGTCAAGGAAACTTGAAATTTCTAAGTGTATTTTTCCCCACTTGCCTTGGTTTTACTCATAACTCAAAATTCATGCATTTTATGCTCATGAGTGCCTATATCAATTTTTAAGAACTCATTGAGAACTTTCCAACAAGCTTTGAACCACTCCATTTGGATGTGTGGTTAAGAAGTTATGCCCTAACCCTTTTCAAAACCCTAATTTCCTGACTTTTTGATTACTTCTCAATTATTGATCAATTTTCCACCAAAATCCATGATTAGATATTAAATGATGTTGGGAACATGATTGGCTTCAATTTTGGGTTAAGACTCTGTTGGTCAATGGGTTGACTTTTCAGTCAAACGAACCGAACGATCGAAAACCTCTAAATCGACTGTTGGTATTCTGGGTTCTCTGAGGCTTTGAAACTTCTTGGGTAGACTTCCTTGGTTCATATGAGCCTCATGGACCATGATTCAAGCCTTGGAACACCATTTAAATCAAAAGTTAAACAACAGTTGACTTTCCCAATCAAAAACCCTAACTAGGGTTCTTGCACTACACTGTTCTTCTTTCTTGGGTGACAACCTCAAATTGGATTCATTCTTAATCTAATGTTATATCCTTAATGAAATGAGGACTTGATATATGGAGGATCAATCTAAAACTTTGACTGATCAATCCCTTGAAAACCTGATTTCTAATAGTGAGAAACCCTAGTTCATCTACATTTTGAGAAATACCAAACTGGAAATAGGTTATGGTTAGATAATTAATGTGGATGCTCCTAGAATGATGATGGAATATAGGAGTCAAAATTTGGGGTATAACAGTTGCCCCTATTTAAATATCTTCACCAGATGACAGTGAGAGATGACAATCTCCATAGAATTATGGTGAACGATATTTAAATACAGCAAATCGAAAATTTTGTCCCTTAGATACGACGACGTGTAAAAAGGAAAAATACTGATCATGCAATGAAGTCTAAAATGATGGTTCATGATGCTTGAATGCAAGATAATGCCGACACACGAGCAAACAAAAAGAAAAGCAAAACAATGAGTAACCACTCACTAGGGACCCGACACACTGGGAGGAGATCCGAAGTGAAACCAATCAATAGTTCAGACATGACTAATGATGGTATTTCAGGAGGATCCTCCACACAGGGGACACAAGCTCCATCGGGGAAGATAAATCTTCACTGGGGAAAGGTAAAATCTCCACTGGGGAAATCCAACCTCCCTTAGGGAGAGCAGAATCTGCAAATGGGAAATGCAAATCCAGTGGGAAGATGCATCAAAGGAAGCACAAATAAGAGACCACACGGGGGAACAAGAGTCAACAGACCAAAAGGATTCCCTTAACGAAGAGTTTAAACGAGATCTTCGGGAGGAGACTAGAAACAAGACTGGACCTACCGAGGAAGCTAGTAACTACCAGATCTTCGGGATTCTGCTGAGGAATACAGACATGTTACGGATGTTGGTAATAACCATTCATCCTAGACTCCACTAGGGATACTAGTAACAACCAACCATCTTGAGTTTAGAGATAGGTGAGCATTTCCAATAACCAACGGACTTTAAATGATGCTAGTAACGACTAGAATTTAGAAAAGTAGATCGGTAACAACCAGGTATCATACCAATAACAATTGGATTGCCAAACGATGCCAGTAACTATTGGACTTACATTGGAAAAAGGGGCAACGACCACGCTCCACACCAATAATAATTGGATTTTCAAACAATACCAATAACTACTAGACTTTAATAAGGAGACAGGTAACATTCAATGTCAAGGTACCAATAACAATTGGATTTCAAATGATGCCAGTAACTACTGGGCTTAACTGGAAAAATGGGTAACGACCATGCTCCATACCAATAACAATTGGATTTTCAAACAATGCCAGTAACTACTAGACTCCTTGGGAAATATTGGTGACAACCAAATCAAAGTACCAATAATAATTGGATTTCAAGAAATGCTAGTAACTACTGGACTTCCTGGGGAAGATTGGTGACAACCGAATCAAAGTACCAATAACAATTGGATTTCAAACAGTGCCAGTAACAACTGGACTTCACGGGGAAATGTTGATAAACAACATTTATAGAATATAACAGAGTTTGGATGAAAATTGCCAATTACAATTGGACTTTAACC
Source organism: Lathyrus sativus (assembly GCA_963859935.3). Taxonomy (NCBI): domain Eukaryota; kingdom Viridiplantae; phylum Streptophyta; class Magnoliopsida; order Fabales; family Fabaceae; genus Lathyrus; species Lathyrus sativus. Next base: position 12,898,262 of record CAWUDS030002219.1, on the reverse strand, counting down.
AATGCCACTAACCACTGGACTTTCAAGAGCAGACAGGTAACGACCAAACACTTTACTATCAATAACAATGGGTTTTCAATTAACGCCAGTAACTACTGGATTTTATTGGGGATTAGTGACAACCAAAACTGTGGTACCAATAATAATTGGATTTCGAATGATTTGCTAGTAACAACTGGATTTTTTGGGAAAGATTGGTGACAACCAAATCAATGTACCAATAACAATTGGATTTCAAACAATGCCAGCAACTACTGGACTTTAATGGGGAAGACAGTAACAACCAAACCACATACCAATAACAATTGGATAAGCAATGCTAGTGACTCTACTGGACTTCCAGGGAAAGACTGGTGACAACCAAATCAACGTACCAATAACAATTCGATTTCAAACAATGCCAGTAACTACTGGACGTCAAGGGGGAGATAGGTAACTACCATATCTTAAGGTACCAATGACAATTGGATTTCAAACAACGCCAGTAACTACTGGACTTACTGGAAAAGATTGGTGACGACCAAATCAAGGTACCAATAACAATTGGGTTTCAAATAATGCCAGTAACTACTAGACTTCAACGGGGAAGTTGGTAACAACTGAACCACATACCAATAACAATTGGATCTTGAAAACATAATAACTACTATGTCTTAGCAGAGTCTGTTAACCAACAGAACTTCAGTTGGGCGTAGATTTAGGTAAACACTGGATCTCAAAGATAAGTATTAGTAACAACTAATATCTTGGTAGACACCAATAAGCAGTATCAGATATTGCTAGTTACAACTAGTTTCCCTGGGGATATAAGCATTTATCACAATAATACTTAACCCATACAACTTGACCAAGTTGGGGTAAAAAACCATAAAGCGAGCTCGTAACAACAGGTTTGGAGCAACAGGATGGGTAACAACCAAAGGATCTCAAAGGCTACGGCCAGAACAGAAGTATGCAAATAGATGCGTATGCTAATGGTATGATGCAAATGTAAATGCAGACCGACTCACAGAGGGGAAATTACTCACATCGAGTCCCAACGTCACTACCCAAGATAAAATCTTTCACCGGGGAGAGTAGAGTAACTTTCCCGAAGGGATTTGGTCATTGCTTTTGCAAACTTGCGGAGGAGAAGTCACGACTTCTATAGCATGGCGGTCTCTAAGTGCAACCTTATCTGAAGATGGTATTAAGCTTTCTACTACTCTGCTCTCACGAGAGGAGTCTAATATCGTCATGTCACACCTTTCAAGTTATGGCTTGTTTATTCGATTAGTTTTTCAAAACAATTTTGTTCTTTCAAAAACACTTTGCTTTCAAAACTCATTATTAATGAATAAGTGAGATTTGCATAACAAGAAAAATACAGATCACAACAATGGTTGGTCCGAAATCTGATTTCATTAATAGGCGAGAACCTTACAAATGGCAAAGTTTTAGGAACAATTACAATTGGAAAAATGGCAAAACAAAACAAGATGGGTTACAAAATCCAACAATGATCCAGCCCTACTAACTAGTAGTCCATATGATTCTCCGCTTCTGACGAGGATGGCGGATGGTGATCCTCTTGATTATTTTTCACGGGCTTAACAACTTCTGACGCAATGAAAGCCTTGCCCCTAACTTTTGTCTGAATTGCCCTTTCGGGTTTTCGACTCAGCGAGTCCTCTTTTAGGCATAGTATTTCTTTACGGCATTTGATTTGATGGGGTACTTAAGTGGTTCACCGTCCATTGTCTCAAGAATTAGAGAGCCTCCAGAGAAAACAATTTTCACCACAAAGGGGCCGTCGTAGTTAAGCATCCATTTTCCACGCATATCCTTCTGAATTGGTAGGACCTTTCTGAGCACAAGTTCTCCTTCCTTGTACTTTTTGAGGTAGACCCTTTTATCAAAAGTTCTCTTTATCCTTTTCTTATATGTCTGACTGTGACACATTGCAATCATCCTCTTTTCATCAATGAGATTTAGAGAGTTGAATTTTTCCTTTATCCATTCAGCTTCTTCAAGCTCTGCTTCCATTAAGACCCTTAACGAAGGTATCTCAACTTCGATGGGCAATACTGCGTCCATCCCATAGACAAGGGAAAAGGGCGTTGCCCTTGTTGAAGTGCGTACCAATGTTTTGTATCCGTGTAAGGAAAATGGCAGCATTTCGTGCCAGTCTTTGTAGGTTACAACCATCTTTTGCACTATCTTCTTGATATTTTTGTTCGCAGCTTCAACAACACCGTTCATCTTTGGTCTGTACGGTGAAGAGTTGTGATGTTTGTTCTTGAAACTATCACAAAGCTCTTTCATCATTTTGTTGTTCATATTTGACCCATTGTAAGTGATAATTTGATCAGGGATACTGTATCGGCAGATGATCTCTTTCTTAATAAAACGAGTAACCATTTGTTTGGTGACATTGGCGTACGACGCAGCTTCTACCCACCTGGTGAAGTAGTCGATAGCAACGAGGATGAAACGATGACCATTAAAAGCCTTTGGCTTGATTTCTCTAATCATATCTATTCCCCACATTGCGAATGGCCAAGGCGATGTCAATACATTAAGAGGATGTGGAGGAACATGCACCTTGTTAGCGTAGATTTTGAATTTGTGGCATCTCTGAGCGAAAAGGATGCAATCTGTTTCTAGGGTCAACCAATAATAACCATCCCTCAATATTTTCTTTGCCATGGCATGGCCGCTCGCATGAGTGCCGAAGGTACCTTCGTGCGCATCTGTCATCAACAGGTCTGCCTCTTTCCTTTCAACACATCGGAGCAGGACCATATCATGATCTCTTTTATACAGGGCCCCGTTGCTGATGAAGAACTTAGATGACAATCTTCATATAGCCCTCTTGTCAAGGTTAGAGGCTTCATCCGGATACTCTTGATTCTGAAGAAAGTTATTGATGTCATGGAACCAAGGTTTTCCATCAGATTCCTCATATGCCATCATGATATATGCTGGTGCAGTCTTTCTTTCGATGCAAATCAAAGGAGCCTCATTGACAAACTGGACCATCGATATCGATGCTAACATAGCCAAAGAATCTGCAATGTGATTCTTAGCCCTTAGGACATGTTTGAAAGTGATCTCGTCAAAGTACTCGATCATTTCCAAAATATGGTCTTTGTAAGGAATTAACTTCTCATCTCGAGTTTCCCATTCACCTTTGAGCTGGTAAATTACCAAGGTAGAGTCATCGACTACTTCTAGGATTTTGATGCAGAGGTAAATAGTAGCTTCAAGCCCCAAGATACAGGCTTCATATTCAGCTATATTATTGGTACATGAGAAGCACAATTTGGCGGTAACAACGATATATCCTCCAATTGGATTTTCCAAAACAGCCTCAACACCATGTCCTTTTTTGTTGGATGCCCCGTCAAACATCATCTTCCAACAGGATCCGGGTTCAGGACCTTCCTCTGGACCAGGTTCTGGTTTCATTCTTTAAATATATATCACATCTTCATTAGGGAACTCAAATTTGAGCTGTTGGTAATTATCTACAGGATGTTCAACAAGGTGTTCTGAGAAGACTCTGCCTTTAACAAATTTTTGGGCGACATACTGAATATCATACTCTGACAAGAGCATATGCCATCTGGCAAGTCTTCCAATTTGATCCGGATTTTCGAAGATGTATTTTATCGGGTACATCTTTGATATCAATAACATAGTGTGGCAGATCATGTATTGTCGTAGACATTTGGCTGCCCATGTCAAATCACAATAAGCTTTTTCTAGAGGCGAGTAACGACTCTCGTAATCAGTGAAATTTTTGCTTAGATAGTAGATTACGTGTTCCTGAAGGTAGGAAAAACACTTAGAAGGGGGGGGGGGGGTTGAATAAGGGTTTAAAAAAAAGGATGAAATAAAAATAACAAGGTATTTTTATCCTGGTTCGTTTAAACTCAAACTACTCCAGTCCACCCTACCCAGGTGATTTGCCTTTCTCAACAATGACTTAATCCACTAAATCAAACTGATTACAGTGTTAACCACTAAGACAAACAGTCTTAGTCTTCTCAAGGAATCTGACCACACTTGGTCTCTTAAGGAATCTTTTACAAAAGATAAACTAATAATGTGTTTAAGAGTTGCTTCTAAAAAGCTATATCACAACAGTGATTTTTACACAAGTTTAAGAACGAAATAAAAACTATTCAGCTTGAAGAATGTTTGTATGAGTTTCTTAGTTGAAAAAACTTGTCAAGTGATTTTGTCAAATGAATCGTCAATGTTGAAGTGATGCTGAAACTTGCTTTTATAGTACTTTGAAGTCCATTTCTCAAAGAATGTGCAATGCTGGGCATTCTGTTGCTTTTTGTCTTCTATTGACTTTTCCTTTCTCAGAAAGGGAATGTTCAGACAAATCCTTTTTGTCTGAATTCCTGTGTCAAGCACAAATGAGGAAAGAGACGTTTGGATAAGGACAAGGAATATGCCAACAGATCTTTATTTGAACAACATCTTCTTCAACAACTTTGTAACATCTTGCATCAGATCCTCTGATGATGTTCCTAGTTCTTCAGATCAGAGTTAACTCTATCAGAATTACTCTATCAAAGTGTTGCAACAAAGTGCTTTAGTGTGAATATCTTTATCAGAGCATACTTGCTTATCATAGCAGACTTGCTTATCAGAGCAGACTTGCTTATTAGAGCCTCTGTACTTGCAGCGTTGAGTACTTTCAGAGTCTTCTGATTCTTTACACATGCCTTTACGCTCAGAGTCTTCTGCAGCTTTACATATGTAGCTTTGCTCAAATCCTTCTCATCTTCGCTCAGAGTCACTGTAGCAGATCAAAGTCTTTTGATGTATTTCTTATGACGCTCAGAGCTTTATCGTTCTGTGGTGTTCAGAGGCGTTCTTGCTTCCAGAATAATATTAATTTTGATATCTGAAACAAATAAACACTTGAACAGAATTAGAGTATATATTTCTTTTATACAAAATTTCATTAATGTTATCATCAAAACAATGAGATATATTAAACACCAATATGTGTTCTAACAATCTCCCCCTTTTTGATGATGACAAAAACTATGGGAAAGTTTGTTTAAACAGAAAAAAATATTACTCCCCCTGAGAATATTAATCTCCCCCTGAAATGAATACTTCTGGAAAGAATAAATACTTCCCTTTTAGTTCTTGTATTCTTTTCAGCGTTAGAGCACACTTGTAGATTCTCAGACTTTAGTTCAGAGTTAATTCTTAGAATTTTATTAGATGAGAATTATTAGCTCTAAAACACTCAAAATATGATTAGATAAGATATGTCATGTATGAGTTGCCTTTTTGGTAACTGTTTATGTGAATTATCAAAATTACCATTTTCTCCCCCTTTTTGTCATATCAAAAAGAATTATCTGATTAAGAAAAACTTTAAGACAGAAAAAACGCAGAGGAAAACAATAAGTCATAAGATAGATTCTGTTGGAAAAACATAACATTCACAGAAGCATTTGGTAAACAGAATCTAGAAAAGACAAACATATAACACATAAGTGCACAAACAACAAAGAAACTAAGATGAAGAACGGGAAGCCAAAATCCTCAGAAGATTCGTTATCTCAGATGTGGATTCTTCTTGATTCGCCATCCAAGTCTTGATTTCTTCAGTGGTCTTCTCTTGCTTTACCATCCATGATCTTATCTCAGTGTTGCTAGCCTCCAGCTGAGCAAACTTAGCATTCAGATCTCCATCTTCTATCTTCACTTCAGATGACCTAGGAGCAGATACAGAAGAAGATGCAGTGTGAACAACCAGAGAAGCAGATGCATTCTCTACAATCATGTCAGAAGGTTGAAAATAGACAAGAGTTTCTTCTGGACCAAGAGCAGAATCTTCTGGAGTGACTTCTTCAGGCCTAGACACTTCAGCAGTTTCAGAAGGAATACACACATCCGTTACAGAGGTATTTTCCAGAAGCAAGGTTGGATTTCTGCGAACTCTCAGGAGAGTGAGTCTGACAGCTTCAGCAAATCTGACCTTTGCATCGTCAGAGCAAATCTCTTGAAGATTTGAAGCCACAGAGTTGAATCTGGTTCTGAATCTCTTCCAGATAGCTTCAAAATCATCAGGATTCATACTTGAAAGACATTCCTTCTTACCAGAAGATAACTACATTTTTATTTCTTTTTCAAAACCAGCAAACAGTGTACCAACATCTAGCCTAGGTTTGGGTTTCAGATAGGCTTCAAAGGGCGATATTTTAGGGGTAACAGAGGTTAAAGGTACGGAAAAAGAAGGAATAAAAATAACAGGTGGATTTGATGAAGAAGGAATATGGACAGATGAAGTATTAACAACCTTAGGTGCAGAAGGGGTTGGTTCAGATGAAAAGGTATCATCCTCAGGGTCAGATAGGATAAAAACAAAGGGTTTGAGAAAAGAAGAGATGACATATGATCTATCAGAATCAGTGGAATCAGATGAATCAAAAGATTTAGATGATCCAGATGAGACTGGAAACACAGTCGTGAGAGGTTGGAGATCAAGAACAACAGGTTCAGAAGTTTGATTTTCAGATGGGGGATGTTCAGAAGGTTGGTTTACAGATGGATTTGGTTCCGAAGTTTGTGGAATAGAAGATGGGGTTTTATCAGAAGTATTTTTCTGATGGATGTTGAAGGAAGGTGTGGATGGTACAGATGTAGTGTGTTTAGATGATTCTGGTTGTTGTGGTTCAGAAGTTTGATGTTGTTGAGGTTTAGAGTGTAGTGGTTGAGATTTGTGTGTTTCAGATGATATGGGTTCAAAGGTTTGTGGTTGAGATGATATAGGTTCAGAAGTGTGAGGAGGAGGAGGTTCAGATGATGGTGTTACTGTTGCTTGTTCTGAAATAGAAGGTAAATGTACAGAAGGGTTACCTTTCTACTTCTTGAAGCGTTTTGGCTTTGCAGGAGATGCTTCGATAGAAGCTTTCTTCTTGGGCTTCAAAGATCCTTCCTCTGAGACCTTTCTTCTCTTTCTCTTCTTCTCTCCATAGAAGTTTGGACCTGGTTCATTTGCTCTTTTGATCAAATCGGCGGCAAGGGGGTTCCCTCTGCTAAGCATTAAGCAATGTAGGTGTCGCTACTGCGAAAAAAGGTGCCGAAAAAGACAGAAGAGTCGCCACCTATCATTATTTATCCCAAAGAGGGAAAGGAAACGATCAGGAAAAACCTAGCGAAAAGGATAAGATCGGTCGTCGCAACCAAATCTCTGGGTTTGGGAGTCGGGTACGCAAGGGGAAGGTATTAGCACCCCTCACGTCTGTTATACTCAACGGGATCCATGCTTGTTTGTGTTTATCTGACGGGTTGTTTATCTATCTACCTATCAAGGCTGGCCAAAAGAAAAAGAAAGGACTTTACAGAGTGTCGCTGCTCTGGGCCTACGTATTCCCTCGTGCAATGGGAAAGTCAGAGTCAACGTAGTTCGGCTAACTACGGGTGATGGGGGGAAGGTTGCTCGCCAAGACGTCACATCTTGCGCCTAGGTATTCTCATCAGAGAAATCAGAGCGAACGTAGTTCGGGATGAAACAGAACACAGGTTCGTTCACGTGTTTTTTACCCGAGTAAAGTTAAACTACAGTTCTATCAGTTAGAGACAACGCCTGTTTGCGGTAGAACTGAAGCTTAACAACATTCTTTTCATCAGAAAAGGTTTTCCTTGAATTAAGGACCCCAAAGGGAAAAATGAGGTTTGAATGTTTGTTTTTGTCTTTTACGAGAAGAAGTGTTTTTTTATGAATGTTTGCAATTCGTACTGCACTAGAGACTATGACTTAGGAACGAATGCGTCACATATCATCCTAAGGACGTATACTAAACACTCTAGGTAATCGAGAAGAAGCCCCCCAATCACCACTTCCTAAGTAGCATAAGGCTCGTAACGTACGGTACAAATTTGCCTTTATTAGGTGTTTTACTGTTGTTTTGAGATGAGAAGGAGAAAAGGACTCTACAGGGGAAACTATCAAGCATCCTACTGTTGTCATACAATATGGTCCTAATGTTAAGTTTGAAAGGGAATCTATCCTACTGTTATCATGCATGAATTAAACCTAAAGTTCTATCATCACTATCCTTAAACAAGGAAGTGAGAGCCCTAGAGGGACATGCAAAGGAAAACAACAACAACAACAAAAATCATTAAGCAGATGAAACATAAAGTAACTAGATGCAGATGCAATGCAACAGTACAAGCAAGGGAGACAAGCTCAACCTTTGAATGCAAACATGGGATGCAAACAGAGATGCACAGAATAAGCACACAAGCAAAGGGAGACAAGCTCAACCTTTAATGTAAACACGATAAAAGGAAAAGAAACAATCAAGCAAAAGGAGACTAGTTCAACCTTTAATGCAGTCATGCACCTAAACAAAAGGGTATCTACACATGCAAGTCTATCCTAATGCATCACAACAAGCAGGCAAACATGAGGGAGAGAGGTAAACAAGATGAGCAACAAGGAAGTCATCCCAAGCTACATCAGGTTTAGATGTGTGGCAACACGAGAGTCCATCTCAGGCTCAACCTCTTTATGGAATGCACATAGTACTTCCTAAAGAAGACCATGCTCTCACAAGAGGGATCCTGAGATAGTAGGATAGATGAAAGTGAGTGTGTGTACAAGGTACTTGAGTCCTTAAGGCTCAAACTTCTCATGGAATGCACATAGTACTTCCTAAGGAAGACCAGGCTCTCACAAGAAGGATCCTGGGTCATAGGACTTGGAGGAGAAGAGGAGCATAGTGTGAACCTAAGGAACCCACCATGTCATTGAATGTCCATCAGGGGCTCAAATTTCTCATGGAATGCACATAGTACTTTCTAAGGAAGACCAGGCTCTCACAAGAAAGATCCTGAGAATGTAGGACTTGGGAAATGAAAAGAATGATGATGGGAGACATAATGAAAACCTAAGGAATTCACCATGTTCTCAACCAAACTCATCATTCAGGGATAGTCCTCAATGGTTCAACTACTTATGGAATGCACAGAGTACTTCCTAAGGAAGACTAGGCTCTCACAAGCGGGATCCAAATATCATAGGACTATGCTTTAGAAGAATCAAGAAATCAAACAAAAGCATCCAAGGAACCTTAAAAGCAAGGCTCTAAAGGACATCTATCCTAATGGAGCTATGGATATGAGAAGGACTTGAAGACTACCCTACAAAGGTATAAAACTAGGTACTAAGGGTTCATGGAGAGATTGGGTGCTTAAGGTTTGCTAAAAGGTTCACTTAAAGGCAAAACTATGAGAAGGTCATGTGTAGGACACAATAAAGATAGCCATAAGGTAAAATCTAAGAAAAATAGTAAATCACTCCTAAAAAATATAATAAAACTTTTAAAAATCACTTAATGTCTTAAGAGTCTAGGGTTAAAATCTTGGATCAAAATCCTAATCCTAAGGGAATTAACAAAGAGCAGCATCCTAAGGTGTGCTATGAAAGGTGTAAATGGGAAGGGTCCTAAAGAACTAGTACAAAACCTATGCAAAAGGTATATAAAAAATACAAGAAAAATACTACAATATTATTCAATGTATCAACAATCATCATACAAAAGATCAGGCATTTATTTGGATTATTGATGGAGAAAGAAAATCACAAAGCAAGGCATGTAATTTTACATCTATTAAAAACACATATTATGAGAAAATACACAATTAATTGGAAAAGGAATTAAATTTGCAATTAAAAATATACAAAATTAAAGGACATGCCAAACTACCTACATGAATTTTTCTAGGATTTATTGACCTTATTTATTATTTTTTCTGAATTAAAAAGAAATAGAAAATACAATGCAAATAAAAGAAAAGAAATAAAAATGAAAAAAAGCTGGGGGTGCAGGAAGTAATTGTTTTCACGTTGTAATTGGTTGGGTTACTATGCTAGGGGGTGCCAATAACAATTCAGCCCTAAGCCCAAGTCAACAAAAGGTAAACGGATAGATCCCATGTGCTTCAGTCAATGAAGGCTTAGGGTACGTCTTAATCACGTGCGTGCGTTATCCTAGTATTCAGATCCTATGAACTACGAGCTGCCACGTCAACAGTCAATGGTCAACATCTTTGAGATTCAACCACATACATTGGATTAGCGGACCAAGTCACAAGATCTTACGGTCACGATTAAAACTGGGATTTAAACCTGGAAAGAGGAGGGAAACACAGACAGTGGAGGGGACGGTGGCCGGACTTGCTCCGGTCATCTTCTTCCTTAGATCACTACAGTGAAATTCTCCCAAACTCAACCAAAATTCACAATTTCTCAGCCTAAAATGATCTACATTTCACGATGATCATGAAACTAACGTTTGTTTTTATTTTTGAAGCCTAAACCATCTAAAACGAAAGCTTGCAAGGTTTGGAGTTCTGTCAAGAATTGTCACGATTGCTCACCAAAACTATCTTAAATCGTTCTAAGAACCTAGGGGATTGTAAATCTATAACAATGGCACATGATTTCATCAAGAACATAGAGTATTGGTGAGAAATAAATTACCTATTGGAGCACCTCCAATGGGCCTTCAGATGAAGCTCAAACTTGTGGAAAATGTGCAGAATCCTTCCTTGATCATCAATGGAGCTTCTGCAATCCTTGATTTGGCTTGAAAGTGGCTCAATCTTCAAACTCGAATTTCAATTTTGCTCCACTTTTCCATAACTGAATTCTGTTATTTTTGGCTACAAAATCCGTTTTTTCTGTTAGGAATCATTAGAGAGATTATATACAATGGATATTGATCAATTTCAGGCCCAATAGAAGCCCATGGGAGTCCAATTGAATTTCCACATTTTCACTTTTGAAGTTTTTTGATATGGATGAAAACAGAGCCAAAATCTTTCTAAATTGATTCATATCATTTGCTTGAGGTGTAAGGAATATGTATGGCTGAGATTGAAGCCTTGAAAGTGAGCCAATGGTTGATTTGAGTTATGTTACTTCAAAGTGAAGTAACCTTGAATTTGGCCATGGAAATGGATTCAAACTTGATTTGTAATATTGCCATTGTTCTTAAAACATCATTTGGACTCAAAAAAAGCACAAATATGACATGAATTGGTTTAATTGGCATTAAATCCAAACTAGCCCTTTTCAAGCTTCCTTTCATGAAATTTCTTTCACACATTTTCCAATCCAAGCCATGTCAATGATCTCTTGAGGTTTTGTTGAACAAACGATGCCATTTTGAGCAACTTTTAAGTTGGAAAGATTTTCATTTGAGGTATGCAAGGTGGTGAAATTGACCTATAACCAAAATGGCCTATAATCTTACTTTCCCAAAATGCCCTTGCCTTGCAAGTCTCATATCTTGAGTTCTACAAATCCAAATGAGGACTTCTAGTACTCTTTGTAAAGCTAAGATCACGAGGAACAACATTAATATTTGGGTCAAGATGAGGAGAGACATCCTTCTAGCTCAAAAATGTCTTGGAAGTTGGTTGACTTTCAAGTACCAAAATCACATTCATCTGATGACCTGTAACTTGTCTGCTTCATAACTTGAGTTCTATAAATCAAATCAAGGAAATATATTACTCAAAAGAAAGCTAAGAACATGCTCTACAATTATCATGTGGATGTCAAGATGAGATGAAACTTGTATCTTGAGTTATGTGGTCTTGAATTTAGGCACTGAGAGAGGGGATTTTACACTGTCAAGCTTAGAAACCCTAGCTCAATTACTTCTCACACTCTTGAATATTGATGAATTGATCTTGAAATGATCTCTTAGGTGTCTCAACATAATGTTCCATGATCACAGTTTCTTGGAATTGAGTCTTAATCTCCTTAGGACTCACAGTTGACTTAGGGTTGACGAGGTGGAAACCCTAATTGCACCACCTCTGGCTGTGGCCTCTTGCACTTGATATAATGACATGGATGAGCTCCTATAATGACCCTAAAGGTATCCCATGAGCTTCCTTAATGCTTTACACACACACCCATGGATTCAAAATCATCTGTTGAGCTTTTCATGGCCTCCAAGATAGGAGGTGAACCACATACCTTCATCTGCTCCTTGACCTTTTCTGATGGTGGTGATAAGCCCTTGAATAGCTTGAATATAACCTCTTAATTAGGCTTAGGCCTTGATAACCTCTTCTTGATGAGCACATCCCTCTCAATCTCCTACAAATGGACTATGATATGCAAATGCTAATGCTATGAATGCAGTGCTAAGGCTATATGAATGTAGTGCTAAGGCTATATGAATGCAGTGAAACAAAAGCCAGTTAAATAAAAAGGTTGGGCAAATTTTGGGGTGCAACAGTAGGCCATAACAATTTCCCTTGGTTCTTCAGTAGTGAACATAGGAAAGTCATCTAAAGGAATTCTCATATGGCTTACTTCTTCAATGTTGATCTGAATTGGTGCAGAAGTAAGTTCTTCCACTATCCCTATCCTTTGTAGACTCTTTCCATTTAGAGGCTTTCCAACAATTGAAGCTAACTCTTCTTTCTGACCAGCCTCTGTCAGATAAGCCACTAATCCATTCTCAGTCAGAATATCTGAGATAAGTCTTTCCATAGGGATCCAATTTCTGATCTTTTGGTGCTTAGTTCTGACTTCCTCTCTGGACAGTTTCACACGACTCCACAGATGAGTAAAAAGTAAGTGAGCCAGATCCACCTTGATGCCTTTACCCAGACAGTGTATGCAACCTAAGAAGATCTTTGCCCAGATCTTGTAATGAACCTTTAAATCCTTTATTTTGTTTGAAACTTCCCAGAAGTGAAAACTTCACTGTACACGTCATCCATTTCAATACGACTTGCTGGCAAATGAGTAACACCATCTGTTTCCTCATATCCTATCAACTTGCGAATCAGATCTTCAATGATGATAATCTCTTTACCCAGAACTGAAGAAACGATGAATTTGGGGTAAACTGTTGCATGGATCCAAAATTCTTTAACCAAACAAGGATAAACTGGACCTATCAGTCTATCAAAATACTTTGTCCATCCTTGTGATGACACAATTGGGCGCAAATCAAAACCATTTACAACAATACTTTCAAAATCTACCAATAACTCACATAAAACTTCCAGTTCATCAACAGGTGTGAGAAGAGTTCTTACAGGTTCTTTGAACGGAGCAGGACCCATATTAGAAGATGTAACTACAACCATTGTTGATTCAAACTGTTGACAGGTTGAAGATGAAGTTGCCATTGTTGATGTGGTGAGATAACGAGATCTTCTTTGAGATTTGGGTTTGGGAGAGAGGAAGAAGCAATGAAGCAAGCAAAATTGCATATAAGTGAGAGAGAGTGAAAAGTGTGAGAAGTGTTGTGTTGTGGAATATATAGGGGCAAAAATTAGGGCACACATTCACACGTTCAGCATTTAATTTAATTAATTTAAAATAAAAAGTCACATAAAAAAAAATAATGATTTAAAAGCATTTAATGATTCTGACAAGCGTTGGAAGGAAAACGAGAAATTGAGAATTCAACAGTACCTCTAAACGACGTCTCATTGTTTACACTCCACCTTTTCATATTTCATGTGACACGTGTTTGATGTTGATGTGCCTCCGAATCTCTTTAGAATAAGAAACATTAATCAACGCTCAAATCCTCTGAGACTTGTTAGTTCAGAGTTTCACAAAATAAATAACATAAAAGAAATAATCAGATGAAATATTTCAGAGTATAGACATTAAACATTTATCATCTGAATAAATTTGCTTTTGAATAATAGTTTTATTCTGGACAAAAATCCATACTAATATTCTTCAGAATAAATTTAAACCTATCTTCAGCAAGGGGTTTTGTGAAGATATAAACCCATTGATGGTCTGTATCAACAAAATTCAAACTTATAATTCCCTTCTGAACATAGTCTCTGATGAAATGATGTTTAATATCTATATGCTTTGCCTTAGAGTATAAAATAGGGTTTTTAGATAGGCAAATAGCAGAAGTATTATCACAGAAGATAGAAATGTTACTCTCATGTATCTGATAATCTTCTAGTTGACTTTTCATCCAGAGCATCTGTGTGCTACAACCAGCAACAACAATATATTCTGCTTCTGTTGTTGAAAGCACTATTGTGGGTTGCTTCTTGCTGAACCATGAGATCAAATGAATTCCCAGAAACTGACAGCTTCCAGAAGTACTTTTACGTTCTATTTGTCTCCAGCATAATCAGCATCACAGAATCCAACTAATCTGTATTCATCAGATATTCTGTAATACAAACCCACGTTAGTAGTACCTTTCAGATACCTCAGTATCCTCTTAATAGCTGTTAAGTGAGATTCTCTAGGATCTGATTGGAATCTAGCACATAGACAAACACTAAAGAGGATATCGGGTCTAGAAGCAGTCAAGTACAGAAGAGAACCAATCATACCTCTGTAGAGCTTCTGATCTACCTTTTTACTTACCTCTTCTTTACCTAGAGTGCTTGTTGGATGCATTAGGGTCTTTGCTAGCTTACTTTCTGTCATGTTGAGTTTCTTCAGAAGCTCCTTTACATACTTTGTCTGATGTATGTAAGTGCCTTCTGGAGTCTGATTCACTTGAATTCCCAGAAAGAATCTGAGTTCTCCCATCATGCTCATTTCAAATTCTTCCTGCATAGATTGAGCAAACTCCTTTCCAAGCATAATATTGGTAGTTCCAAAAATAATTTCATCAGCATAAATCTGACAGATTAAAATGTCTTTCTTAATTGATTTATGGAAGAGAGTAGTATCAACTTTTCCTCTGATAAAATTATTTTCTAGAAGAAAATTACTCAGCCTCTCATACCAAGCTCTGGGAGCTTGTTTTAAACCATAGAGTGATTTCTTCAGTTTAAAACATGTTCTAGAATTTATTCATTTTCAAAACCAGGGGGTTAATGAACATAAACTTCCTCTTCTATGAAGCCATTTAAGAAAGCACTTTTAACATCCATCTGATAAAGAGTGATGTTATTCTGTGCAGCAAAAGAAATAAGTAAGAAAATAGATTCTAACCTTGCCACAGGAGCATATGTCTCTGTGTAATCTATACCTTCTTGCTAACTATATCCTTCATCAACCAGCCTAGCCTTGTTTCTGATAACATCTCCTTGCCCGTTCATCTTGTTTCTGAAGACCCATTTTGTTCCAATGATATTGAATCCATTTGGTCTTGGAACCAGATCCCAAACATCATTCCTTGTGAATTGGTTAAGCTCCTATTGCATAGCAAGTATCCAATCATTATCTTGCAGAGCCTCATCCACAGATGTAGGTTCAATGATTGACACCAAGCCAAACAATGACGTTCCAGATGATTTGAGAAAGAATCTTGTTCTGATAGGGTCATCCTTCTTTCCAATTATCATTTCCTCTGGATGAGAGGCTTTGATTCTGGAGGATCCTTTTAGAAAGGGTTCTTCATAAATGTTTAACTTGTCCAGCTGAGCAGCTAAAGGAGTAGCATCTGAAGTAGCTTCTGGTGCTTCTGCTTGAGCTTTGTCTGCCTCTGATTCTTCAGAGTCTGTGAGAAGAACTTTTCTATCTGCAGAAATTTCAAGCTGCTTTGGCTTTTGATTGCCAAACTTATCATCAAATTTAACATGAATTGATTCCTCTACAATATGTGTCTCAGTATTGTATACTCTGTAGCCTTTAGAGCGTTCAGAATATCCAAGCATGAAACACTTCTGAGCATTAGAATCAAACTTGTTAGATTTTCCTTAGTATTCAAAATAAAACAAACACATCCAAAAGGATGGAAATAAGAAATGTTGGGCTTTCTATTCCTCCACAATTCATAAGGAGTCTTCTCCAGAAGAGTTTTTACAGACATTCTGTTCTGAATATAACAAGCTGTATTAATTGCTTCTGTCCAAAAATGTTTTTCCATGTTAGTCTCGTTGATCATGGTTCTGGCCATTTCTTGCAATGTTCTATTTTTCCTTTCTACAACTCCATTATGTTGAGGAGTTCTATTTTGCCATGTTAGACACTCGCTAGCACGTTCGCTAGGCGAGCTGGTCGCGAACGTTCGCTAGGCGAGCAATAGCGAATAGGTAGCGAATGGTCCCAGACTTGGACAAAATGCATGTTGAGGTGTTCGCTGGTAGCGAATGGGGGTAGCGAAGGTTCGCTGAGAGAGCGAGGTAGCGAACAAAGTCAGAGGCTTCTGTTTGCCTTCGCGAGCTTGTTCGCTAGGCGAACAAGTAGCGAATACTCGCTAGGAGCTCGCTAAGCGAGCAGAGTGGCGAGCGTGACAGGTTGTGGTTTCTTTAATGTTTTCATCTGAGGTCGGGTTTCCGACTTAACTTTGATTCTTTTCTTGCTCGAGGCATCGATCATGCGGAGTTATATTGTGTTGTGGGTAGCCGTATGGCGTGAATCCTAGATTGTAAATTTCGGAATGTGTAATGTGGTCGTTTGGCAATTTGGTGCAATTGTTCGAATTAAATGGAATTGCATGGTGATATTGAATGTGAATGTGCATAATTGTATATACTTGTATAATATGAAGAATGCATGAATATGTTTGTAAACATGTGTGCATTTTAAGAGTGTATTGAGTCGTGTTGCATGTGTAGCATCATGATTGTATTCTTGTGTGTCTGATCCCGCGTAGGATCTGCCGAAATGGTCGTGTGCCCTTGTGGGGTGTGAGCGATGGTTTAGTTACTTTGATCCCTAGGAGGATCTGCAGAAACGATCGTGTGCCCTTGTGGGGTGTGAGCGATGGTTTATTTTGATTCTGTGGAGAATCTGCAGAACAGTTGTGTGCCCTTGTGGGGTGTGAGCAACCGGATTGTGTGCCCGTGTGGGGTGTGAGCAATCCTGAAACATCGTGTACCCATGTAGGGTGTGAGCGATGGGTGAACATCATAGGCCCGATGGGGAGTTACTTCGGTAACGAGCGATGGTTCCATTTTGGTTCTTCAATTGAGCCTGCTGAACAAGTCGGTACCCGCATTTGCATCTGCATAGAGTCGTGAGTCGGTCTCTATGAGTTACATTATCATCTTTATATGATGTTTGAGTGAATTGAACATAATTGTAAATGTTTATGTGAAATGCTATGAATTGTGAAGCATGAATTAGTGAATGTGCTTGATTATGTGCGTTTACATTGTGATGTATTGTGACAAGTTATGGTGAGAAATATGAATTTCGAGTATGTTATAATTGTGTTTTATGGTACACATAATTTTATGCATTGTTTGTTATGATAATGTTTCTCACTCTTCTGCTGTTTTATAATGCTCTATGAGGCATTGCATAGTAGGATGCTGGAGGTCTTTTGTGAATTGAGTCTTCAGTTCTTTTGGTCAGATGGCTCTGATATGTAACACTGGGTAGTTAGGAATTGTTTTGATTCTTTTGTGATACATCTGTGTATGTATCTGCTGCTGAATGTTTTGTAAACTTAACTGATGAATTGAATTAATCTTAATGATGGATATGATGCTGAATGTTTTGTCAACTTAACTGATGAATTGAATTAATCTGAATGATGTATATGATGCTTATGTTAATGAAGTGATTTCAATGTTTAGATGTTTCTGCTTTATTCTAAATGTTGATATGTGGGTTTTAAGTGCTATGCTTTGTTTTTAGTTGAGATTTACCCCTTTTGTTAAATATCTTTATGAGCAGGTATTATTTATGTTTCGTTTCATGGATAATGTGATGCGCCTCTTTTATACCATGTTTTCAATTATACTCTGATGGAATTTTTATTAAGTGCCTAAATGATTTAATTGATTTATTTGGGGGTATAGAAAGGGGGTGTTACATTAAGTGGTATCAGAGCTAGTGTTGAGTCTGTTGTGTCTGTCTTCTTGTTGTGTTGGTTAAACGGTTGTTTGACCTTGTTGTTATTTTTGGGAATCCTCAAAATATGGCTGGTCGTAATGACACTGCTATGGCTGCGGCATTGGAGGCTATGGCAAGGGCGGTGCAAGGTGCGCCAAATGTGAATGCGAATGATGAGTTTAGAAAGAATCAGCCGCCTGTATTCAAAGAAAGGTTTGATCCTGACGGTGCTCAGATCTGGTTGAAGGAGGTTGAGAGAATCTTTAGAGTTATGAACTATGCTGAAGGAAACAAGGTGAGACTTGGGACTCATATGTTGAGGGAAGAGGCTGATGACTGGTGGGTCAGTATGAGGCAAGTTCTTGAGGTAGATGACGAGGAAATTACTTGGAATTTGTTCCGCACTGAATTTTTGAGGAAGTACTATCCTGAGAGTGTGAAGGGTAAAAAGGAAATGGAATTTCTTGAGTTGAAGCAAGGCAACATGTTTGTGGTAGATTACACGGCTAATTTTGTGGAATTAGTGCAGTTTCATCCTCATTATGCAGCTGTTACGGCGGAGTTCTCTAAGTGCATTAAGTATGAGAATCGCTTGCGTCCGGAGATAAAGCACGCGGGGGGTTACCAGAGGATACGAAGATTTTCGAACTTGACCGAATGTTGTAGGATTTTTGAAGAGGATAGTAGAGCTCGTTCTACTCACTACAAGAGTTTGAGTGAGAAGAAAGGCAAGCAACAAGTGAAGAGTGGACCTTATGTGACGCCTTTTGATAAGGGCAAGTATAGGGGAAACTTCGATAGGAAATCTGGAGGTGGAAGTTCGGGTGCAGTCAAATGTTACAAGTGTGGCGTGATGGGCCACAAATCTTTTGAGTGTGGGAAGCCTACGGAGAAGTGTGCTACTTGTGGAAGTTTTGGACATAACACTTCTGAGTGTAGAAGGAATGTGGTAAAGTGTTTTAACTGTGGAGAAGTTGGTCATATTAGTACCAACTATACCAAACCAAAGCAAGCTCCGTCGGGTGGAAAAGTATTTGCATTAGCCGGTTCAGACACTACTAATGCGGATCACTTGATCAAAGGTACGCGCTTTATTAATAATATGCCTTTAGTTGCTATTATTGATACTGGAGCGACTCATTCATTCATTTCTCTTGAATGTGCTAAGCGTTTGGGTTTGCGCATGGTTTTCTTTGAGTGGTGGCATTGTTATTGAGACTCTTGCTTCAGGGTCGGTAACTACTTCTTTGGTGTGGGTAAGTTGTCCCTTGACCATGTATGGTAAAGACTTTCTTATGGATTTGGTGTGTTTGCCGTTGAAAGGCTTGGATGTGATTTTGGGTATGAATTGGTTGCAATTTAATAGAGTTCATTTATATTGCTATCATAAGTTGGTAAGATTTCCTTCTTTGGAAGATGATGAAAGTGAAAGTTTTCTATCCACTAAAGAGTTGAAGAAACTTTTGGCGGACGAAGCTCAGTTGTTTGGTTTGTTTGCATCGTTGTCGGTACAGGACAAGGTTGAACTTGATGTGTTTCCGGTAGTGTGTGAATTTCCAGAAGTGTTTCCGGAGGATTTTACGGATGTACCGCCAGAAAGGGAATTTGAATTTTCTATTGATCTAATTTCGGGTACTAGACCAATTTCGATGGCACCGTATCGTATGTCAGCATCAGAATTGGTAGAGTTGAAGAAGTAGTTGAATGAATTGTTAGAAAAGAGATTTGTTAGACCAAGTGTTTCTCCTTGGGGTGCATCGATGTTGTTAGTAAAGAAAAAGGATAGGAGTATGCGGTTATGTATTGATTATCGACAGTTGAACAAAGTGACAATTAAGAATAAGTATCCGCTTCCTAGAATTGATGATTTGATGGACCAATTGGTTGGAGCATGGGATTTTAGCAAGATTGATTTAAGATCAGGATATCACCAGATTCGTGTGAAGGAAGGAGATATTCAAAAGACGGCTTTTAGGACACGGTATGGACATTACGAATATTTAGTGATGCCATTCGGAGTTTCTAATGCGCCAGGTGTGTTTATGGAGTACATGAATCGTATTTTTCATGAGCAGTTGGATCGTTTTATGGTTGTGTTTATTGACGACAATCTGATTATTCTAAGTCTCAAGATGAGCATGAGGAACATTTAAGAATTGTGTTACAGATTTTGAGGGAGAAGCAGTTGTATGCCAAGTTGTTGAAGTGTGAGTTTTGGTTGTTAGAAGTGAGCATTCTTGGGCATGTTATTTCAGGTAATGGTGTTAGTGTTGATCCATCTAAGATTGATGCGGTAATGTAATGGGAGACACCTAGAAAGTTACTGAGATTCAAAGCTTCTTGGGCTTGGCAGGTTATTACTGGAGGTTTATTGAAGGATTTTCAAAGTTGGCACTTCGGTTAACGCAGTTAACTTGTAAAGGAAAGGCTTTTATTTGGGATGTTGATTGTGACAAGAGTTTTATGGAGTTAAGGAGAAGATTGACAACAACGCCGATCTTGATTTTTCCGAATCCTATAGAACCTTTTGTGGTATATTGTGATGCTTCTTTGACTGGTTTGGGTGGTGTTTTGATGCAAGATGGGAAGGTTGTGGCTTATGCTCCTAGGCAGTTAAGAGTGCACGAAAAGAATTACCCTACTCATGATATGGAATTAGCGGCCGTGGTATTTGTTTTGAAAATTTGGAGGCATTATCTTTATGGTGCAAGATTTGAAGTTTTTAGTGACCACAAGAGTTTGAAGTACTTATTTGATCAGAAGGAATTGAATATGAGGCAAAGAAGATGGCTAGAGCTTTTGAAGGACTATGATTTTGGATTAAATTATCATCCGGGGTAAGGCAAATGTGGTGGCCGATGCCTTAAATCGGAAGTCTTTGCATGTGTCCACAATGATGGTAAAGGAATGGGAATTATTGGAGAATTTCAGAGATTTGAGTTTGGTTTGTGATATGACAGCGAGAAGCGTGAGAGTTGGTATGCTTCATATCACGAATGATTTTCTTGCAACCGTTTGCGAAAGGCAAAAGTTGGATTTGAAGTTTGTTGACTTGATGACAAAAAAGAATGAAGATTTCAAGGTTGATGATTTCAGAGTTTTGAGATTTCGTGGTCATATTTGTATTCCTGATGATGCGGAGTTGAAAGGAATGATATTGGAGGAAGGACACCGTAGTAATTTGAGTATTCATCCGGGAGCGAATAAGATGTACCAAGACTTGGAGAAGATCTTTTGGTGGTCTGGGTTGAAGAGAGATGTGGCTCAGTTTGTGTATTCTTGTTTGACTTGTCAGAAGTCTAAAGTGGAACATCAGAAACCTATTGAATTAATGCAACCGTTGGATATCCCAGAGTAGAAATGGGATGGTATCTCGATGGATTTTGTTACGGGGTTGCCGAATACGCAGAGAGGTCACAATGCAATTTGGGTGATTGTTGATAGACTTACTAAATCTGCTCACTTTATTCCGATTGATATTAGTTATCCTTTGGAGAAGTTAGCTGAGATCTATGTTCGGGTGATTGTGAAGTTGCATGGAGTTCCCAAGAGCATTGTATCGGATAGGGATCCAAGGTTTACTTCAAGGTTTTGGGAAAGTTTGCAAAAGGCTTTGGGTTCGAAGTTGAGATTGAGTTCGGCTTATCATCCGCAAACAGATGGTTAAACCGAAAGGACAATTCAATCGTTGGAGGATTTGTTACGAGCTTGTGTGCTAGAGCAAGGTGGTGCGTGGGATAGTTATTTAGCGTTGATTGAATTCACCTATAGTAACAGGTTTCATTCGAGTATTGGTATGGCTCCATTTGAAGCTTTGTATGGTCGAAAATGTCGAACACCTTTGTGTTGGCATGAGACTGGTGAGAGGTCAGTGGTTGGACCAGAGTTGGTACAGCAAATGACGAAGAAGGTGAGGTTGATTAGGGAAAAGTTGAGAGCTTCCCAGAGTAGGCAAAAGAGCTATCATGATAAGAGAAGGAAGGATCTTAAATTTCAAGAGGGCGATCATGTATTTTTGAGAGTTACGCCGGTTATGGGTGTGGGTCGTGCTTTGAAGTCGAGGGAGTTGACGTCTCGTTTCATCGGTCTGTATCAGATTATTGCACGAGTTGGTGTTGTGGCTTATCGTGTCGCGTTGCCTCCGAATTTTTCGAATTTGCATGATGTGTTTCATGTTTCGTAACTTTGGAAGTATGTTCCGGATCCGTCACATGTTATCCCTATGGATGAGGTTGAAGTAAGAGATAACCTTACAGTGGAAGCTTTGCCGATTAGAATTTTGGACCGTGAGATTAAGAAGCTAAGAGGTAAAGATATTGCGCTTGTGAAAGTAGCATGGGGAGGCGCCGCAGAAGGCGATATGACTTGGGAATTGGAAAGTAAGATACGAGAGTCGCATCCAGAGTTGTTTGGATCAGGTAATATTTTCGAGGACAAAAATTTCTAAAGTGGGGCAGAGTTGTAACGCCCCTATTCTGAATTTCCCATTATTTTGTTGAGTCTTTTAATTTATTTGGTTAATTGTTATTTTATTGTGGAATTATATGATAATATGTTATGTGTGTAGGGTGTGGTATTTTATTATTTGGAGAGTTTTGGGAATTAATTAGAGAGTGTTTTAGATAATCCTTGATTAGTAGTTATTTTGAGAGAAATAGAATAGAAAGAGTATATATGGATAAAATAAAGAATAGAGAGAATAGAAACCAAGAGGAAAGAAAAAGAAGAGAAAGAAAGGAAGAGAAGAGAAAAGAGGAGGAAAAGGAGAAAAACCTAGAATCATCAAGAATCCACTTCTAAGCTTTCGATTAATCGAGTAAGGGTGTGAAACTTTATTATTCTTGCAATGTGTATGATTATTTGTGTTCTTGTTGGTTTTGTTTTGGATTGGAGAGATTTTTACTCATTTTTCATTCTAGGGCATAATACGGATTTAATCGATAGAATCCCGAGTTTTATTGGTAAAAGTGAGATTAAGTAGTAGCATTTATGTCAGGTGATGTTAGGCTAAAGTGCTGGAATGAGTTGGGATTTAATCGGGTGAATCCAAGAGTTTTGGAGTGGAGAACAGTGGAGAAATTCTGAGTTCGCAGACACTCGCTAGCACGTTCGCTAGGCGAGCTGGTCGCGAACGTTCGCTAAGTGAGCAGTAGCAAATAGGTAGCGAATGGTCCTAGACTTGGACAAAATGCATGTTGTGGTGTTCGCTGGTAGCGAATGGGGGTAGCGAAGGTTCTCTAGGGGTTCGCTGAGCGAGAGAGGTAGCGAACGAAGTCAGAGGCTTCTGATTGCCTTCGCGAGCTTGTTCGCTAGGCGAACAAGTAGCGAATACTCGCTAGGAGCTCACTAAGCGAGCAGAGTGGCGAGCGTGACAGGTTGTGTTTTCTTTAATGTTTCCATCCGAGGTCGGGTTTCCAACCTAACTTTGATTATTTTCTTGCTCAAGGCATCGATCATGCGGAGTTATATTGTGATGTGGGTAGACGTATGGCGTGAATCCTAGATTGTGAATTTCGGAATGTGTAATGTGGTCGTTTGGCAATTTGGTGCAATTGTTCGAATTAAATGGAATTGCATGGTGATATTGAATGTGAATGTGCATAATTGTATATACTTGTATAATATGAAGAATGCATGAATATGTTTGTAAACATGTGTGCATTTTAAGAGTGTATTGAGTCGTGTTGCATGTGTAGCATCATGATTGCATTCTTGTGTGTTTGATCCCGCGTAGGATCTGCAGAAACGGTCGTGTGCCCTTGTGGGGTGTGAGCGATGGTTTAGTTACTTTGATCCCTAGGAGGATCTGCAGAAACGATCGTTTGCCCTTGTGGGGTGTGAGCGATGGTTTATTTTGATTCTGTGGAGAATCTGCAGAACAGTTGTGTGCCCTTGTGGGGTGTGAGCAACCGGATTGTGTGGTCGTGTGGGGTGTGAGCAATCCTGAAACATTGTGTGCCCATGTGGGGTGTGAGCGATGGGTGAACATCGTAGGCCCGACGAGGAGTTACTTCGGTAATGAGCGATGGTTCCATTTTGGTTCTTTAATTGAACCTGCTGAACGAGCCGGTACCACATTTTCATCTGCATAGAGCCGTGAGTCGGTCTCTATGAGTTGCATTATCATCTTTATATGATGTTTGAGTGAATTGAACATAATTGTAAATGTTTACGTAAAATGCTATGAATTGTGAAGCATGAATTAGTGGATGTGCTTGATTATGTGCGTGTACATTGTGATGTATTGTGACAAGTTGTGGTGAGAAATGTGAATTTCGTGTATGTTATAATTGTGTTTTATGGTATACATAATTTTATGCATTGTTTGTTATGATAATGTTTCTCACCCTTCTGCTGCTTTTATAATGCTCTATGAGGCATTGCAGAATAGGATGCTGGAGGTCTTTTGTGAATTGAGTCGTCAGTTCTTTTGGTCAGATGGCTCTAATATGTAACACTGGGTAGTTAGGAATTGTTTTGATTCTTTTGTGATACATCTGTGTATGTATCTGCTGCTGAATGTTTTGTAAACTTAACTGATGAATTGAATTAATCTGAATGATGTATATGATTCTTATGTTAATGAAGTGATTTCAATGTTTAGATGTTTTCCGCTTTATTCTAAATGTAGATATGTGGGTTTTAAGCGCTATGCTTTGTTTTTAGTTGAGATTTACCCCTTTTGTTACATATCTTTATGAGCAGGTATTATTTATGTTTCATTTCATGAATAATGTGATGCGCCTCTTTTATACCATGTTTTCAATTATAATCTGGTGGAATTTTTATTAAGTGCCTAAATGATTTAATTAATTTATTTGGGGGTATAGAAAGGGGGTGTTACAATTGAACCATCTTTTTGACTCACAACTTTACAACATTTTTGATTGAAGATTATATCATAACCATTTTCACTTAATTGACTTATGGACAATAGATTATGTGTTAATCCTTCAACAAGTAAGACATTAGATATGGAAGGAAGGTTACCATTACCAATAGTTCCATAGCCAATTATCTTGCCCTTCTGGTTCCCTCCAAACTTTACGTCACCTCCAGATCTAAGTTCCAGGCTTTGGAACATAGACCTTCTTCCTGTCATGTGTCGCGAGCAGCCAGAGTCCAGGTACCATGATTGGTGTCTCAACTTTGCTGCTAAGGACATCTGCAACAAAGATTATTTTGTCCTTAGGTACCCATATTTTCTTGGGTCCTCTAGGGTTAGTAGGTCTGAAATTCTGTTTGAACTTATTTCCCTTAAAAGCATCTTTGTTCTGATGAAGTTTTGGTTTATTAAACACAGGGTTGTTCTGATCAGAACGTGTGTGCTTAATATCATTTAAGTGACCAAATTTTAAGTGAGTATACAGAGGAGAATACTTAATGATCAGCTTATCAATAGGTTTTGGATTTAAATCCTTCCCAGAGGATGATTCATATCCAATTCCTTTTTTGTTGTTTCTGCTTATGCCATAGATCATGGAAGCCATTTTGTTTCTCTCTAGGCCTCTGGACAGAAACCTCTGAAAAATATAATCATACTCTTCTAAAATGTTTTTAGAGCATGACACAATATCTGAATCAGATTTTTGTTGTGCTTTTTCTAAATCAGTTTTTAATTGAAAGTTATTTGCTTTCTGCTCAACAATTTCTAATTCTATCCTATTACTCTCATATGCAATATGCTTCAGAAGCTTCTTGTATTTGAGTTTAATTTTACTGTAGTTTTCAAGCAAATCAGATAAACTTTCAGTAAGTTCAACTCTGGTAAGTTCAGAAAATACCTCTTCTGAATCTGATTCTGATCCAGATTCAGCCGTTTCTTCGTGGTCTTCCACGTCAGCCATCAGTGCCATGTTAGCACATTCATGTTCTGACTCTGATGAAGATTCAGAGTCATCTGAATCATCCCACGTGGCCATTAGAACTTTCTTCTTCTTTTTAAACTTCTTTCTAGGTTACTCCTTTAGAAGTTTGGGACATTCATTTTTATAGTGGCTTGGCTCCTTACACTCGAAGCACACTACATCTTTCTTTCCAAATTTCTTGTGTCCAGAAGATTCGCCACGTTGATCAGATCTCTTGAAGTTTCTGAACTTCTTTTGTTTATGCTTCCAGAGTTGGTTTATTCTTCTGGACAACAAAGACAATTCATCTTCTTCAGAGGAAGAGTCTTCAAAGCTTTCTTCAATTACCTGCAAAGCTTTATCTGATTTGTTAGATTTTAATGCAACAAACTTACCTTTCTTCTGAGGCTCGTCTTCTTCCAGCTCAATCTCGTGACTCCTTAAGGAACTGATAAGTTCCTCTAGAGTGATCTTATTCAGATCCTTTGCAAGCTTCAGCGCTGTCACCATTGGTCTCCTCCTTGTTGGTAAGCTTCTGATTATCTTCTTGACGTGATCAGAAGTAGAATAACCTTTGACCAGAACCTTCAGACCAATAGTTAGAATATGAAATCTTGAGAACATAGCTTCCACAGATTCATATTCCTCCATCTTGAAGGCTTCGTATTTCTGAATGAGCGATAAGGCCTTTGTCTCTTTCACTTGGGAGTTTCCTTCATGCGTCATTTTTAGAGATTCAAACATATCAAATGTTGTTTCTCTATTTGTTATTTTCTCATACTCAGTATGAGATATAACATTTAATAGAATGGTTCTCGCCTTGTGATGATTTCTAAAATCCTTTTTCTGTTGATCAGTCATATACTTTTTGTTAACCTTTTTGCCTTCATCATTTGTAGGATGAATATAACCATCAACCACCAAATCCCATAAGTCAGCGTCATAGCATAGAAAGAAACTTTCTATTCTATCTTTCCAATAATCAAACCTCTCACCATCAAATATGGGAGGTTTGGTGTTGATTCTGTCTCTATCATCATATTTGTTGTTGTTTGAAGTTGAAGTTCCAGACATGATAGATCAAGAAAAAATAGATCAAGAGTTTTTC
Source organism: Lathyrus sativus (assembly GCA_963859935.3). Taxonomy (NCBI): domain Eukaryota; kingdom Viridiplantae; phylum Streptophyta; class Magnoliopsida; order Fabales; family Fabaceae; genus Lathyrus; species Lathyrus sativus. Next base: position 12,871,525 of record CAWUDS030002219.1, on the reverse strand, counting down.
CCAACAAGATCTTTTCTGTCACGGTTAAGTGATAGCACTTACAGAACCGGAGCTCTGATGCCAACTGAAGGTAGGAAAAAACACTTAGAAGGGGGGGTTGAATAAGGGTTTTAAAAAAACATTTAGGATGAAAGAAAAATAACAAGGTATTTATATCCTAGTTCGTTTGAACTCAAACTACTCCAGTCCATACTACCCAGGTGATTTGCCTTTCTCAACAAGGACTTAATCCACTAAATCAAACTGATTACAGTGTTAACCACTAAGACAAACAGTCTTAGTCTTCTCAATGAATCTGACCACACTTGGTCTCTTAAGGAATCTTTTACAAAAGATAAACTAATAATGTGTTTAAGAGTTGCTTCTAAAAAGCTATATCACAACAGTGATTTTTACACAAGCTTAAGAATGAAATAAAAACTATTCATCTTGAAGAATGTTTGTATGAGTTTCTTAGTTGAAAAAACTTGTCAAGTGATTTTGTCAAATGAATCGTCAACGTTGAAGTGATGTTGAGACTTGATTTTATAGTAATTTGAAGTCCATTTCTCAAAGACTGTGCAATGCTGAGCATTCTGTTGCTTTTTGTCTTCTATTGACTTTTCCTTTCTTAGAAAGGGAATGTTCAGACAAATCCTTTTTGTCTGAATTCTTGTGTCAAGCACAAATGAGGAAAGAGCCGTTTGGATAAGGACAAGGAATATGCCAACAGATCTTTATTTGAACAACATCTTCTTCAACAACTTTGGAACGTCTTGCATCAGATCCTCTGATGATGTTCCTAGTTCTTCAGATCAGAGTTAACTCTATTAGAATTGCTCTATCAAAGTGTTGCAGCAAAGTGCTTTAGCGTGAATATCTTTATCAGAGCATACTTGCTTATCAGAGCAGACTTGCTTATCAGAGCCTCTATACTTACAGTGTTGAGTACTTTTAGAGTCTTCTGATTCTTTTCATATGCCTTTACACTCAGAGTCTTCTGCAGCTTTACATATGTAGCTTTGCTCAAATTCTTCTCAGCTTCGCTCAGAGTCACTGTAGCAGATCAGAGTCTTCTGATGTATTGCTTCTGACGCTCAGAGCTTTATCGTTTTGTGGTGTTCAGAGGCGTTCTTGCTTCCAGAATAATATTAATTTTGATATCTGAAACAAATAAACACTTGAACAGAATTAGAGTATATATTTCTTTTATACAAAATTTCATTAATGTTATCATCAAAACAATGAGATATATTAAACACCAATCTGTGTTCTAACAGTTCCTTCTTTCCTGACTCATCTGTTTGTCCCAGAACACAACCCAATGAATCTTCCAATACCGCCATATACATGAAGAGTAGTTTTCCAGGTAGTGGAGGGATCAACACTGGAGGTTCTTGAAGATAGTTTTTAATCTTTCCAAATGCCAACTAGCAGTCTCATTCCATGTTATTGCTTGATTCTTCCATAACAATTTGAAGATTGGTGTGCATATAGGAGTCAAATTTGAGATGAATCTGGAGATGTAGTTCAAACGTCCGAGGAAACCTCTGATTTATTTCTCTGTTTGGGGAGTTGGCATCTCTTGAATAGCCCTGACTTTGTCGGGATCCACCTCGATTCCTCGTTGACTAACGATGAACCCAAGTAATTTTCTGGATCAAACTCCGAATGTGCATTTAGCTGGATTCAACCTCAATTGATATTTTCGGAGTCTTTCAAAAAATTTTAGGAGATGATCCAGGTGATCCTTTTCACCCTGAGACTTCGCGATTATATCATTTACGTACACCTCGATCTTTTGATGCATCATATCATGGAAAAGTTCAACCATGGCTCGCTGATAAGTGGCTTCTGCATTCTTCAACCCAAAAGGCATGACCTTATAACAATAAGTGCCTGGTGGTGTTATGAATGTTGTTTTCCTCCATATCATTTGGGTCCGTCCTGATTTGATCATAACTCGAGAATCCGTCCATAAAGGAAAATACTGTAAAGCTAGATGTGTTATCAACCAATGTGTCGATGTGAGGTAGTGGAAAATCATTTTTTGGACTGGCTTTATTTAGGTTCCAATAATCCAAACACATCCTGACCTTTCCGTCTTTCTTCGACACTGGCACAAATTTGGCTACCCATTCAGGGTACTTTGAAACTACTAGAAATCCTGCATCAATTTGTTTCTTTACTTCATCTCTAATCTTTATGGACATTTCTGGTCTTGATCGTCGGAGTTTTTTCTTAACAGGAGGACATTCTGGTTTCAGAGGGAGCTTATTGACCATGATATCAATATCCAGTCCTAGCATATCCTGGTATGACCAAGCAAAAACATCAACATATTATTTGAGGAGTAATATCAACCTGTTCTTGACCTCTGTTTCGAGTGATGCCCCAATTTGTACTTCTTTCTTCATCTCTTCAAAACCCAAGTTGACAACTTCAATCTGTTCTTTATTGGCTGAAGGTAGGCTTCTTCATGCTCAGCCATTCTAGTTAACTCTTCGGGAACCTCAAATTCATCGTCAAACTCTTCTTCAACTTGGAAAACAAATGAACCGCTACCAGAAGGAACCGAATGATCATTCGATTTTACGGGTGACGAAGGCTTTCTGCATGGTTTTAAAGGGTTTAACATGATCAGACACACACACAACAACATGCAGATGATGGTTTCAATTTTAAGTTTTTCCAAAAAAAAGATTGTCATTTTTCCTTTTTACAAAAAGTGAAAATGATGAAAAAGTAAATGAACAAAAATGACAAGAGTTTTAACATGAACACTTCTTCATTCATAAATATTTTTAATCCTAAAGTGGCCTATACAAAATGATTCGCTGGCCTTGGGCAAGGCCAGGAGTTTCAAAGGAAGCAAAAGCTAACAAGAAATGCATTACTCTAAAGGTAGCACGACGAGAATTTCTACTGCCTCCCAATTGTGTAAAGCCACTCCATCTTGGGTCACCAAATTATTGAGGCTGCTTCTCTCATCTTCTTTAATGATGACGTTGACTTGTACCCCGCTGCTTACAAACATCTCCTTTAGGGTTTTTTGTTTCTGGATGCTCTCTTCGGATGCTTCTTCTAGAATTGGTTTGTAACCCAACCATTGCTTGTCATTTTTGGCGTGAGCATTCACTTCTATAACTTCTACCTGTCCTTGCAGGAGTTCTTCCTTCATTGCAGCTTTTATGCTTTACGTGGAGGTAAAAGACAGACCACAGACTATAGCAGAATTATCAATTATCACATCATGAGCGATTTCTTGGGTTTGGAACGCCGTTTCTAGCGCATCCTCGTCGGCTTCAATGCATCGGAACAAAGACTGGCTGCTCACCATCAAATCTTCCTCCTCGTGCACTATGACCAACTGATCATCATTGACAAATTTTAGCTTTTGATGCAGGGTGGAGGTTACAGCTCCCGCCACATGGATCCATGATCTTCCCAATAAATAGCTGTAGGCTGGATTAATATCCATGAGTTGGAATGAGACTTCAAAACATTGCAGACCCACCATTATTAGCAAAGTCACCTCTCTAATTACAGACCGTCTGGATCCATCGAATGCCTTTACAACCAAAGAGGTTGCTTTCATGATTGCTCCTTTATGACTTAATTTTGCCACAGTCCTTTTTGGCATTACATTCAAGGAAGAGCCGGTGTCAACCAGGACTCTAGCTAAAGTATCTTCCTCACATTTGATGGCGATGTGCAATGCCCGATTGTTTTTACGACCTTCTGGCATAACATCATCATTGCTGAAGCTTAACGTGTTGCATGATGTGATATTGGCGACAACTGAGTCAAATTGTCCCACTGTGATGTCTTTTGGTGACGGGAGCTTGAGTCAATATTTTCAGCAGAGCTTCCCTATGCAGGGGTGAACTGAGTAGTAGTGATATTACATAAATCATTGATGGCATCTGGTTCAGTTGATCCACCACTCTATAATCACTTTTGCGGATGATTCACAGGAACACTTTGTCATCTTCTGTTAATATCTCTTTTCCTTTCGTCTTATCGGTGACTACCACTTCTTTTGGAATAGTCTCTTTAGGAACAACCCTTTTAACAGTAGGGACGACCTGAGGTGCTACTTTGGGAGTTTCAAGGGTAACCTTCGGTACATAAATCCGTCCACTGTGAGCCATTCGACTCCCTCCGGCAATGTTAGTCACGTCGGCTTGTTTCCTTACAGATTTCATGTCTCGCTAAGAACTGTCGTATTTCTGTGGTACAACTTCAAAATTTTTCTCTCTCCGAGGATCGAATCTAGGCTCAGTCTTTCCGAATCTAGGCACCAGATCATTGCGGGATATTGGTCTGACGGCGCTGGATCGAGTCATCTTGTTATTTCTGGTATTGAACACCGCTCTTTTCTTAGGCTCCTCCCGTAGATTGAACACTAGTTCAATAACCACAATCTCCTCTTTTTTCTTCTTACTACTGACTTGTAGCATCCCCTTGTTGATTGATGACTGGATTTATTTTCGCACAAGGTCACAACCTTGTGGGTTATTGTTGCACTCTTCACAATCCTTATGAGTACTCTTGAGCAACCATGCTTGAGCCAATCTCTTGTGCAATTCCACCAGCGGTGTTTTAACTTCAGCCACTTCAGTGACTGTTCTCATCTTAGAGCCTTCCCCTTCTTTTGTTATAGCATTCACTCCACCATGGTTCGGTAGAGGATTATCTTTCACATTGGGATGATTATCTTCAAATGACAGTATCTTCTTTTCAATCAATTCCCTGACGATGCGCTGAAGCCCAATACAACCCTTTAAATGTGCGTCGTAATTGTAGTATGGAGGTAAAGGATTGGGTGGGTCACCTAATTTTCTTGTTTGAATAAGTCCTCTAGCTACCATCATAGGATATAGTTCGGTATAACTCATTGTTATTGGCTGTATCTTGGGACTCCTGTTCTGATAGGTCGGCCTGGGAGCTTGAGCCCTGGGCTACTGCATCTGTTGATTATTGTAAGGTCAGTGATTATATTGCTGATAGGAGTTCGGTGCCGCTGGTTGAAGATTTTGTTGATTTTGTGTCTTGAAGACTGGCGTAATCGCCGCTATGTATTAGGGTTGATGATACTGCTATTGTTGAGCTTGAACTTGAGGATGGATCCTTCAGTTCTGTGCCCTTTTCTGGTACATCACCGCATTGGTTTCTCCCTCTTTCTTTTTTTTGGAAACTGTCGGATGGTCTCTTGGATGAATAGCTGCTGGAATTGTTGGTAGGACCAGACATTTTTCCGTTCTTCAACCCGGCTTCCACTTTGACACCCACTGCCATAATATCAACGAAGTTAGCCGAACACTACTTATCCTTCTTTCATAATACTCTAGTTTGATGGTGTCGACAAACCAATATTCCAATTCCTTTTATGTAAGTGGTGGCTCTACTTGTGCGGCCGTTTCGTGCCATCTTTGCGCATATTCCTTGAAGGATTCTGAAGACTTATGAGTCATGCTTAATAGCTGACATCTGTCTAGGGCAAGGTCCACATTGTATTTGTATTGTTGGATGAAGGCATCAGATAGATCTTGAAAACTTCTTATCCTTGATTGGTTTAGTCCCAAATACCATTTTGCAGAGGCTCCTTTCAAACTTTCTTGGAAATAGTGTATTATTAACTTGTCATTGTCGAAATGCGCGGCCATGCGTCTGCAATACATCACCAAATGGAGTTTTGGGCAAGTTGCCCCATCATATTTTTCAAAGGATGGCATTACGAACTTTGAGGGGAACACCAATCCCGAGACCAAACACATGTCTCTGGCATCAGTACCAAAGATGCTTTTCCCTTCTAAAGCCTTCATTCTTCTTGCCATGATTTCCATCTCAACCTTCATCTTGTCGTGTTTTTTCATCCCCTGCTTCAAATTCATTTGGTATCTCATAAACTTGTTGTTGTTGAGTATCAAAGACCGGTTAGACGTTCATCTGAGCGCCTGCTTAAGTGAACAAAGGGTTATGGAATTCATGCATAAGTCCTGTTGTTTGTGTCGTTGTTCCTTGAACATGAAATGAAGGTACAAAATCTTTGGAGATGCCAAATGAAAACTCCGTTGTGGAAGTCACTATCAGCGTAGGGGCTGCTGTAGTTGTGTTAACCTCAAATACCACCGCGACTTGCGTATCCATTTTCGCCCTGATCACTTGCATAGCTTCTAGGATATGGATGACATCGCCTTGAAGTCCTTCTAATTCATTGTGAATCTGATCAATTCTCTCTTGCTGATCTGTCATTCTCTTCTGAGTATTGGCTCGGGTGTTGTAGCGGTAGGGACTTAGTGTGATCTTCTTGTGGAGGAAAAATAACAATGGATGAGCTGCGGAACCCATGCGACACCATGCAAATGATATGCTATGCAAATGCAGATGCAAATGCAATACTACTCATTCAAGGAAAAGAAATAATCTTGTTTACAAAAAAAATTAGTAAATCAACACACGTAACAACATGATTGACAACATAAGAGGAAAGCTGAATTTCATTGATAAAACAAAGTCTGTTACAACAGATGGTTCTCGTTAACGAATGAGACCTTTTTCAAAAAGTAACGATTACATTCATAAGCTCTTTAGATTACAATCATAGGAAAAAAAAGAATTTTGGAGGCCTCGATCATTCTAGCAAG